>CM057792.1:22517870-22867643 GCA_030145905.1 Populus davidiana | reverse complement strand
TTTCAGCTATGGAGTTGTTTTGTTAGAGATCGTTAGCTGTCAAAAAGCGATCGATGTTTCTAGGCTGCCGGCTTCAATAGTTGATTGGGCAGTGCCATTGATTGAGAAGCAAAGATTGATGGAAATATGTGACGCGAGAATCGCTTTGCCAACATTCATGGAGGGCACGATTAAGCACTTGTTATATGTAGCCTCGCGTTGTGTCTCATGCAAGGAAGAAAACCGTCCATCAATTAGTGAAATTGTTATGGGGATGGATAAGAATTGCTTGGCCGGAAGAGTGAAAATCTCCAGTTGGACAAGTCTTATGAGGAGTGTGATGCTAATGAGAAGACCAAGAAAGTTTCTTGAGCAATGGCAGGAGGAAAAATGTGATGATCTGCACAGTAATATCTCAAAAGGGAAGGTGTATTTATGGGAGATATTGGCTAATATCACACAAAATTGAATCATCTTGGTCAAGGTTGGTTCAATCAACTAGACCAGTCAAGGGGCTGGCCACACAGTTCTGGTTTTTGGTTACACGACTGGTGTGTCTTTTAGTGAACAATCAACCTGCAGCGCATGTAGTCCAAGCAGAAGATTCCCAAAAGCTGGTGCGCAAAGCTTACAGCAACGAAGGTTGGTTTGATGCCCTGTCATTCCATGGCGAAGTTACAAATATATATGTATGCTTTCCACTTTCTTGTCCAATATCCATTTATATTATACGTGCTCTATTGCATAGGTGGGGTGCACTCAATTATGTAATTATCATGAGGAACATGCTTGAGTGACATAGCTTTTAATCTCAATTCTTGATCACATATTTTAATATGAAGTTTTTTTAGAACTTTAGGGAGTGGATGTTTGATAACGTGATGTATAATGTTTCTTAATTGATAATATATTAAAATGTTGTTTTTTGGAACACTTGACACATAAAACTATTGAAAAAACCTTAAAAAAACATCATTGCACAAAATTAACACTTAAAAAAACAGAAACCATCGCAGTCCCAGACTGTAATTAAACCTAGATGCAGTAGAGTCATTTGTCGATTGTTGATCAGCAGGTCACTCACTCACACACACACACACAAGAGGCCTATTGGATTAGTGGTAACGTGCACGCCAACAAGGAGGAGATTAGCAGTTCCATTCGATCGCTGTACCACCATGTATTTTTTACTTCTTTTCCTTCGAAGTGAGCGAGTGCCTCATGTCCATGGCAGGCAGACAACAAAAGCAACTTACAAAGATATTGTTGCAGCTAAACATGTTACATAAAAGAAAAAAAAATGTTAACATCTACGGAGTCAATATGGAAGGATGAAGGCAATCTGTTGGGGTTTTCTTGACGGATGATATGGTAACTAATGAAGTGGTTAATCAAGATTTCCAAGAAAATGATCCTAATACATCTAATTAAGACAGTGGTTCCTTTGAAAGAGACTGAATCGATTGGAGAAAAATATATTGGTGTTAGTATATTCTTGAACCTGCGGATTTACATGATGTTAGCAGCAATGAAAGTTACTCAGAATTGATAAAAACTAATTGTTTTAAAAATGCAGATAATAGAAATAATTGTTTGAAGTTGTTAGTTGGATAAAGTTTTGAGATATAATTTATATTATTATTTATTATATTTTTTCAGATAAAAATTCTTTGGATTTGAAACTTCAACTACATTATGTTTAATTAAAATTAAATACAATGTATGAGTTAAATTTAAACTTGTGACTGTTTGTACATCAAAATTATAAAATTATATCAATAAATCAATTTAATTCGAAAACTTAAATTATTAAATAAAATTCTGAAATATAATTTATATTCTTATAATATAACCTCGGATTTGAAAGACAAGGAATCCAAAGATAGTAAAGATGCAGCTGTGGCTGTGAAGTTTCTCGAGGATTATTGTTTCAAAATACATGGTAATGCAAAAGGATCATCCTTTGCATGATCAAACAACTTGGTTTAGCCATTTTTCTTCTCCTTTTTCCCACCTACCATTTACCATACAGAATTCACAGTCACAAATGGACTTCCTTGGCTTAGAGTTTTTGGGATTTTTGCACTATATAAGATGGGTTTAGCTGATAACTTTTAGGTTCTTTAACAGTGAACAAGTGTGCTGTCACATGAATTCATTGATTCTTGACAAGGAGTTGGATTTACCTGTATATTTTGAGAGATCCAAGATGGATTTTACAACGTCCAGTATGTGGAGTCTCGGCAAGATCCATGGTTGCAGATACTGGTGGAAGTGTTGTTTTTTAATGAATCCATATGTAAGTGAAAAAACTCAGAAACTTGTTAGACTGTGAACTTGTTTTGTTTCTTACCCATTTGGAAACTTGTTATCTTAAATTTTAAGTTGTTTTAAAATAATTTGATATTTTCATATCGTTTTGATATATTGATATTAAAAATAATTTTTATTTTTAAAAATAAAAAATTTATTTTGATATATCTATAAACAAAAAATATTTTAAATCGTCATTGCTATCATAATTCCAAACACATAATGATGATTTTCAAAGTATGGTAAACTGTGAGTGTAGTATCGATTGATTTTTCAAAGTGTTATTCAATTAAAAATATATTTAAATAATATATTTTTTTAATTTTTTAAAATTTATTTTTAACATTAATATATTAAAACAATCTAAAAAACCCTAATTTTAAAATTTTTTTTTTTGATAAAAAAACAGTTTGAAATTCAACTACAAACACTCCCTTGAACCTTGAACCTTGAACCTTGAACGTAGCTGGCTTGGTTCGTCTGAGATCTGGACCGGCAGGGTTTAAAAATTAAAAATAAAATAGAAAGAACTTATTGTGTAGGGACTAATTGGACATCCCTGTCATATTCAGGGTACGGAGTTGTAGTTAACACATAGAAAGTCGATTAGGGAGTCATCCAACATGTCTTGGCTTTCCTTGAGAAACAGGGACACTGTCGAAGCTGTATCGTCCATGCATACTCCATATCTTCTCTCTATCTCCTAATCCCCTCTCTTATTCAAACCCTAACCCCAACCCAAGATTTATTCAAATTATCTATTGCTGCCATTGAAGAAAAACATGGAGGCTCATCATCATCATCATCATCAGTTCACTCACAATATATTTGAGAGACGCCCCATTATCAGATCAAAGGCTCCTGCTGTTAAATGGTTCAAAGAATGGTAATTCCTCTAATTCTCTTCTTTTTCTCAATTCCTGTCCGCTGTACAATTATATCTCTTACTTTTCATTGTTATGCATTTTGGGTTTTTCAATTAGGAGCCAAAAGACTCGATTTTTATTATTTTTCTTGTTTACTGAATACGTCTTTTCTTTTCTTATAGCTTTCTGTTTGGTTTCTTTGAAAACTTGGGTTAGGTGTTTCGTTTTTGGAACATGGGTTGATAAATTGTCCAATCCCAACAATCTGATCGATTCTGCTTCTGTTGTCTCAGGGTGCCTCAAGATGTGGTGGCAACTGGTGGAAGGTGTTCTCTTTTCAAATGGGTAACAGGTAATTTATACCAGTACATTTCCTTTTTAAGTGATCACATTTGTTTGTTCTTAACAGAATATAATGTTTTTCTTTGTGCAAATCTATGGAGAATCATTAAATTTGCTCCATGTTTTATGTTTGAAGTATATGCCCTTGTCTTCTTTAATTAATATCACATTTCAATGCAGATGACGTAAGACTTGGCAATTAATTTGCTTAGCTGAGGTTTTGTTTTGTAGAGCCTTCTTGCAGTTATGGAAGAAGATAGAAGTTGTTGAGAGGTTTCTCAGTTGAATGAATTTTGATATGCTAATCCTACCTAACTATGTTCTTTGTTCTGTTACGTTAGAGAACCAATTAAATGCCTTGAAAGAGAAGGCAAAAGATCCCCCAGCATCGGAGCCAGAACCAGAGCCTACTACCGAGGTTCTTTTCCTTTGCAGTTTTGAAGGCTGTGGTAAGACCTTTATCGATGCTGGTGCTTTGAGAAAGCATTCTCATATACATGGAGAGAGACAATATGTTTGTCACTATGAGGGATGCGGAAAGGTGCTCAACTTAAACTTTTTAAGTTTTATTTTGTTTCTTGAAGATATTACGTTTGTGTGGTGAAACCTTTGAGTGTTTGTATATATACTTTGCAATTTTAGAAGAGAAATAGTGATGAAATATCAACATCACGAGGCATTTGAAATATTTAGGCAGTGAAGAGAGGACACACTACACTTCTAATTCAAATCATAAAAGAACTGTTTTAAGTATTCTTGAGCAGCTGTGAAGTGGTGAAAAAATGAATGATAAGTAACATGGTTTTGGTGACTTTGGATTATTTATGCCTGTAGAAGCTACAACTACTGCTACCATGAAAGCCAGTACTGTTTACTTTCTTGGTTCAACATTTGTGTTCCTTATGATTAGGTCTCATTATGTTTTTGGAATGTCCCCATGAAGTTAATTTCTGTTAAGCTAAGAGGGAAAGCTTGAGAGAACACATTTCAGTTGGAATTTTGACAAATCATGTTGGAGGTTAACTACTTGCAACGTGACATTGAATTTCTTGTTATATATTTTTTTTATTAACGTGAGTGTTCGGGCTAGCTTGCGCACACCTTGACTAATTCCACGGGTCCTGAAGTTAACGACCATGTAAGCCTCCTGTGGCCTTGAGGTTTGTAGGACTCGAACGGGTGACCTCTAGGGAGCAAATCTAGGGCCTGACCAGTTGAGCTACACCCCTCAAGGTTTTGAATTTCTTGTTATTAATTTCATGGGTGCTGGAGAAATAATTAGAAGAGGTTGATATTTGATGTCAAAAGCACATATTAGAAAGAGAAAATGAGAAAAACAAGATTGCTCAAAGTTATTTGTCGTTGAAATTGTGAAATTAACCTACATATGCAGCATAGATTTCTGTAATGATTGAGCCTAATGCATCTTTAAGTGTAATTTTGTAACAAAAAAGGTTTTTTTTTTCATTTTATTCTTAACATTCAAATGTTATAATTCTCTTAAAACATTTTACTATTTCCTTTTTCTGAACTTGTATTATGGTGTTTAACTGTTGTGTATATGCTGCAGAAATTTCTGGATAGTTCCAAGTTGAAAAGACACTTTTTAATTCATACAGGGGAAAGAGATTTCATATGTCCTCATGAAGGCTGTGGTAAGGTGATAAATCTATCCACTTAACATTTTTCTTTTAATTAGTTGACACCTTGATGGTTAGATTGTTATGTTCTCTATAAATGATATTCATGTTTCTCGTGTGTGTAAATTAATTCTTCCATTACTATCTTCCATTCAGGTTTCTTATTATTTTTCATTCTCATTTATCAATCAGTTTGTTGATTTTTCCAAATTCCACAATTAAAGTTTGAACCTGTATTTTAACCTCAGCAATTTGGAGGCATTTAAGTTGTAAAAAAACATTTTTCATGTCCAATTTCAGTTTTGTTCTCCATATCGAGTTTTCATTTTCTAATGGAAAATTGGATATGCATCCACTTGTCGGAAAAAAAAAATCTAAAAATAAAAGACTCATCTTTGCATATTATTTTTCGTTGAGAAAGGAACAACTTAAAAAGGGAAACAGTGAAAAATATATTTACTGTGTTTCCCAAATTCAGGGAAACAATCAGTTGGAGAAATGCTACATTTGTGCAAGAAATCCTGATTACTGTTTTCAATGAGATTTTTTTTAGAAAAAAGTTCCCAATTTTTCATAACTTAACATGCCTTGGACAATTGGTTTGGAGGTTGGATGGGTCAAAGAACCTTTTCTCAAAGAACCTTTTTTCTCTCCGTTTTTTATTTTATTTTTATTTTTTTAAGGGACAGGGAAGGGTTGGTTGATTGTTGCACTTGGCAGATGATTAGGAGGTTCAAAGAGAATGGTTGGTTCAAGTTATGCAGGAGTCCAAGGCAGAAAACTGATGTGTTCACTGTTCTAGGCTCTTGTGAGAGTTATCATCTGTGACAGATTGATGACTTGTTTTACATCATTGTATATCGTGTGCTTCGGATGGCTTCTTTACTTGTGTTGTGGTGGATGCATCACTTAATATTCAGGGCTTTACTTCTGTCTAATTTCGATTTTGGTTGATTCAGGCATTCTCCTTGGATTTCAACCTGAGATCTCACATGAAAACACATTCACAAGAAAACTATCATATCTGTCCATTCCCAGAATGTGGAAAGAGATATGCTCATGAATACAAGCTGAAGAACCACATTGCATCTCATCATGAAAAGGTAAGTTCCAATCATTCACTTGTAATGCATTTGGCATGCCATTCCACTGTTAAATAGTTGAGCTGTGTCTGCATCTATTCATTTACTTTCTTAATTGTAAGTCATTTAAAGCGGCTATCAACATATACTATGTACCATGATGCTCTTGGACAAATTGATAACATTTGCAGTACTTTTCTTTTCTACTGTCTTGATTTTTGAAGTTATTTCTGATGTTCGTGATGAAGGTACCTTGATGCATTGACTGTTCAATGTTATACCATATCTCTAGCATTTGTTGACATTGATTTTTTAAAATAAAGTACTTTTTGTATGCAAGATAAGGTAGAGATGACAAAACCTTGGATTTTGGAGTAAAAGTTGTAACACAATTTCAAATGCCCTAATGGCTTGGAGTCCTCAGAACTATACCACATATGATACAGATTGGATTGATTTAGATTATAGTTCGGGATCGATTCAACCTTGTGAGGAAATTTGATGCGTTATACTTGTAACCTGAGAACCAAGTATTTGGGAGGAATTTTGGAACAAATGCTGGGCTGGTAATGGATAAGTAGTGGAAATCTCGTTCCCGTTGAAGGACTAATCTGAATCAAAAACTTTGCACCGAAAAGAATTTTGTTGCATTTTCAGTTCAAAGATGCAATTTGACACAAATCAATGTCATGTGGGTCTTACATGTTGGATTGCAACTCGTAATATGGCGTGAACATATTTTCTCTCTTTTCATGGAACCATCCACACTTCAAGGGCCAAGCCATCCTTTTCTTTTCCAGGCACCCATTCTATGGATGAAGTCACTGCTCAGACAGGGGACTTTTAGTGTATTACTTTAAATCACTTGAAAATTTAGCTCTGATCCTCAGATTTTTCTTTAATTCTACAGAATCCGACTCCAGAAGTGGTGAAATATGCTACACCTCCAGAGAGGATACCTAAGAATGCCAAGACTCCTCCAGGGGTTTATGGTTCTGCATCATCAGATCGACCATACATTTGCCCTTATGAAGGGTGTGAAAAGGATTACATCCATGAATACAAGCTCAAACTCCATCTGAGAAGAGAGCATCCTGGCCACATGGCAGATGAGAATGCTGAGAATGCAACACATGCTGACAATGAATTGGATGAAGCCAGTGATCAAGATGCTTATGGTGGAAAGCGTGTGAATGGGAAAAGTCAGAAACAGAGCAGGTCCAAGCCAAACTTGAAGATGCCTCCTGTAAAAATCAGACAACGGAAAGGCTCAAGTCCACCACCTGCCACATTGAATGTAGTGAAAAAACCTTGGACAATTAAGGATGAGACTTATGAAGAAGAAGAAGATAGTGAAGAAACCGAGGAAGAGGATCGTGACAATGCAGAGGATGGATGGAGGTATGGAGGAAACGAGGATGATGATGAAGAGACGGAGGATGAAGACTAGGGCACTTTCCTTTCCTTTGGGGTTTGTGCTTATAGTAAGTTCTAAATAAAAATAAATAAAAATGCTAAAATTTAAATAAATACATAATTTTTTGGCTCGTATTGCCTAATGCTCTCTCCCTCCTCTGCCCCAACAAGTCATTCTTAAATCTTTTTGTTTGTTTACTCGAACTTTATTTCATTAAAAAAAAAAAAAACTACTGGATAACGTGACTATTATACGTACTTCAAATATACATCATATTACCTACCCATCAATTTAACAAAAGAATGTGTGTGGTCAAATGCAGCTTGTTCTTCGGAATTTGTTTTAATTAACAAGGTATTCAGGTTAATATGTATGTATTTTGATTATTTATATAGATTTTAAAATTAATAATTATATAAGTATTTAGTGGTTCGGAAAAATTTAAATTTGTGATAGCAAACTCAAAACTTGATCTCTTGCAGGGTTTGTTTTTTCAATTTCTATCTCAGTGAATAGAAGGAATTAAATCTCATTTTTATAGGTTAATATACCTTAAAGATAGTTAAATATTCATCCTTTTTCATTATTCAAATATCCCATAAATCAGCATACCAACACGAGTTTATGTCATCGTTTTTTTTATTTAATGGAGCATGAAAGATACAAAATTCAAGCATCTCACGTCTTGCAATGAGGTATTGTTGTATAATTTATTTAAAAATATATTAGAATAATATATATATATATATATATATATATATATATATATATTGATACCAAGCTTCAATACTAACTTTTTATCTTGGGTTGCAAACACTGTCAATCAGTACCACAATACCACTTACCACAATACCACTTCTTATCGCCATTTCTTATTCCTTGAGGGAAACCTAAATTAGGGCAATTAGCTATGGTTCAACGGTAAGTGTTTCTTCTTTTTCAAGCGTTTTTAAATCCTGTCAAATAACAATTTCAACTTAAAAATCTAAGTTGTTGAATTACGCAATATATATTCAGACAAGGCTTGTACATCATATCCTAACTTAGAACACAGAATGTTTATGCTACCAGCTGCAGTAAAAAACATTAAAGCTCAAAATACACAACAAGATTACAGGCAGAGACACTTTCTTTCATCTTGCTAGGGAAGCAAGGAACTATTCATATTTTCTTACATAATTATGAAAGCAGACAAGAAAACAAACAAGACACTGGAAAACTAATGCAACGTGCTCTAGCACTAGCTACCTCATCACCTGCTATAACGTCCAAGACTGACAGGCCAAAACCAAATTTACTGCACATTTGCCCAAACCTTGAAAATCTCTCTTTCTGCTTTTATTCTGTATCTCTCTCCATTCACGCCTTCTTCCCTCGTCAGAAAGATTTTATCACCCACTTTAAGGCCTTTCTCACGCACAAATTGAAGCCAGTCCCCAGTGATCACTGGTTTAGTATAACGATCATTTTCCCCACGAATGGAAAGCCTAAAGTTCCACTCGTTCTCAAGGGTATCTGCTGCTTCAAAATACACAGCAGTTTCTCCTTCAGGCATTGGGAAAGCCCGCAGACTAGAGGTCGGAAATGCCAAACGATATTCTATGTCAGTTTGGCTCAATTTCTTCTCCATGAGCACTTCCATTTCTAAGCAGGTATAGAATATAAGAAGTTATGCTAAGAGCTTTGTAAATCTTGATTGAGATATCGAGTTGGAGCTTGGCCATGTATATATATAGCTAGGAAAGCTGTGTGTGATGATGATGGTCTAGCGATTTACGAACTTTCAAGGTTCGTTATCGCATCTGTCTGGTTAACTTTCTGTCAGTTTTTGCACGAAAGACGGTCGATATGAGCATGGCCTTCGATTTCGTCTAGAATGAGACTCACCTTACACTATAAGATTTTAGTTTAAATTTTTAGATTGATAATATTTGACATATGGATAAAATATTTTTTTCTTAGTTATCACAATAAAGACAATCGCCTCGAGTGCTTGTATACACTGATGAACTCGCGCTAAAATATGAAGATTATGCTCGTGAGATCGTTGATAATCTTGGACGGGTGGTGCGATAGCAGGACTACTTGAACTTTATACTGTCAAGAGTTCACTAGACAAGATTTTTAGATTGATAATATTTGACATGTGGATAAAATAATTTTTTCTTAGTTTATCAAAATAAAAATAATCGCCTCGAGTGCTTGTATACAGTGATGAACTCGCGCTAAAATATGAAGATTATGCCCATGAGATCGTTGATAATCTTGGAAGGGTGGTGCGATAGCAGGACCACTTGAACTTTATACAGTCAGGAGTTCACTAGACAAGACAAACGGGCTGTAGCCGCCACTGCTCGCTTATCAAACTCGACATGCTTAGCTTGTCTCAAGAAAGTTGACAACGGAATCAATGGGAGGTTATAATTAATTTTATATATTAATTAATACAAAGATGATACAAACAAACAACCGAACCACTTCAGGTCAGCCAGAAAAAGAAAAGAAGAGATCGAAACAGCGGTGGTCCTACATTTGACCTGCTTCAGCCACAACGTATGGACTCCGCAGGTCAGAAATGTTAGACTCGAACAATTTTGAACATTCAGTGCTTAGTAAGATCTTATAGACGTCAGAGAGTTGGTCGAATAGAAGCGATGGTTTTGTTTGTTATTAATAACGTACCTATATAAAATTAATAACGAAAAACAGCATCAATTTAACATTTTCTATATTAAAAAAATATTAATAAATATTAAAATAATAATATTTTGAATTCATTCCGATTAAATTGAGTTATTCCACATGATCTAGATCATAACCCTGATTTGTTTAACAACTTGCTATTGGAAATATATTTTTTATTTAATTAAATAATTTAACGAGCATTTGTTTTTTGCATATTAGGTACATAGTAATTAAAAAATAATTGTTAACATTCTCATAAAAAAAAAAATATTATTTAAGAACTATAAAAAGACCGAATAATAATTTAAATATCATGTGAAGTATTTTTTTATAGTGTATTTTAATTAACTAATTATAATCAACTAAGTTTAGTTCGTTATAATTAAGTAACTGGTAAAAATATTCGATATTTTTCTTTCCCCGAGCTTGATAATTTGATATTTATTATATATTTTTCTTGTTTGTATATCTATTTATTTCATGCAAATGTTGCAAAACACGTTACGATTCATGAAGGATTTGCTTTCTTGCATATATAGACTTGTTCAATGCTAAAGCAATCTATCACATCCTACCAACCACTCTTTTGAACTCATTTCTTTAATAAATAAATAAATAAATATTAGAAAAGGTTTATCTAAAAAAGTTTATGGTTTGGTTTTTCTTTTGTTGGCACATGATTGATCGGTAAGGGGAATTAACATATATGCACCAAAGAATGATAGCTATTTTTTTTTTTTAATTTCTTCCAGTCAAGCATTTGATTTCTAAATCTATCCACCGACAATTTGGTTAATTACACGTTATGAAATGTTCATTTCACAACTATTGATTGGTTTATTAACAATTTGTTTTATCAAAATTATATATATATATATATATATATAGACACACACACAAACACACACATCATCCAGACGAAGAGATCATACCAAGTCTTCTGATTCTCCCCTCTATAAAACGTGCTTGCAAACTATCTTCTTGAATCGCAAATTATCTCAAAACATATTATAGCTATGGAGATCTTCATGAAGAAACTCATATCTGTTGACATTGAGAGACATTTGGAATTACCGACCGATACGAAAAGAGAAGCCTTGCCACCTTTCCAAGGTGCAAGGGAAAACGTGTTTCCAATCATGTTGGAGCAAGCTGGAAGAATGGAAGTTGATGTTCACTGCTCCTGCAGATCGGGAAGGCTTGCATTTACTAAAGGCTGGATTGAAATCGCTCGCCATCTGAGGCTCAACGCTGGTGATGTCGTTACCTTGCGCAGGGAAGACCAAGGTGGGTACAAAATGACAGTGAGAAGTCGCGCCTAGAAAAAGAGAAAGAAGGAAAGATCTGTGAAGAAGAATAAATAAGTCCAGCTATCAAAATGGAAACCATATATGTTCCGTTGCACTTTGTTTTTCGTTCTTGTTTATTGTTTTATTTTCCAAGTTCATTATATTTCGTTTCTTCTTTGTTTTGCATGTGCTCTATCGACCGCCATGCATATATGTTTTTCTTCTCAGAAGAATAAATAAGTCCAGCTTATGATCTAGACGGATAGTAATTTCAAAGCCAATGAGCCTTGGAGCCCAGGATGTCTCAGATTCAAAAGCCTTTAATTTCTATTTTTATTTTTATATATGAATGTTATTTTTCTTACCAGTTATCCTCTAATTTCATTTTTTTTTCGTTTTTTTTTATATTTATTGCCAACAAAATTTCATTTTTTATTTATTTTCTCAGATAATAACATTATGGTTGGATATTTCATCCATAAACTGTAACTACAGACACTAAAGTTACATACATGAAGTCAATATATAGAGACAAGGCTTCAATCAATACATTAACAACTTATTAACCTTTCAACGAGTTGTTAGTGATATAAATCATTTTATTATATAATTTATATTATTTTTTAATATACTTTTTAAATAATAATTTTTTAGACTTAAAACTTGTACAGATCCAAACTATATTATGTTTAATTGTTATCAAATAAATAGAGATGATAATATTCAAACTCGTGACCGCTTGATTATTAAAACTCTGATACCAAAAAATCAAAAGTATCAAGATATAATTTATATTATTTTCTTTTATACATACACACACACTTAGTTATTAAAAATCTTTTAGACCTGAAATTTGTACAAACTCATACTATGTTGTGTTTAATTTTTATCAAATAAATAGAAATGTTAAAATTCAAACTCCTAACCGCTTGGTTATTAAAATTTTAATATTAAAAAATAAAAAATATCAAAATATAATTTATATTATTTACTTTTATACACACACGAAAATCCAGCCATGGAAAGCAGCTTCAACAATAAATTAGCCACCATTCAAGAAATTGCCACATATTTTGAGCTTCTCAGTACACAAAAGTGAACATCCTTTGACTAAGTAATTACGATTTCGTCTTCTAATTAAATTCAATATCACAACATATCTGATACTGGTCCGAGACAAAACGATCGTTTTATGTTGAGTGGTCGTGCATTAATGTGTTGTTATTGTCGTATTCTCAGGTTTTGACCTCGTGTGATGATGCAAGATCCGAGGTTTGTTTTTGACGCGAAAAGTTACAAAATCAAACCGTTTTAAGTTGAGATTCCACATTCATGGGAGGTTGGTTGAAAAACTAATAGATCTGTGCTGTCCACACCAACTAGCTTTTTTGATCATACCAAGATATTCTGAATCCTCAGCTCGCAAATTGTCGCATGCCGACATGCATGCTCTCATATTTCTTCTCATTCACGCACCGTCTCGCGCTCGCAAGATAAAACCTAGATACTTTAATTAAGAGGCTGTCTTAATCAGTTAATTAGAGTAATATACTATATTATATAAGATCAGTCTATATATACAAGAAAACCATAATGTTTTTTATTTTACAATACATTCCATAATAAATATTAAATCACTACTAAATTTAACAGTTTTATTAACAAAAATTTATATTGATATTTACATTTATAGTTTGTCCGTATATATTTTAATGACGGCTAATGAACAAAACTGAATTATTTATTTATTTATTAAAAGACATGTTATGAACCGACTAAAATATTTTAAAAGTTCTATTTTATTTTATAATAAATCACCTTATTATAATAAACTAAGTTCAGTCCATTATAATCAACGGTAATAATATTTGATACCCGAGTTTGATAATTTGTTATTTGTTCTGTATTTATTTATTTTTGCTAGTATTTCTATTTATTTTATGTAAATGTTGCAAAACACGTTACGATTCATAGATTTGCTTTCTTACATGTATAGACTTGTTCAATATGCTAAAGCAGTCTTATCACATTCTACCACTCTTTTGAACTCATTTCTTTAATAAATAAATCAATTAAGAAAAAAGATGTTACCATATACGCACCAGAGAATGATTGCAAGTTTTTTTAATTGCTTTCAGTCAAACATTTGATTTCTAAAGCTATCCACCGACAATTTGGTTACTTACACGTTATGAAATGTTCATTTCACAACTATTGATCAATTTGTTTTCTCAAAATTATATATATATATATAAACCTGAGTTTCCTCGTTAATTTAAATATAAAAAAATATTAAGATTATGAAGAGATTTTTATACTATTTTAATAAACTTATTTTAATGGATGGAGACCTTGTGACTTAATTCTTTGTTTAACCTGAATTTCAAACTAAATTAAGCAAGAATTAGCCCAAATTAAATTGATTAATTGATTTAAATACAATATTGATAATTGATAAAAACATTATCTAACTTTTAACAAAACTTTAAGATAACAATTTGTTTTTTAAAAAATTATTGAGATAATAATAGATTGGATTGATATTAATCCCCTGACGACACTTGTAATAGACTATATTAAGTTTATAAATTATTATTTTTATTTATATGATAAAAATATGCTCACGAAATTGAGCACTAACCTAAAAATAGATATTTATTTGAGACAATAAAAAATAAATTTTACAGTTTATTTCTCCACCAATTTAATATTGAAGGACAAAATTAAGAAAAGAAAATTTTAAAAATCAAAAGACCAAAAACAAAAAAAATAATAATCATATTCGTTTAGTGGGTAACTCATCAAACTTGTGAACCAAGTTACCCGGCCTAGCATGTCGAAGCTGTGAATCAGGTTATAGACTCTAGTGGAATTATATATATATATATATATTTTTTAAATTATATTTTATTTAATTATACAATAAAAAATAGACGATGGCTAAATTAAACATCAACTGAATACTAAAATGTTGAAAGATAAAAATGTTAAACTCTCCAAACTTGTGTAAATATCCTTGGATTTTATAAAATTTAATAATATGGTTTTTTCTTGAAATTATTTTTTTACTGTATGAGGAAGAAATTGACATGAAAGAAAGTCATGTTCAATTAGGAAAAAAAAAAAAAACAGTTCACCAAACTCGTAAATTGAGGCAACCTGAGTTACTCTAACAAACTCGCAAGCCACACTAACCTTATAGAAAAGCAAAATAAAAAGAAGGTTGGCGTTATCATTATTATTATTACTATCATTATTACAATTATTATTATCATTGTTATTATTATTACAATTAATATTATTGTTACTGTTGTTGATATTATTATTAGCCTTTCTAGCATTATTACTATCCATTATCATAACTATTATTATTACTACAATAAATATTATTACTATTTTTATAACTAACACCGCAACTATTATTATCACTATTATTATTACTATCAATAACATTAATAGTAAAGAACAGAATTTTTGGCATCTTGTTCTTAGATAGAGAAAAGTCTTGTTTAAGAAATTGTTACCTAGTATTATGGTCACTAGAAACTACAGAGATTCTATAATATGAGACTGGTTATGCAAAAAAAAAAAAAAAGTTATCACCCCTTGAGCATCTTACCTAAGGTAAGTTACATTGATGATTTTGTCTTAAATTACAAGAGTTTGTTAGTATATGTTATGATGATTTGCTTGTAATATTCCTAACTCTAACGTGAGCGAACATCCAATTTCAGATACTTTAATCTCTGGCGTTGTTAAGTACTACGTGACAAAAAAAAAATATACAGCATTCCTGATTTTGACATAAGTAAATAAATTAATAAAAGAAATTAAAATCAAAAGTATATATATTTTTTTTATTTTTTGAGCTGGATCTAGCTTAGCCTGTACGGGTTGGGCTGGACCCGGCTGGGCAAAGCACCTGATCTGCTGGAGCTGGTGGCTGGGCAACTGTCTCGATCGTCCTTTTGTTCTTCTGGGTTTCTTCGTTCTCCCTGGTCTCTTTTTTTTGGTCTCTATTTTCGTTTGGTTGGTTCCTCTGTTTTTCTTTCTGTCTTCGTCCTCTGTGTTTATTGGTCCCTTGTGTATTGCTCCTTCCCCTCCGTGTCTATCTTCTCCTTTTTATGAGTTTTTCTTCTCCGGTCTTCTTCTGTGTTGTTCGTCCTTCTGGGTTTATTTTCTTTTTGTTCTCTGCCCTGTTGTGTTCGTTCGTCCCCTGTGTTTGGTGCCATTTCTTCTTGTAAATGAAGTTGCACTGTTAATTGACATGGAAACGAGATCGTGGACAGGAGACGTGGTCCGATTTTGATACCATTTCTTCCTGTTGAAATGGTCCCTGAAGAAGGTGATGAATAGTAGAAACAACATGGTTTTTTATTAAAATGGCTATCTTCAATTTACCCCCTGAACTTATGACATTTAACAATTAGGTCTTTAAATTTATTAATTAAATAATTTCAAGTTTAATTAAAAAATTTATTTATTAAAATAAATTTCAAATAGAAATCGACACACATAAGATTTATTAAATAAAATAAAAAGTAAATACATATTATGCAAGGCTGCACATATTAAAAATATTATAAGAAATAAATGTAAATATATATATATATATATATATATATATGATATTAATCTCTTCAAAAAATTTAAAAATCCAATATAATTAAAACTTAAAAACTATGTAAAAAAAAGGATAAATAAGCAAAAAAATAATTATAGAGAAGTAAAATACAAAGTTAAAAATTATTTTAAAAAATATATAAAAAAATAAGTTCAAGATTTCATAGAAATAAAACTATAAAAAACAAATAAAAAACAAATAAGGCCAAGCCTAACATTGGCCCATAACCAACAGTCTCACACGTGGGCCTGCAAATTCATGCCCAATTGCATGACCCTTTTTTTTAAAAAATAATGGGACCCAACTCAATAAAAAGAAAAACACGCCATTTAGCATACCTTAGATTCCAGCAATTGTGGTGGCGGAAAATTTAGAGTGTCTGATTGTTTTGTTTTAAAAATTTATTTTCAACCTAAAACACTTAGAAAACATCATAATAACCTTGTAAAACTATTATTTAAGCTCTAAAAGCGCAAAAAAAAAAAAAAATCTAAAACCAAGAATCAATCCAAAAACCAATTTCTTCTCAATCTTCGATCTTGATAAAAACACCCAAATTAAACTCTCATCATCATTTGGAACCATTTGGAATAAACTTTTAACGTTTTGGTAGCTGAAATCGTTAAAATGATATCTTTCTCTTTTTAGGCCGGATTCCAGCCATTTCCTGTTTTGTCTCACCCACAAAGGATTGAAAATGATGAAAATAAAGTTTAATATCAAAATAAATTTTTGCAAACTTGAAAGGACTGGTCACCTTATAGCAAAAAAATATTAGAAACAAAAATATACTTCACAAATAAATTTGCACAAGTCACCGTTGTTACTCGTGTTTTGCACTTCAGTTCCCTGTTTTTCAACTTAACCCTTACAAAAAAAAAAAAAAACAAGCAATTAGGCTCTAATTTAGACTCAAAAGGGATAAATTGTGCTAAAAAAATTTAAGGATCAAATTAAATTTTTTTTAATAACATTATTGCAATCCACAATAATATATGAAAAAAGATAAACAATAAGGTTAAAATGCCAAACCATTTAACTTTATATTTAATGTGACTTAGTAATGATACATGACAGAAGGTACCAATTTAAGTAATTCGTGTATGTCGTATAAATATTTAAATTATATAAAAGGGTACAAGGAAGTATGTTTTATGAATACATACGCACACTGATCCAGGTTTTATATACTGTTTAAAACATCACTAAAGAATTTGGTCTTAATATGTGATAATATAGACTACAAAGATGAAAAAGAAATTAAGAACCATATACACTAAAATGAATTATTAATCAATGGACCATCTTAAATATTATTAACATTGAATCTTAATTAAATTAATAAGAGCATATGTGACGTAGGTTTTAATTCAAGAATTTAATTACTTAATTTAAAAAGTAAAAGTGAATATCGGATGCGCTAACAGTTACCAAAATGTTCCCAAGATAGCTCTCTGCCCACGTCTTCTTATTCTCCCCACTATTATAAGAACATGCTTGCAAACTTCTTGAATCGCAAATTATAGCTATGGAGATCTTCATGAAGAAACTCACATCTGTCAACATTGGAAGACGTTTGGAGTTGCCGAGTACCGATACAAGAGAAGAAGCCTTGCCACCTTTCCGAGGCGCACGGGACAACGTGATTCCGATCATGTTTGAGCAAGCTAGATTTGATGTTCACTGCTCCTGCGGACCACGAAGGCTAGAATTTACTAAAGGCTGGATTGAAATCGTTAAACGTCTGGGGCTCATCGCCGGTGATGTCGTTACCTTGCGCAGGGAAGACCAAGGTGAGTACAAAATGACAGTGAGAAGAAGTGCAAGTCGCGCCTAGAAAAAGAGAAAGAAGGAAAGATTTTTGAAGGAAGATGAGCTGGTCAAGCTATCTAAATGGATGCCATATATGTTCCGTTGCACTTTTGCTTTTTGTTTTCGTTTTATTTTTTTATTTTCCAAGTTCTTTATATTTCGCTTGTTTTTGCTCGTGCTCTATGGACTACGTATCATGTTTTTCTTCTCACAAATTAAAGAAGAAGAAGAAGAAGAAAGGATTTTACATGTCCAGCTTATGATCTAGAATGAAAGTAGTTCGATGTCAATGAGCCTTGTAACTCACGATGTCTCAAATTCAATCATTTAGTTTGTATTTTTATTCTCATGAATGTTATTTTTATAATTATCACATATATATCCACTAATTTATTTATTTTTATTTTTCTTCATATTCATTGCCAACAAGATTTTGATATTTTTATTTCCATTATCAATGTAATATTTTTTTTTTTTCAAAAACATTTTCAAAAAATAAAATCTTTATAGAATATATTATCTATAAACTATAATTATTGATTTAGTATTTTTTTTTTAATATTAATATGTTAAAGAGTTAATATAAAATTATTCAAGCCATTGCATTACATTCAACATCAGTTAAATCTTTTGGGTTGTGATTATTTTTATTAGATTTTTAATATTTAAGTAATTAAACTATATCTTTATTAATTAAATTAAATTAGTTTCAATATAAAATAAGCAAGTTTGAAGCTTTTTATTTAAGAAAATGTGTTTAAAAGTTAAACTGAACAATTCTTCCACGTGATTTTTTTATATGAAAATGATACAATTTTTATTAATGATAATTAGAGGGTATAGTTCCTTTCGTGTCCATTTAGGTTAGGTTCTTGTAAAGACGACACACGAATCCCAAGGGCTAGATCTTCTCTAAAGGGACATGAAGGCAGTTGGGAAATCTTCGCTGTTAAGAAATCCCATCCATGCCACCCCCTTTCAAAATAAAAGAAACTATGTTTGAGCATCTAGTTTGTTTATTAATTTAAATTTTATAATATTTAAGATTTATATAATCAATAATTTTAGATTCATAAGATTAATCAGATACATATAAGTTGAATTAAACATCTATATTAATTAATAAAAAAACTCCATTTGAACCAGGAAAAAAAATAAAATGGCATACTATATCCATGAAAATCCAGCCATGGAAAGCAGCTTCAAAAGGAAATTAGCTACCATTCAAGAAATTGCATAAAATTCTTAAATCAATACTAATACTTACATTATAATAAATTTCTTATGATATAGCTCAATATTAATTCTAGAGAAACAGACTAATCTCTATATTATTTTTTAATTAATGCCTATCAAAACACTTCATAAAATCCCAAATAACATATAATGAACTTCTTAAATCATCTATATCAATATAGTACCTGACAACCATTTTAAATTCCTTGAAATCAAAGCAACTCACTGATATAAATAAACTACATAATATATTAATTGTCTATAGGTTCTAGGGCTATTAAAAAAATTGAAAAAATAATTAAACCAAGAAAACCAAATAAAAATAATTAAAAAAATAGAAAATAAAAATAAATCAACCAATTAAAAAAAACCTGTTTAGTTTAATTTTGATTTATCTAAAACTAATTGAATCAGACCAGATCAAACTAAACCAGATCAATTTAACCATAAATCCCAACAAAAGCACATTCCTACAACTGTAAAGCTAAAGCTTTAAACCTCCACCACTGCCGATTCGCAACAAAAGCACATTCCTAACTGTAATATTCATTAAATTAATGAATTGGATCATTGGTTACTCTCTTAGTAATCTTTGACTCCACTAAATAAAACGATTCATAAAATTTTAATTATTCCTTTTAACAAACTCTACTAAAAAGAAAAGATTCGTAAAATCTTTATCACGCATACGACTTAATTCCTATTCAATTTATGTATAAATTAATAAAACATCTTTTAAAAAAAAATGTAAATAACATCATGCTTTTAATAAAACATTAAGTATTGACATAGTTAAACCTAGTAAAACATTGAATAAAGTTATCATTCATACTAGAAAACCTCTTATATTTATGGGATACGATAGATTTTATCGAAAAGAAATTCTTTTTTAAAAAAGATGTTCAAAATATTATAATTATTAATACCAATAGTATCGACATTGGGAGAACAAATTACAATCTTGTAACATTAAAATATAAAAATTAGTGTCTGACATTTAATAATTTATCATGTTCTATATTCTGTTGAGGTTTTTCAAGAGTTTTAATTGCAGATATTTATGAAATGCTAGAAATCCCAACAAAACGTGAAGAAGTATAGTTTTATTTGCTAGTTACCTTTTATTTTTATAAAAAATTAGGTTCTTATGCCGGCAAAACCCATGGCTAGTTTGGGTTTTCCATATTGTAGGACTAAAGGCTATTTGGGTCCATCACCAGCAGAATCCAAGTCTATTTTGAGTCCTGCACAGCCAATAATCCAAGGCTATTCATGTGTGTACTGGGGTCTGCCCAGCACATAGCTAGCAGTCCAAGTGCCACCTTTTGAGATTGGTCTGCCGCCACACAAGCAGGCAACCCAAGCATCACGTCTCTTCACATGGTTTTTTATAGTAATTATAATTTTTTAAAATTTAATAATAATAATAATAATAACAATAATAATAATAATAATTGGCGCACATATATGGCGAAAACATCCACTCTCAAATCATAACTTATCTTCTATCTGGCAAATACGGCGAGACAAGGAATTCTTATCTTTTATTAGTGGAAAAATAAAATGGGAGTCGCCACCTAGTATTTTGGTCACTAGAAACCCTAACTGGTCTTAGAAATCGGGTATGGAGACTGGTTGCGTAAAGGGAAGATATTAGCACCCTAAATACGTCATACCTAAGGTAAAATGCATTGTTTTATTGTCTGATAAAATCTAGGGTCTTGTCATGTTTTTTAGTTATTGATCCGTCTAAAGTTTAAGAAAAGTCCTCCTCAGTAAGGAGGTCTTTATCTTATCAGGTAAAACCTAACCATTTTAACGTCAACAAAAACAATTTAATATCTAGAATATATTTTACGTATAAGGTCATAATCCCATATACTAAAAGAAAAAAAATAATTTTTTTAAATTTTTTGAAAAATTGGTCTAGTTTTCGTGACTTTAATAAACTGGTTATTAAAGCCAAAATGCATATTAATATATATATATTTTTTTGAAATTTTCTTTGTTGTATAAAAATACAATATAATTTTTTTTTGTTATTTTTAAAAGACTTGGCCGTATGCATGAAAATAAAATATTTTTATTTTTAATTATTTTTTTTGACAAAAAGCAGATATTTTAATACTGGATTTGTATCTTTACAACATAAAAATACAAACCAATATTGATCAAAATACAGTAAAAAATATACGAGAAAATCACAAAAGTTTTTGAAAAGATTTTTATATTTTTTTTTTGGGCTAAGTCCTGCTCGGCTATGTGGCTGGGCTGGACCCAGCAAGCCTAACCGGGTCACTGGCCCAAACCAGTGACCCGACTCATTAACATATAATTCACTTGAACAGTGAAATGCAAAAAAATGGAATTGCATGCAGAGACGAGGAGAACAAACCTGGTGGCGGAAACGATGTCGATGACGATGGTAATGGCGTACGCTCACAGTGATGCTGGTGGCGGTGGAGAGGAAGCCGACAATGGCTCACGGTGGTTCTGACGGTGGCGGGCAGTGTTTGATGCAGTTTTTCTTCTTTTTCCCCGTGCAGAGGCACCAGCCTCTTTTTTTCTTCCTCGTCTGCTTCTGTTTGGTTCTTCTCCTTTTGGTCTCTGGTGAGGGTGGAGCTGCTGGTGGCTGTCAGACGGTACGGTGGAGGTTGCTGACCGTGGTGCTGACTGGCCGACGGTTCTTCTTTATTTTTCTGCGTTTCCCTTCTGTTTTTTTTTTTGCTCTGCTCTTCCTCTTGTTCCCTATTATATTCTTTCTCTCCCTCTCTGGTCCTCTCAAACGTCCCCTGGAGCTGCTGCCTGAAGATGAAGACGAAGTTGAGGGTGATCAGTGCTCTGATCGGGCGACCTTTTTTTCTTTCCTTCTGCTACTGTTTTCATTCCTGCACTCTTCTTCTTCTTCGTTTCTGATTTTCTGTAATGACGAAGACGATGGCAGCTGGTTCTGGTCTCAACGATTTCTTCTGCTTACATTTTTTCCTTCTGCTCGTTTATGTCTCTCTCGTTTTTTTTTTTTGTTCTTTTCTTTTTTTTCCCTCCTCTGTCTTCTCTCTGTTTTTATCACGTTCTATCCTCCTCTGTTCAACCCATTTTCTTTATGCCCCCCTTTTCCTCCCTCGTGTTCGGTTCTTCCTCTGGCTTTTATAGCCAGAGGACGCAAACGTTCTTTTGGTAACAGTCGCGTGCATCACGGCGGCGAGGAACATCAGCCGCGAGACGCGCCTCCTGATTGAAAACGGTTCCCCTATCACTGCCAACGTCTCCTGTCTTTAATGCCACAGCTGTTATGTTTAAGAAGACAGTGAATAGTGCTTCAATGGAACGACGCCGTTTGGATTTCTTCTGATTTGGTCATTGAAGTTTTTTGCCATTTTGTAATCAAACCCCTGGAAAAACTGTAACGGGATCCCTTACTTTTAGCGCCTTTCCTAGTTTGGTCCTTGGTTTTGGATTGTTTCAATTAAGTCCCTAATGAGCCATCAAACTTCAATACTTATGCAATTAAGCCCCTAATTTGAACAAATCAATTCTTAAAAATTATAATTGGACCCTAAAACTTTAATTTCTTCAAATAAAAGCCTAAATTGACTTAAAAATAAATTTTTCTTACAATCCAACCCTTCATAAACTCAATTAAACCTTAGATAAATTTAATTGAGTCCATAAATATCTGATTTTAGACTTATTTTCCTCAAAATAAATTTTTCTTGTCAACATGGCTCTCACCAGTAAAACATATACTGTCAAATTTCACCTGTTTCGTATTTTTTAACCTCCTCAACTAATTTTGGCCTTTTTTTTGGAATTCCAACATCCTTTTCTCGCTCTTGTTATTTTTTACATTTCTTCCGAATATATATATATATATATATATATATATATATATATATATATATTCTTTTTTTTGTGGGAACCCAAAAATAGGTAACAACAATAATTTTTAATTTTAACTTTCAAATTAAATATTTGGTTGTTTTCAATATTAATAATAATTTTTTCTAATTTAGTAATTATTTTATTAATAATATTCATTGTTATAAAAATAATAATATTTACAACAGAAAAGATAATATTTTTAATATTAATACTTTTGATTATAGTAAAAATAATAATATTCATAACATAAATATTGGGGTTGGGTGTGAATGTGTTGTGGTCTAACATGTAGGTGGACGCGGTCGCGTCCAGACCCAACATGGGGTTGAGCGTAGATGCGTCCAGGTCGAACCTGGAGGGGAACGCGGTCGCGTCCAGGCCCAACATAGGGTTGGTCGTGGACACGTCCATGTCGAAATGGAGTTGGACGCGTCCAGATCCAACATGAAGTCGGAAGTTTGAATGCTTAAAATCGATTGTGAGCATCCAATGGTCGAAACACTATGGTTCGTCCGCAAGTTCTCGGTCGTAGTGTTAAGGAGTTTGTATACCTTATTTCTATCAAGTCCCCTAAACGATCTTGCCTCTAACCATAAATCCAGATCATGATTCGGATGGGTCGAATGATCGTCCTCGTATCTCTCCTTCAAGCAACTATTGTATGTGTCCTGGAAAGAAAAATAAATTCATCGAATTTCAAAAAATTGTAACTTAATAAAAAAATAATTGAGAACCAACTTACCACAAAGAGTTGAGCTTGGTTATCTTCGAACTACTACTCCTCTTTTTTGACGGTCATCACTCCACACATGTGTTTCAACAAAAAGTTTTATCGGGCTTAGCATGCATCCAAAAGTTGTAGCCCGCAAGATAAAAATGTTGTTCGTTAAATATGTTTATAAAAAATAACAAATAAAAAATGAAAGTAATAAAAAAAAAATCTTACCATCCTCTTCGCATGCGAAACGAACCAAACAAGACTACCGTTATGTGTGGTAACGGAACCGTGAACACGCTGGTGCCGGTTCTCTATACCAGAATGTGACCGTTGAGTGAAACACACAGACATCATGTGCTGAATGAAGTCTGCCTATACAACCTCTAAGATGTATGGCAATCTTAAATCCTTCCAAATCACAACGTCATTACAGGGTAGAAGCTCGCTTTCTCTCATATAAGTTTTTGCTTTCTTCTACTCCTCGTACCAAAAATCATGCAACCTATAAATTACCAATAAATTATCTGTTAGTAAATGAAAAATAAAATTTTAATATTTGGTATAAAAAAAACAAATAAAAATACCTTAGGATGCGTAGAGAAGATGATGCTTGATTTCAACTCGAGTTGTGAACAAAAATAAGATTGAATAAAAAAAGAGAAAAATAGAGAGAGAATGAAATAAGATGAAGCCTCGTCTACTATGCTGGTGATTTTTTATATTAATATTAATATTAATATTTGTAAAACTTTCATCAGTGATTTCATTTGTAAAGTTAAAGTAAAATGTTAAATTCGTGATGTGCAAATTAATCAGAATCATCTTATTCTTTGTTAATTGACTTATCCTCATCTCTAACGCACTCTTTTATGTTAATTTTGTCGTTATTATCATCTTTATCGATTTGTGTATGTTGTCTGATGGAGATCAAAACATCATTAAATTCTTCAGTGTCAACATTAACAAAAATATTGTCGGTGATGTAGAAATTTGAATTTTCTTCTAAGTCATTAGACGGAGCAACTTGATATATATCAACTTTTTCATCAAGTTAAAAAAAATCATCTCTAACAATTAATTCATCATGAATAATCTCGAATTGA
Source organism: Populus davidiana (assembly GCA_030145905.1). Classification (NCBI taxonomy): domain Eukaryota; kingdom Viridiplantae; phylum Streptophyta; class Magnoliopsida; order Malpighiales; family Salicaceae; genus Populus; species Populus davidiana. The sequence goes on along the minus strand of CM057792.1, from coordinate 22,842,655 downwards.
TTTTTAGCAAGGACAATTTATCAACTCATGATTGATCATTTTTAAAAGAAGCATGTGCGTCAACATTAATAAAACTTTAAGTATTGTTTTATTTATTGTTATATTTTTATTTTATTTATTTTTATTTTCTAATCATAATAAATTTATTTTTGAGATAATTAAAGCTTTCAGATAATTTCTTTTAATTTATATAAAAAAAACTCTCATTCTCTCTCGGCACAATAGTGAACATTAAGTAATTAGATTTTTTGATTGCCCAAAAATATTTTTTTAAAAATATTTTTTTTATGTTTTTTTATTATTTTGAAGTATTTATATTAAAAATATTAAAAAAAAAACATTATTCTAATATATTTTCAAATAAAAAAAAAACTTTTTAAAAAATCAATATTACACTATCAGAATCCTCGTTGATTTTTTTCCATCCTAGGAAAGATTGAGAGTGGTCGGAGCCACGACACGTCATCATCAAGGCATCGCTGTTAAAGTATTCTCACATGTTTGACTTTGACCAGGTGTGTTTTGCGTTCCTTTTAATCAACTATATATTTTACCTGCGCTTTGCTATGGTTAAATATTTCTTTTTTAAAAAATAAAATTTCAACTCATTTTTATATATAAAAATTCTTAAATATAAATTAAAAGATTTATCTATACATATAATCAATTAAATCAAGAATTATATTTATTAAAAATAAAAAAATACGTATCAATAAATAAAAATAAAATTAAAAAACATATATTAATCAAATTATTTGACCTCACAACACTAGCTTTTGACCAAGTTATGTTTACTATTACAATTTACTAAAATTAAAATATTATTTTATCAAACAATAATATAAATAAACATATAAACTTGATTAAATAAAATATTTTTAATAAGGCTGTTTGGGAGTGCTGTTCAAAAGCACTTCCAAAAAAATTTGAATTTTTTTTTTTTGCTTTGAATTAATATGTTTTTAATATTTTTAAATCATTTTGATGTGCTGATCTCAAAAATAATTTTTAAAAAATAAAAAAATATTATTGGCATGCTTTTCTGAGTGAAAAACACTTTAAAAAGCAACAACAACCACACTCCCAAACACTCTCAACTGCCCCCAAAAAACAAATCTTGCTCCCTCTCCACCTTCCTCAAACAGCCCAGATAAATCAAACCAAGGCTCCAACAATTTAATATCAAAAGGATTCAAACTTTCAGGTTTTAATTATTTATTTTTCTTTGATTATTCTTACCATTAAAACCACGTTATCCATTTTGTTTTTTTGCAGGCTTTATCTAGGTATTTGGTTTTCCTAGTTTTTAATATCAAAAAAATAATTTTGATCAAACCAAACCAATTTAGTTTGAATTGGTTTTTGGTTCGGTCCAGATCATATTCTCAAGAAATTACAACCCTAGATTTTGTTTGTTTCAAATCAAATCGAACTGGACCATGAACACCCCTAATAGATGCCTTCATAACAATACCTCAATCCTAATATGTATTCCTACCTTAATAAGTAAAATATCTGATTGTCATAATGTATTTTTTTGGTTATTCTCCAATATTTATCCTTTTTTCTTTTAAAATAAAAAATAAATAATAATACCAAGAGGACTGGTGATTGTGGAAAAAACTGGTTGAATAAGATCTCAGGTACATACATAATAATTGGTATGAAATTTTAGATAAATTTGGAGCATAATAAACCCGTTGTACCCAAGACAAGAGAAACAATGCAGCTTCAAGGTCAAATTAAATAATTATTGGATGAATTTTTATAAAAATTAAGTGATATAATTAAATGTTTAATAAGTCAATTTGATTTAATCATGAGCCAAATTAAAATTTTAATTATATTTAAGAATTAATTTAGATCAAATTAAAGGATTTAATTAAGTGTAAATATTTAATTATACTTTAAATGAGTCAAATTAAGTTTTGAAAATAATAAAAATTCATTAAATTATTGAATTGGATCCTTGATATTGTCTTAGTAATCTTTGACTCCACTAATCATAAAATTTTTATTATTCCTTTTAACAAACTCGACTAACATTGAAACAATTAATTAAAAAAAGAGATTCACAAAAGTCATGATCAGTACAACCCATGTCGAATTGATATATATATATATATATATAAAGATGCATGTGGGAAGGGACAAGCCATACTTTTAACACTTAATTTCAAAGTTACAAGCCAAATCTCATGTCACTCGCAATACAAACTCTCGTTTTCACGAGTAGAGAGTACGTACAAACCAAACATAAATAATCGCAAACTATCATGCAAACTGAACAGATCTTTAAGGGCTTAGCTGATTAATTAAAGCTTATAATTGAAGTTGACTCAGAGTTGACATGATCTTCAAGGGATAGCTAGAGAAGGCAATCACTGAACATTAACCCAATAATTGAATATTCTTCTCTCAGCCCTGATGCTGTATTGCACGCCATTACCTTCAACTTGTTGCCTGGACAAAATGATCCTATCCCCCGCCCTCAGGCCTTTTTCGTTCACAAATTGAATCCACTGACCGGTGAATACTGGTCTTGGGTTTGGATTGTTATCCCGGCGAATGGACAGCCTGAAGATCCACTGTCTCTCTGTAGTGTCTGTTGCCTCAATGTCAATTGCATGCTCTCCCATGGGAAACTCGAAATCTCCCAAATTGGCCGCAGGAATTGTCAGCCTGTGTGTTGTATCAGTCGGAGAAAGCTGTTTAGTAAAAAGTTGCTCCATTTCTAGTTGGTTTTCGGGAGAGATTAAGCTGGATTTTTTGAGAAATCTAACTGAGACAAGAACCTGGGACATGCTAGATTGAGCTCAAGGTGGATTTATAGAGATGAGCTCACTTGCTGTCCAACAAATTCTCTTCCGATTTCGTACCATGGCTAGCTCGATCTTGTAATAAAAAGGTGCAAACTTTTTTTTCCGTCATTACAAGACAAACACGTCCCTTTCTTCTAGATCATATCCCCGCGACATTCTTTCCCCTGCTTTTGCCAAGTTTTGAGAAATCGAACTCATGAGACAAGAACCTGGGACATGCTAGATTGAGCTTAAGGTGTGTTCATAAAGATGATCAGCTCACTTGCTGTCCAGCAAATTCTCTTCCGATTTCGCACCCACAGGCTCTTGCAATAAACAGGGGCAAACTTTTTGATTCGCCATTACAAGACAAACACGTACCTTTCTTATCCCCACGACATTCTTTCCCATGCTGCGATCTCGAACGAAAATATTAGATCAATTTATGGATACGTTGAGTTTTCATCATGTTTAAAAACAATATGGATTAAATTTATTGGCATGTGTCGACCATTATTCAAAACCCAGCCTTAGAATTTCTAAGCTATTGTTGTTTGTAGCATCCCTTCGCCTTTTTCTTTTTCTAGTTCTCTTTCCATAGGTAGACACCTTTTCCCCTTCTTTATAAATTCAGCTGTATAATCCCTACGGCACCCATGACTATATCTTAGAAGATACAGTACCCCTGGTTTAAATGTTATGGAGAAAACCGCCTCCTCTTTTTTTTTTTGTACTTGAAACTAATTCCCTTCTATAAACGATTTTAAATATACATTTGGAAGAATATAATACATTTTTAGATTTTGATTCTAAGATTTGAACCTAAGAAAAAATAGCATGCCTTCTTGACCATCAAACAAATTTCTTCTAATTAAACCAACTGACTATCATATATAAACTACATAATATATTTACTTGTCTATAGTCCCTTAATTTCTCATAACAGGAACTATATTAATCATCGGTGCTAGATTTTACAATTTTACCGATACAAATTTTCATTGGTATTTACACTCACAGTCCGTATGTAAATATTTTACCGACGAGCTCACAGAAAAAAAAATAGTTTGTCGATAAAACTCTTGTCGATAATTTATGTTTTATCAGTGAGTCTGTCAGTAATAAATTTAACAATGAATTTATAAACGGATAAAGCGTGCCAAAAAAAATATATTTATTTTATTCCGTTGGTATTTCCCTCAGGATGTTTAGCATAAAACTGATTGAATACCATATACAATTTTGTTGCTCTGTAATTTTGTTGGAGAGTTAATAATAGCAGTGACATTTGTAATTCAATCGGTAAACCTATCAATAATAAATTAAAATACTTTTTTTAAAAAAATATTGAGCATAAGTAGAAAATAATTTTAAAAAATAAATCAAATATATAAAATGAAATTAAAATAATATAAAAAATAAATATTTATTATAAATTTAAACATTTGTACTTTTAAATACAATAAATCTAAAACAAAGGTTGCACTAGAGGAGGAGGAATAAATCCAAAACAAAGACGGCGTTAAAGAAGAAGGAGGTTGGTCGTCGTTGGGATCGTGAAGTCAATAAGGAGGAGTACATGGATCATCCATGTGTGATGTCATCTCCATTACCATTCGGCGAAGTTCTCCATAATCCGCAATGAGTCGTTTATATTTTTATTAAGATTGGTCATCCGATTATGTACTCGTTGGTTTAATATCGCCTTGAACTCGGAAGTTTGAGTGCTCGAAACTGAATGTGAGAATCCAACGGTCTAAGGGTCGTCCACAAATTCTCGATCATAGTGTTAAAAAGTTTGTATACTTGATTTATATCGGGTCCCCTAGACAATCATGCCTCTAACCATATATCCAGATTGAGATCCAAATGGGACGAAGAATCGTCCCCGTATCTCTCCTTCAAGCAACTATTGTATGTATCCTGGAAAGAAAAATAAATTCATCAAATTGAAATAAATTATAACTTAATAAAAAAAATTGAAAACCAACTTACTACAAAGAGCTAAGCTCGGTTATCTTCAAACTACTGCATCCTTTTTTGGCGGTCATCACTCCACACATGCGTTTCAACAAAAAGTTCTATCGGGCTTGGCGTGTGTCCAAAAGTTGTAGCCCGCAAGATAAAAATATTGTTAGTTAAATATGTTTATAAAAAATAACAAATAAAAAATGGAAGTAATAAAAAAAAATCTTACCATTCACTTTGCATTTGAAACGAACAGAACAAGACTATCGGTATGTGTGGTAACGGAACCGTGAACATGTTGGTGCCGGATCTCTATACCAAAATATAACCATTGAGTGAAACACGCATACATCACATGTTAAATGTAGTCCATCCATACAGCCTCTAAGATGTATGATAGTTTTAAATCATTCCAAATCATCACATCATTCCAGGTTAGAAGCTCGCTTTCTCTCATATATTTTTTTGCTTTCTTCTACTTCTCGTATCAAAAATCATGCAACCTATAAGTTACCAATAAATTATCTGTTGGTAAATAAAAAATAAAAAATTTAATATTTAGAATAAAACAATTATCATAATTTTGATTTTACCTAGTTGCAGCGTGATGATTCTCCCAAACCCTCTTCGCAACATTATCATCAACTCTCTCCCATTCAATTATTTCATTGTAGTAAAACTTTATTAAAGGAAAATTTCAGTAATTTCAATAAACTAACTAAATTAACATAATAATAATAATAAAATTAAGTTAATACTAACCTTAAACCTTGGAAATCATGCATTTATATGCAGTTTCCATTTAGGATGTTTGTAAATCTAGCTCCATTGAAATAATGGAATTTCCATCAATGATTTAAATGTTGATGTTATTGTTCTTGCATCCTCAATATTTGTAAACCTGAAATTGTATTCATTAAATAAAATTATTTTAAAAAAATTTATTAAATAAGTCATTGTGAAAGCAACAAAATCATTCTTACACTAAAAAGTCATCCTTCCACTAGGCCTGGTACTTGCAAGTATATGGATTCCGCTGTGAAGAGCCCCACCTCTCGACATTACGACATCACACTCAATGACCCTGCATCATAGGTCGATGGATGTGCCTCATGTGCATGTTCTTGATTGGCACCTAATGACTTATGGTTGTAAGCATCGCTGCTACAAGAACTAACAGTGATCATGTTCTCACAATGTGCAATACACTTTTACCGTGGCATCTATAAAAAATAACAAAAAAATAAAATTAAATGAGTTCTATTTAAAAACAAATTCGGCAGCACCTCCTCTATACATGAGGCTATCCAACATTTTTAAAACTACAAATACACAATATATATGCTATAAACCAGTTGATTTTATTCAATTTCTGCCAACAAATTAGAATAATTTAATTTCGCACAAAATTCTCATTTTCTAAATGGTAATATATTTAATCCTAAATTTACAAAAAAAAAATCTAAATTAACAAAAAATTAAAATAATAATTAAAATTAAAATTAATCCTAAATATTTAATTAAAATTGAACATTAAAAATGAAAACAAAACAACTAAAATTCAACACAAAATTGAACAATAATAATAAAAAAAAAACAAAAATAATGCAAGAAAACAGTAATAAATAAGAAAAAAAGAATAAAAAAGTATTACCTTTATAGAGTGCTTAGTATCATATGAGAAGAAAAAAAACAATAACAAAAACAAAATAAATGAAAAGGGATTGTTAAAACACCTAAAAAATAGAAAAATAACGAGAAAAATATTAATTAAAAAAAAAAGACAACATACCTTAAGATGCAAAGAGAAGATAATGCTTGATTTAAACTCGGGTTGTGAACAAAAATAAGATTGAAGAAGAAGAGAGAAAAATAGAGAGAGAATGAAAGAAAATGATGAAGAAGATGAAGTCGCGTTTGTTGTGCTCATGGTCCATCAGTATTTTTATCGGTGTAAAATAGTATCTGATGTCAGATTGTATTTGTATTCTCTATCTATCAATCCTGCAAATACTTAAATTCATAGTTGCACGCACGCACAACACAATAACACTAATTCACATCACAATAATAAAATAAACATTTTCTTATCATTTAATAATATATTATCATTGTCATTACATTGAAGTGAATTATAAATTTGTGTTGTGCAAATTAATCAGAATTGTTTTATTCTTTGTTAATTGATCCATCCTCATCTCCAACGCAATCTTCTACTTTGATTTCGTCGTTATCATCATCTTTCTTGATTTGTGTATGTTGTGCGATGGAGATCAAAACATCATAAAATTCTCCAGCGTCAACATTAACAAAAATATTACCGGTGATGTGAAAATTCGAATTTTCTTCCAAGTTATTAAATGGAGCAACTTGATATATATCATTTTTTTCATCAAGTTGAAAAAAATCATTTCTTATAGTTAATTTGTCGTTTTCATCCTAAATAATCTGATATAATTTCTAGAATTAATTTTAGTATGGACAACTTGTCAACTCATGATTGATCGTTTCTAAAAGAAGCATGTCCAGTATATTTATAAAGATGAGCCCACTTGCTATCCAACAAATTCTCGTCCGATTTCGTACCATAGCTCTTGCAATAAAAAGGTGCAACCTTTTTTTTTTCATCATTAATTACAAGAAAAACACGTCCCTTAATTTCTTCTGGATCATATCCCCACGACATTCTTTCCTATGCTGCGATCTCGAACGAAAATAGATCAATTTATATGAAGATTATGGATACGTAGACTTTTCATCGTATTTAAAAACAATATAGATTAAATTTATTGGCATGTGTTAGGTTATCATCTATTCCCCTTTTTCATAAATTTAGTTATATAATCCCTACAGCACCTAGCTATGACTAAATAGAAGAGTTTTTAATTTGAAGTAAAGAAAAAGAATAAAAAATAATTAATTTTTTTTTAAAATATTTTTAAAACGCAAAAACAAACAATGTTTTACAAAATTCAGTTAAAAAAACATGTAAAAACTGCTTCATGAAAACTGCGTTTCAAACTTAATTTTTTAGTGGGCTTTATAGTATAAAACATAATTTTTACAATTACCAAACACCTTGCTGTGTTTTTTACATCGCAAACGCAAAAGTAGGTGCAAAACAAACACACCCTAACCAATTCAATTTGAATTGGTTTTTGGTTCGGTCCGGATCATATTCTCAAGAAATTACAACACTAGATTTTGTTTGTTTCAAACCAAATCGAATTGGACCATGAACACCCCTAATAGATTCCTTCACAACAATACCTCAATACTAAATTGTATTCCTACCTTAATAATTAAGATATTGATTGTCATAATGTATTTTTTTGTTTTTCTCCAATATTTATTCTTTTTCCCTTTAAAATAAAAAATAAATAATAATACCAAGAGGATTGGTGATTGTGGAAAAAACTGGTCGAAGAAGATCCCAGGTACATATAGAATAATCGTTCTAAAATTTTAGATAAATTTAAAACATATTTATACCCCGTTGTACCTAAGATAAGAGAGACAATGCAGATTCAATGTCAAATTAAATACTTATTGAACGGATTATCATAAAAATTAAGCTCGTGATATAATTAGATTTTTAATAAGTCAATTTGATTTAATTATGGGTCAAATTGAAATTTTAATTATATTTAAGAATTAATTTAGATCAAATTAAAGGATTTAATTATGTGTAATGACTTGATTATATTTTAAATAAGTCAAATTAATTTTATTAAGAATTTAATTGATAAAAAATTAAGTTTAAAATTTCAATTTGATTATAATGTGCCCTCGTAGGAATACCTCAATGCTTTTAAACGAGTATCACAATCTTGTTTGTGCAATGTTTCATTATTGATAGTAACATGTAAAATCATGAACTTCTTAAAAGTTTTTGATAGACTATTAAAGAACATTAATACTAAAATTAATATATATTCTTACCTTAATAAGTACTAAGATACCGATATTATAATAAAATTTGTATAATATAACTCACTGCCATTTTAATTTGATTGTCATCAAAACTATAGAATGGTTTAGGAGAAGCAAATGAAAACTAGAAACGTTAAGTTTTGAAAATAATAAAAATTCATTAAATTATTGAATTGGATCATTGGTTATTGTCTTAGTAATCTTTGACTCCACTAAATAAAAGAATTTACTAAAAAAGATTCACAAAAGTCATGATCAGTACAACCCATGTCGAATTGATATATATATAAAGATGTGGGAAGCAACAAGCCATACTTTTAACACTAAATTTCAAAGTTACAAGCCAAATCTCATGTCACTCGCAATACAAACTCTCTCGTTTTCACGAGTAGAGAGTACAAACCAAACATAAATAAAATAACAAAGTAATAATCGCAAACTATCACATAACCTCGACATGGAAACTGAACAGATCTTTAAGGGCTTAGCTGATTAATTAGGGCTTATAATTGAAGTTGACTCAGAGTTGACATGATCGTCAAGGGATAGCTAGAGAAGGCAATCACTGAACATTAGCCCAACAATTGAATATTCTTCTCTCAGCCCTGATGCTGTATTGCACGCCATTACCTTCAACTTGTTGCCTGCAGAAAATGATCCTATCCCCCGCCCTCAGGCCTTTTTCGTTCACAAATTGAATCCACTGACCGGTGAATACTGGTCTTGGGTTTGGATTGTTATCCCGGCGAATGGACAGCCTGAAGATCCACTGTCTCTCTATAGTGTCTGTTGCCTCAATGTTAATTGCATGCTGTCCCATGGGAATCTCGAAATCTCCCAAATTGGCCGCAGGAACTGTCAGCCTGTGTGTTGTATCAGTCGTAGAAAGCTCTTTAGTAAAAAGTGGCTCCATTTCTAGTTGGTTTTCGGGAGAGATTGAGCTGGATTTTGCCAAGTAATTTTGAGAAATCTAACTGAGACAAGAACCTGGGACATGCTAGATTGAGCTCAAGGTGGATTTATAGAGATGAGCTCACTTGCTGTCCAACAAATTCTCTTCCGATTTCGTACCATGGCTAGCTCGATCTTGCAATAAAAAGGTGCAAACTTTTTTTTCCGTCATTACAAGACAAACACGTCCCTTTCTTCTAGATCATATCCCCGCGACATTCTTTCCCCTGCTTTTGCCAAGTTTTGAGAAATCGAACTCATGAGACAAGAACCTGGGACATGCTAGATTGAGCTCAAGGAGTGTTCATAAAGATGATCAGCTCACTTGCTGTCCACCAAATTCTCTTCCGATTTCGCACCAACAGGCTCTTGCAATAAACAGGGGCAAACTTTTTGATTCGCCATTACAAGACAAACACGTCCCTTTCTTATCCCCACGACATTCTTTCCCATGCTGCGATCTCGAACGAAAGTATTAGATCAATTTATGGATACGTTGAGTTTTCATCATGTTTAAAAACAATATGGATTAAATTTATTGGCATGTGTCGACCATTATTCAAAACCCTATCCTTAGAATTTCTAAGCTATTGTTGTTTGTAGCATCCCTTCGCCTTTTTCTTTTTCTAGTTCTCTTTCCATAGGTAGACATCTATTCCGCTTTTTTATAAATTCAGCTGTATAATCCCTACGGCACCCATGACTAAATTTTAGAAGATACAGCACCCCTGGTTTAAATGTTATGGAGATAACCGCCTCCTCTTTTTTTTCTTTTTTTTTTCTTTTTTTTTTTTTACCAAAGAGAGTTTTACCAACGAGCTCACGGACCTAAATAGTTCGTCGATAAAACTCTTATCAATAATTTATATTTTATTGTTGAGTCTATCGGTAAGAAATTTACCAATGGATTTATAAACGGACAAAACGTATTAAAGAAAAAATTTAACTGTTTTATTCTATTGGTATTTGCCTTGGGATGTTTACCATATAACCGATGGAATACCGTATGCAATTTTGTTGTTGTTTTTATTTGTCTATATAGTCATCGATCAATATAAAATATCACCGTCCGAATGTTATTTGCAATTTTGTTGGAGATTTAATAATAGCAGTGACATCTGTAATTTCATCGATAAACCTGTCAGTAATAAATTAAAATATATTTTTTAAAAAAAATATTTAACAAAAGTAGAAAATAATTTTAAAAAATAAATCAAATATATAAAATGAAACTAAAATAATATATAAAATAAATATATATTATAAATTTAAACATTTGTACTTTTAAATACAATAAATCTAAAATAAATGCTGCTTTAGAGGAGAAGGAATAAATCTAAAACAAAGGTGGCGCTGGAGGAGGAGTAGGTTGGTTGTTGCCGGGACCGTGGGGCTAATAAGAAGTAGCACATGGATCGCTCATGTGTGATCTCATCTCCATTACCATTCGGCGGAGTTCTTCATAATCCGCAATGAGTCGTTTATATTTTTCATTGAGATGGGTCGTTTGATCCTATACTCGTTGGTTTAACATCGCCTCGAACTCAGGAGTTTGAATGCTCGGAACCGATTGTAAGCATCCAACAGTCGAAACACTACGGGTCCTCCGCAAGTTCTCGATCGTAGTGTTAGAGAGTCTGTATACCCGAATTCTATTGGGTCCCTTGGACGATCCTGCCTCCAATCACAAATCCAGATCAAGATCCGGATGGGTCGAAGGAACATCTTCATATCTCTCATTCAAGCGGTTGTTATATGTATCCTGTAAGGAAAAATAAATTTATCAAATTGAAATAAATTATAACTTAATAAAAAAATGATTGAAAACCAACATACCAAAAAGTGTTGAGCTCGGTTATCCTAGAACTACTGCATCCCTTTTTAGCAGTCATCACTTTGCACATGTGTTTCAATAAAAAGTTCTATCGAGCTTGGCGTGCATCCAAAAGTCGTAGCCTGCAAGATCAAAATGTTGTCAGATAATATGTTTATAAAAAATAACAAGTAAAAAAATTGAAGTAATAAAAAAATCTTATCATCCGCTTCGCATACGAAACAAACAAAACAAAGTTGTCGATGTGCGTAGTAATGGAACCGTGAACATGCCGGTGCCGGTTCTCTGTACCAGAAGGTGACTGTTGAGTGAAACACACGGACATCACATGCTAAATGTAGTCTGCCCATACAACCTCTAAGATATATGGTAGTCCTAAATCCTTCAAAATCACCACGTTATTCTAGGTTGGAATCTCGTTTTCTCTCGTATATTTTTTTGTGTTCTTCTGTGCCTCGTACCAAAAATCATGCAACTTATAAGTTACCAATAAATTATCTATTAATAAATGAAAAATAAACTTTTAATATTTGGAATATAAAAATTATCATGATTTCGATTTTACCTAGTTGCAGCATGATGATTCTCCCAAACCCTCTTTGCAATATTATCATCAGCTCTCTCACATTCAATTTTTCCATTGCAGAAAAAAATTATTAAAAGAAAATCAATATTTTCAATAAACTAACCAAATTAACATAATAAAAAAAATATTTAAGTGAATATTAACCTTAAACCTTGGAAACCATGCATCGATATGTAGTTTCCATTTAGGATGTCTGAAAATCTAGCTCCATCGTCGGTATTTCCTTATGTAATTAACACCATGAACAGTGCTACAGAAAAAAGAGAAATAGTTCCTTTAACCTCTGGAATATGCTAATGCACAGTTCGTTGGTATTTTCATCTGTGTAAAACAATGTTTTATCATATTACATTTATATTCCCTATCTATCCATCTTGCAAATACTTAAATTCACAGTTGCACGTATGCACAACACAATAACACCAATTCACATCACAATAATAAAATAAATATTTTTTGTCATTCAATAATATATTACTATTGTCATTACATTAAAGTGAATTATAAATTTGTGTTGTGCAAATTAATCAGAATTGTCTTATTCTTTGTTAATTGATTCATCTTTATCTCTAATGCAATCTTCTACGTTGATTTCGTCGCTATCATCATCTTCATTGATTAGTGTATGTTGTCCGATGGAGATCAAAACATCATTAAATTCAACATTAACAAAAATATTATCGGTGATGTGGAAATTTGAATTTTCTTCTAAGTCATTAGACGGAGCAACTCGATATACATTAACTTTTTCATCAAGTTGAAAGATGTCATTTTTCATAGTTAATTTATCGTTCTCATCTCGAATAATCTTGATATAATCTCTAGAATTGATTTTTAGCAAGGACAATTTATAAACTCATGATTGATCATTTCTAAATGAAGCATGTGCAGTATATTTATAAAGATGAGCACACTTGCTATCCAACAAATTCTCGTCCGATTTCGTACCATAGCTCTTGCAATAAAAAGGTGCAACCTTTTATTTTTCATCATTACAAGAAAAACAAGTCCCTTTCTTCTGGATCATATCCCCACGACATTCTTTCCGATGCTGCGATCTCGAACGAAAATAGATCAATTTATATGAAGATTATGGATACGTAGACTTTTAAAAACAATATAGATTTAAAAACAATAGATTAAATTTATTGGCATGTGTTAGGTTGTCATCTATTCCCCTTCTTCATAAATTCAGCTATATAATCCCTACAGCACCTATGACTAAATTCTAGAAGATACAGTACCCCTTGGTTTAAATGTTATGGAAAACACCACCTCCTCTATATATACACAAACACACACTTGAAACTATGTCCCTTCTAAATTAAACTATATTAAAATCTCTCTAACATTCTAGATATTTTCAACAGCAAAAAACTCTTTTTTCTCTGTAATACCCACCACTAATGTCGCACCAGACATAAATTGAACCTTCGAATTTAAATAAAAAATATAAAAAATAAAATCACCACCCAAGTTTTTAAATATATTAAAAATCCTAAAATATACATTGATCTCAAATATCTGAGCAAGGAGTTTGTTATGTTTTTTAAAAAATAAAAATTACCCTTACAGTATTTTATTTTTCAAGAAAAAGTCGCCTCAGCTATATATTTTTTCTAAGTTTATTTTATCAAATTATTTTTTGAACTTATTCGCAAGTCATTTATTCTTAGTGGATTGTACATCCATTTAATATCTAATCCTAACTAAGAAGTCTCACAACTCAATAATATTTTAGTTTTGAATTATTTTTTTATATTTCTTGACCCTTTTATTTATTTTTATAAAAATAAAAGTTGAACAAAATACTATAATCAACCCACATCAGTCTTTATTTTGAGGAGACTTGTTAACTTATTATTGACCTCACTTCTAATTAAAAGCAATACGCTAAGCCTATGTTGGTAACTAAAATCAAAATATATATGTCTAAGTTTAATCAAAATGTAATGCTGAAATGATAAAAATTAACCTCCTCAAGTCATTTTTTATCTTGTTTTGAGGTTTAAAATGTTGCATTAGGTCTCCATTGGTCCTTATCATCGATCTAACTTTTAAAACCCGATGTTATCTTGTCGAAAGCTCATCAATATATATATATATTGAAAATAAATATTTACATGCACATTCATTCACAGAAAGATAAAAACATAGTTTTATGAAATGCATGGATGAATAGTGTGATGTGCATTATATTTATTTTTGAATAGTAACACCTAACTAGAAAAACAAGAAATGAGAAGGAATAAGGATATGGCTTACCTTAGAGCTAGTTTCATGATGGAGGAGTTGTTATGGAGGCTACTAGTGGCGAGGATGGTGACAGTTTTAGTGGTGGAGTTGTTTGTTAGGTGGTTTATCAGATTTGTTTGGTCTTTTTCTTTTTGATTCTTCTTTTTTTTTCCCCTTATATTTTCTTTTTTTTTTCTTTTGTTTCGCCTCCCATACTTCTTTAACTCAAACCACCTTTATAATTTTTAGCTCAAAACTCTCTTTCTTCTTATCTCTCTTTCAACATTTTCTCTCTCTAAGTTAGGTCATTTTTATTTTTTTTGCTTTTCTCTATCATAACTAAATTTTAGGTCCCCTATATTTTTTTTATTTCTCATGCGAAAAAAATTCTATTAAAAATATGAAAAATTCAAAATTTAAAAAATATTTTGGATCACAAACTAGACATTTAATTCATAAATGGTCAGGACACCATGAGGGCAGACAATTTGGAGTCCCATTAAAGGAAACAAACTGAGATGAGACATGACAACATGAATTAGAAGTTCAAGGACTTAACATGGACAAGGTTGCAAAATTTGGGAGTTCAATTTTGTCCTAATCAAGAAAATATTAAAGAATAACTTGTAATTGCAAAAATTAAAAGATGAAAGGCCCAATTAAAAGAGACAAATGCTTGGATTGACTTAATTAATGCAATTATATACTTAATTAAAGAAAAATCAAATATTAAAAGTCAAGTTAAAATTACAAGAGTTAAAGGTCCACAAACTAAAATGAATGGGCGTTGAAGTTCACAAACTTCACATCCCCTGACACCCTTTCATTCGCGCTCTTATAAGTTTATGGGAAAATCAAAGTTCTTAGAGTTTCCTAGACACTCTACCAATAAAAAAAAAAGGAAAGGAAAGGAATTTGTTTGCTGAAAAATAATTTTTTAAAAAAATAAATTTTTGTAAGGTAAAATATTTGTTGATATTTGATAAATTGAAAAGTATTTTTCAGTATTTGACTATATTAAGAAAAATAAGCTAAAAAATAAATTGATAATATTTTTTTTTCAAGTTTATTAAAATAATAAAAAAAACAAATCTTATAAATTAAAAGGTTGAAGGAGAATAAAATTGAAAAATAATAATTTAATTTCATAAATTATTTTGAATAAAATAAATAAAAATCAAAATAATAGAGATCAAATCTAACAGATAAAAAAGTTAAAAGATAATAAAATTAAAAAAAAATTACAATTTTATAAATTATTTCAAATAAAATAAATAGCAATCGGCAAATAACATACTAAATTTTTCACAACTTCTGAAAAGTGTTTTCCGTCCAAAATAAAAGAAAAATATCTTCCTAGAAACTAAACCAAAATTTTCTTTGATTGAAAAATATTTTTTTATTATTAACTTTTTTAATAATAAACAAACATAAAAAAAAATTAAAACAAATTTTCAGAAATTATTTTTTATTAAAGAAACATTCCTTTTGGTCTTAATAAAAAGAGTCTCAACAGCGATGGCAACCACCGAGGTGGGTCCAGAATAGCTCCAGAAGCCTTGATCTTTGGCACCGGTCCATTGAGATTCACTGGTTCATCTTCCAAGAGTGAAATGGGTTGTGGAGAGTCGACAAGCACCTCCACACAAAAGGGTTTAGCAGCAGCCATAACTATTTGGTCCTGTAAACACAATCATGCAGTCTCCTTCTGTTTGTTCAACTGGGCTGATATGAGGCTATAAGGTTGGGGTTTCATTTGGGCTTAGGTCATGTTTGGGCTTCTATGAGTGGGCTTTTGTTTAAGCATGGGTCGTGTTTGTCAGTTATATGGACTGTATTTATGTGACTTGGGCTTGTTTTCCTGTTCCTTGGGTTGTGATTTCTGTTCCCATGGACTGTGTTGGAGGTGGTCCATTTGCTTATACCATAACAATTTTTTTTATTTTTTGCATAATTTAGCATTTTATATATTTGTTTAACATTATCACAAAAAATTTTAGTTTAATATTCTCTGACTTTGAAGTTAGAATCAAGAATATAAAGATTTTACTATATAATATTCACCTATACTTAAATTTATTTTCAGTTCAATATTTATTAATATTAGAGTCAGAAATATTAAGTTTTTTTATATATAACATTCACTAATAATATTATTCATTAATAATTTTTCTAGCATTGTTGATGACTTTAAAGGCACTGCTGATAACCAATCCCATCTGACATAGGTGCTTTCTATCTAATATTATTCATGAAACAATCAACAGGGGAAGAGAGGCTGGTATATATACTTCTAGGAGGCCTGAAAAATAGAAACTCTGAATTATTTCCAGGATGAGATCAATCTGGGTTAGGATCTCAACATTTATCCTATGAATGTTTTTCCGTGATGTTTTCTTGTGGTGGCGCGGTTAAAAGTTCACGGAGCATTTGTTGCTGGGCTCAATGCTAAGGAAAATCTTGGTCGATGAAATATTGGAGCTGTGAGGACGATATGTTGTGTTTTGTCTTGATCACTGTCTAGGATGTTCATGGATTTCTTAAGCTATCCCTAGATCAGGATCATAGTTTCCTAAACAGCTCGGTATGTGCTTAAAGTAATCGTTTAAAGTAAACTGTATATTTATATAGACTCGGGTTAACCTGACTTAACTTGGGGAATCACTAATTCAAACTTTGGATCAGGTCATGTTTAATATCTTTAATCCGGAGCAACTGAAAAGAAAATATAGTGGAATTGTTAGGAGATGAGAGAATTATCGTAATTTTAACAATTGGGACATGGAGTATGAGCAACGGTTGATGGTTTAGTATCTGCAACCATCATTTTGATATGTTAATTAATTACGCAATCCAGAGATGACTCTGTTGGTTGTCCGACACTAATAGCTTAGTTATTTCTAAAGGCAATGAGCTTCAATGGACAGAAGTTGCAAGAACAGTTTTAGGACATAAAAAGATGGTTGAAATTATATAAATCTTGAATTTTTTTTCATATTTCCTACTTCCAGGAGGAAACAAAAAAAAAAGTGTGCGTGTAGAAAGGATAGGAGAGGGTAGGGTTGATCCATCTCGTATGGAGAAAGTAAGGGATCAGGGGAATAAGAAAGTGATTTATTTTTTAATTCAAACTCCAAATCTCTTAAACTTATTTATGGGGTGTGGCCATTTTCTCTTACACACCAACAATTTAACAAATTAATTAATATCCAGCAAAAAAAAAAAACAGCACTTCAATTGCTCAGACATCAGCCCAAACATCCTCACCAAACAATCTGATCTTTCTTTTCACTTCCACTTTGATCCATGTTCCCATAGCTTGGTTTTTCATGGCCTCCTCATGAATTGTGACCTTATCATCCACTCGAAGATCCCTCGCACGAACAAATTTATTCCAACCCACAGAAAGAAAATGTCCCATACTCTCATTTCTCTTGATGGTGCAAGAGAAGATCCATGCCTGACCATTAACATCGTAAACATGCATGTTCATCGATTGGCCTTCTTGGAATGGTAATGGACCAAGAGAACAACCAGAAATAGACAAGCCATTCTCAATATCATCTGCAGTTAGAAACTTTGAAAAGACTAATGCCATTGCTTGCTTCAAAAAACAGAAAAGAAACTTGGGTAGATCTGGAGTGGTATGTATCTGTAGCAAGATATATCGAATCTGAGATGTTCTTGAGTTTCTCACTTCACTCTTAAACATGGTATATATAGGGAAATAAGTATGCCATGATTCTGTCGCTTGAAGTTCTGAGAAATTTCTGTAACTTCAGGCAAGAGAGGACATGGAAGTTTCCAAACTCAAGCAGAGTTAGATTTATTTTTTGCGAGTATATCGAATCACCTGTCCAACAGCATGGTTCTGATACGATTAAGTCTAAGGAGTAGGAATGAATCCCGTGTTTCTTTTCCGGGAAAACTCGAGGAATATACTTCGCTTGGATTGATTCTTCTAAAGCAGAAAATTTAACACGGTTCGTGTTTAAGAAGACAAAGAAAGGGTCAAACCTAGCATTCATGACGTTGACAGACGTCAACGCCAATCCTGATTCCTCGCTAACTTAATGTACACGTTGTCTTTTGTTCTTCTTTCCATGAAATGGACATCCTACTCTTCATATCACTAGCTAAGTAATCGCCCTATTATATATATATAATAAAAAAAACTTATTAATGTTAATTAAAGACTAAAATAAAAATTAATAATATTTTTATAAATAAAAAATGATAAATACAAGTGTAAATATTTTATCTTAGTGGAGAACTTTTGAATATATTTTATTTAATTATATAGGATTTATAAGAAAAGTAATAATTTAAATTATATATAATGTTTAGAATAAATTGTATTGTTTTATATAGCTGTTGCACAATTTTTTTAGAGATTGAGATAAAAAACAATTTTCTAAATACATCAAAATAATATTTTTAAAAAAAAAATTTAATATAAGCACATTAAAATAATTTAAAAATAAAAAATTAAAGCAAAATGTTTTTATAATTTTTTAAAATATGTAAAACGCTAAATATTTCATGTTCATGTAATAAAAACACCTTTTAGACTAATTATCAACACAAGTATTTACTTAAATGATTCATAGATAGCATTGAAAGTTTAATGAGGACTGATTCGTGATTTACTACATAAATAAAGGACTTATATATATATATATATATATATATATATATACCAACTTATTTTTTGACGTAATTTCAAAACTCACTTATCATAAAAATTAAAAATCCGGTTTGATTCAATGAATTAATTTTAAAAATTCACAATTTAAAGCTTGATTTAGGCTTAGATTTTAAATTAAGTAAAAAACACTGTTTATTAGGTGAATCTCAATTAATCTAATTAGATTTTTAATATAAAAAAAAACAAATCAAAGATACTATTTTAATAAAATTGATAACTGGTGGATAATTTATCAAGTATGATTTTGAGTGTTTTTGGTAATGTGATAATAATTGTTTTTCAAGTAATTTTTTATACTGAAATGTATGTTAATAATATTTTTTATATTTTAAGAGTTATTTTTAATATAAATACGTCAAAAATTATATTAATTTTTAATAAAAAATTAAAAAAAATAATTTTTGTAAGAACGCGATTTCAACGCATTCTTTAAAAGCATCGCAAGTCATGGGCAACCAATGTTTTCCCCGTCATGATTTTGGATTTTAGTGTGGACCCACCATTTAGAAAAAAGATGTTTCACAGTTTTGTAGGCCCCACTAAGGCACGAACTGTAAAAGCCTTGGCGAAGGGGAAACTTCTCAACCATTGCTTATCAACTCCTCAAAAAAAAAAAAATTGCTAGCAATGGAAAACTTCACAAAAAAACTCGACAGCACCGATGTTCAGAGAAGACTATCGCTTCCAGAAAATTGTCTGAAAGATTTCCAAGGAGACCATGAAGCAAGTTTGAAGTTCAAAGACGAGGAGGGGCAAGTGTGGACCTTCCGTTGCAGAGTGTCACCAGGAAGGAGTTCAAAACCAGCCCTTTCTGGGGACTGGTTTTCATTTGTTCGTAAAAAGGGTCTCATGACCGGCGACGTTATAGTAATCAGCTCTGATAAAGAGAAGGATGTAGCGGCTGGAGAATATTTCAAAATCAAGATTAAGAAATCAGCTTCAACACATCATCAAAACTAGTGATCAGGTGCTGTATCTTTCCTTTCGGCAAAATTGAGTTCTTCTTTTCAAGATAAACATAATTAAGGATATTCACAATTTATGGGATTCAAATTAAACCTCTTCTTTTCAAGAAGAAGATCATTGATATTAATATTAGTTTAGTTACAGTTCATTAACACAGTTTGGATGGTGAAATTACTGTAAATGTAGACAACATGATAGTGTGGCAGCATCTGTAACCGCTTAATGATCAGACTGATTAGCTACTGTATGTAGGGCTTCGACATTGTGATTCACTGTAAAGGCTGGGATCATACCCTTATCTCGGGAGGGAGCTTTTGCTGTACATTTGCTGTTTGGAAACACAATTTTCCCTTTCAATATAACTAGAGAATTCTTAGTTCATATCTTCGTTTCCAGATAATGCTTCGATAAACATAATTAAGGATGTTCACAATTTGGATCTTACACACATAAAAAGTAAGATGGGATTCAAATTAAACCTCTTCTTTTCAAGAAGAAGATCATCGATATTAATATTAGTTAAGTTACAGTTCATTAACACAGTTTGGATGGTGAAATTGCTGTAAATGTAGCAACATGATAGTGTGGCTCGAACTTGTGATGGCTGAACAGAGGTAACTCTGTTTTTAAGCTCTTCTCCACCATGCTCGGGTTGTTTTAGAACCTCGGTCCTTATCTTTATTCTTCTTTAATTGATAGATGAAGCTTAAAGAACAAATTGTTGTTGTTTGGCTAGAATGGATATGATCATTGCTTTGTCTTCCTTCAGGCAGCATTGGCCTTATTCAAGCTCACAAAACTAAAATCAATTTGCAGGCTTGCTCTGCCCTGCTTCTTTATTTCTCGTGTTTTTTTTGTATATATCTATGTTTTCCTATTTAGCTCGCCCATTAAAGCATCGGTAACAAAATTTTGGGTTGTCAGCTCCAATCAATGCACTGCCACTGTGCCTTTTCGATTGGCAACCTTTGCAGTCCCTTCCCTGTAAAAAAATTGCTTTTCATGTCCTTTTTTTTTCTCGCTCTGTGATTACAATATTGTTGTCATGGTGACAGTCTGATGTTGTTGAGACCCTTGCATTTGCACTCAAATTTCATACCTTTTTTTTCCCACAAAACATAGATGTTGTGATTACAATATCTATGTTTTTTCGCTGCATGCATGCAGAAACTGGATTGTCATTTAATTAAGCCTTCTAACATGCTACCACATATGCAACATCTGTTTTTCTTCCCAGCCATTTATGCTTTTTTTTTCTCCATCTGTGCATGTTCATACCATGGGATGCGGACTGCTGTGTTGCGTTCTGGACTGTCACGGGGCTCATTGATGTCTTTTTGAGAATCTGCTATACTTACATCCTTCGTATTCATTTTGTCTGTAGTTTATGTGATGAACACGAATGAGCCAGCTTTCTTGGAATGCTTGGTTTCAACCATTCGTTGCCTGCCTTTAGCCCCCCCTGGTTTTTTCCTTTGCTTATGGTGATGCATCTTCTACTGCTAAACAAGTCCTAACAAAATGGCTTCCTGGCAGGATCAATGATTATGCAGCCCCATTGCTTTTTAACTTTAAAAATTGAGATTGTCTTCTATTTAGTGTTTGAAACATATGGTCACCATAACTCTAATTCAAGTGGAAAATGGTCGTTTATAGCGATCTTAGCTTCCTCTGCCACAGTTTCAGCACTCTCTTTTGGAAAATGGTATCGTTTCTATGCGATCTTAGCTCCCGTACCGTTTTTTTGCATGCCATTGAAGTTTCTATAATTTTTGCAGAGATGCTATGTTCCACTGCCAATCTTTTGTATGTCAGCTTCTCAGATGTTACGGAAGCTTTGCGATTGCTTTTTTTCCATGACAAATCATAATGTTTTTGTTTCTCAAACGTTATACAAGAAACGGAGATGCATTTTCACACTTACTTTCATATAATCTCAGTAAAAGAAGGAGCCATTTTCACTCAAGCTAGTGAAGTGAAGACAAGCTTGAGTTCGGAAACCAAATCCCGAAAACATCCAGGTAAGAAAAGGCTTGGTAAAGATATCAACAGCCTGGTCAACAGTGGAGATTGAATGGAATTGAATGGTAACTCAATTTAAGCGACTTGATTTTATTTTTTACAATGAAACTTTATTTATATAAATTTAAAAGAGAGATATAATAAAGTTATCTAATCAATGTGGGAAAAAGTAAACACATATCTACATATTAATTGCATATAAAAAAGAACAATTACAAAAAAAAAAAAAAAACACTAAAAGAATTCAGTGATTTACTGTGCCTTTGAACACATCTCCTTATTCATTTATTCCTTGGAGTACTATAATTGTGATTTTATCTTTGGGAAAAAAAAACTGGTTATGCTTGGAATTGGGGTACAATTATCTTTTTCAAAGGAGACATTAGTCATTGCTTGAGGACAAATTGGTTTGGAAACCTTCTTTTATTATAGTAAAATGACTATTTTATCCTTGAATACAAAAAATTATTAAGCTTTTATGGAGGGTTTTTTAGTCTTTTAAAAATAATTTACACTATTAAGTTATGGTCATACCTTTTAGGAGAAAAATAAAATGAACATGCACAAGGGGGCTTTTCATCTTTTCCATTTAAAAACACAATGAAATTACAAAATTATCCTTGACATCCGAACAAACTAAGGTTAATTTCAAGGGTATATTAATCTTTTTTATTCTAGTTTTGTTTTTTTTAAAATTTGGTTAGGGGCTATATGATATTTGTTATTAAATATTATTAAAAGAAATCCACACATTAATGCATGATGGTCTGCACATCATACAAGTGGAACATGAGGTCTCTTCTAGTTACCAAAATCCTGTTTTTGCGATGGCGTTGGAAGTAGCGAATCGTTCTTTTTTCGGCAGTATAACGCATGCTTACAGAGAAGATCCAGTTGGGCTATGGTGGAGTTTTTTTCCTTCTTCTCTTTTTTTGTTTTTCTCATTCCTTAGAAATTCACGCTCAACCTTCTCAAAAACAATTGTGTTATCCCGTTTGTGATTTTATCGATTTTGGTCATCTTTCTTTTTACTATTGTTTACTTCATCCCTATGCATTTTATTAAATTTTATTATTTATCCGATTTAGTCCCTCAACTTTATTGCTATATTTATGTGCTTTATACTTTTCTTGATTATTATTTTTAAAAAAAATTTCTCTTCTAATTGTATTGCATTTGTTTTATTAATCCATTTTTTGTCCTTAGTCTTTTGATTTCTATATTCTTATCATCTTCTTGATTTATCTTTTTTTTAAATTTTTTTCCCTCAACATTTAATTTCATTTGATTTTTTTTATCCATTTTTGGTTTTTCAATTTAGCCCATGATTATTTTTTTTCATTTTGTTTTTGTACCATATTTAGTCTGCATTGTTTGGGTTTTAAATTGTTTTATGATTGGATATTTTACTTTGTTATTTTTTCATGGTTTCCTTCCAACAAGGCAATTCTTTATTGAAAATCAATTTTTTTTTCAAATTCATAATTTGGCATTTGATTATTAAGCTCTTAGCTTCATTGTTAGTTCCATTTTATTTTTTGTTGTGTTATGTTGATCTCGTATCCCGAGTAATAAAGCTAGTCAAGTTAACCATAGTTTACTTAGATTTTTTTTCCTTGGTTTTTTCTTCATTAATTGATTTGTTTTTTTACAATTTCATCCTTTGGTGTTCATTTATTAGCACTTGATCTATGTAATTTTTTTTACTTTTCTTTTTGTTGGGTTATACTGAGTACGGGTTTGTCAAATTAACCTAAGTTAGTTTATTTTTTCTTATTCAATTTTATTTATTTAACTCTGATCTTTTTAAATAGGTTTTTTTTTATGAAAGTCTATTTTTTTTTTATCCCGATCTCATGTCGTGAGTAGCGAATTGGTCGAGTTAACCTAGATAGACTTAGAATTTTTTTTTCTCAATTTTTTATGAGTTTCTCAAAAATTATTTTTTATAGATAACTCATGAAAAAAACAAGTTGAAATAACTTTGAATTGAGAGTATATTTGATAAGAATAACAAAAAATAATTCTTTTGAAGACAAAAATATATTATGAGTAGGATTCATAAGTTGAAAGCCAAAAATCTTAAGATAAGTATTGATACACATTCTAATGGGTAATCCCGGGCCTTTAGAATAGATTTTTGCTAGTGCCTAATGCGGATCCTTTTGAGAAGGCTTGGGCCCATGTTTGCTTGAACGAATGGACTGCACATGGGCTTCATCGTTAAATTTTGGGTCACTATACTTAAAGCATTCAATCCAGTTTTAATGATTTTTATGTTGTTTGCAGTATTCAAAGTTCAGATTCAAATAATAATATTTTTATGATTCGTAGCTCAATTAATATTAATTAAAACTTCAAAAAATTGTAATATTAGCTTTTTAGTTTTTTAGATATGTACTAGTTAGAAAAACATATTTTAGAGGTAATTCATAGATTTTTTATAATTCTTTAAATGAAAAAAATATATATGAACAAAACATTTTTACATATATAACTAGTCTTTAACAATATAAAAGATTAAATCATTTTCTAACACTTTCATATTCAGCAAGTGTCATAAATTTATTTTTTATTATGAATTTAACATAAAGATTATTTAGTTAACAATGTAATTTTTATGGTAATTTTTAATTTGAATGATATAGAATTAATGTTATAATTACCACGAATACAAAATACTACTATTATAATGTATGGTTTTGATTTTTTACTAAGTTAAACTATGTAAAATCAGGTTATTTTTTATTTTATTTTTTTATGAAGTTATCTATATCCAATAATCCGGGTAATGGGTTCGATAGATTCACTGAGGTCATATTTTATTTTATTTTTAATTTATTTTATTTAAATATCATCTTCAATGTTAAACTAATTGGAGGTTGAAATTCATAATTTTTTTCAATTTCCTATCCATGTGGTTATCTTAATATTATGATCTTAATCGCGAGTTTGATAGATTAATTCGGATCTTTTTTTAGGTCTTTCTTTAATTGATTTTTTTGACAATTTTATCCTTTAACATTGGGTTAATTGAGAATTAGGCTCCATAATTTATTTTGATTTGCTTTCTATTAGGTTATCATAGTCTCATAACCTAGGTCGCAAATTTGACATGTTAACTCGAGTTGACCCAAGTTAATCCAATATGTTGTTATTTTAATATTATAAAAAAAATATCATCTTGAAGTATTTTTAATTAAACTATGTTTTTACGGGTTGTATGAATTGCTTTTAGGCCTGTAAATTCAACTAGGTTACGTCGGATCAACCCTCTCACAATTTAATTTTCTTTCTCACTAGAAAGAAACATTAACAACATCTGAACATTTTTTTTTATTCAAGAAAAAATTGATTTGACTTACAGCATAGTGCGAGTAAATGATCTAATATATACTAAAACATGTGTATTCAATTAAAACTTAGTGATTTAGATTTATAAATAGAAATGAAATTTAATAAATCAACGATTAGCTATTATTATATAAATGTTAGTTTTATTAGGTTTTCTAAATATCATAAACACAGCAGAAACAATAAAATAAAATTATTTAAGAGTTTCTAAAATTCCATTAGACAGATCTAGAGCTATTTAGATATATTATTACCAACAAATATGATTTTTTTTAGCTTTGAATAATTCTTTAAAGGTTGGGTTGATGCAAATCACAAGTCATTCAATTATCCAGTCTCCAGCAACAATTCACATGAACCATAGTAAAAAATATCTTAAATCTCTATTTAGAAGAGAGGGTTTATTATGACTAGAGCGTTAACTCTTTATTTTATAACTATAGATTTATAAATCAAATATTATATTTATTAATGTAATATTATATGAATATTAAAAATAAATATATATTTATTATATTATTACATGAATATAATAATATTATATATAACCAATTGGTTGGCTACAATGTATAATAAACTAATAAATTTAATGTGATGTTTCAACAAGGGTCCAATGCTATCTAGTGCCCATTAATTTGTTGCTGCTTTATTTGTTTCAAGGGGGTTAATTTTTACAATTTTGTTATTTTTTCTCTTATTAATTCTGTCTTTCGTTTTTGAATTTGTATTTCGTGGGAGTTTTAGCTTCTCCCATTATGATTTTGGTACACAATAAATAAATAAAGATTTTTTTCAAAACAGAAGAAAACCTACATCAAATTAGATATCCCGTGAATGGATATCATATCCTAATCATATTGTGTTGAGTGCGAATTCAATGATAGATATAGATATTCCAGTTAAGAATAGGCACTCCAAGAATCATCTAATTTTAACAATATCTAAAAGGATATTTGGAAGTAAATTTCAACATGTTTTATGTTAATATTTAAAAATATTTTTATTTTAAATTAATTTGTTTTAGTATTTTTGTATTCTTTTTATATAGTGATGTCAAAAATAAAATTTTAAAAATAAAAATATATTATTTTAATATTTTTTCAAATAAAAAAATATTTTTAAAAATAAGTATGTACTATCACAATCTTATACATCCTCTAATATGCTTTCTAAACCACGATTTCTTTAATCCAAAGACTTTGCAAAAGCAAATTATAACTAAAATGATTTAAAAAACAATTAAAATAATACATTAAATTATTATGAAATATGATCTTATAATGTATAGCAAAGGATAAGGAAGATCACTGAAGAAATGGCTTATTTTGGCAACTAGTGCATAGATATTTCAGACATTTTAATTTTTTTTTTCTTTATCTCTGTATAAAAATGTATCATCCAACAGATTGAGATGGTATTATCCCTTTGAAAACTCGAAAGTTGAAGCCGACAAGGTATTCGATGAGTGACCATATTCACTGGACTTTGTTTAAAATTGACGTCTCACCGACCAATCGGATTTTTAAAGCTAGCGTTCTTGGAGCTTACGAACAGGTTCACTAACGATATCGCATTTTTGGTTTTTCAAACTTAGTGGTTGTTTTATACTGTGATTGTAACTATATTTGGATGAGTTTTAAAAATATATTTTGTTTATAAAAATTAGAGTTTTGAAATTTTGTTAGGAGGCAGATCTGATATAAGATCCGGGTTATTGGTTTTATCGAAATCACCCGAGTCAACCCTATTTTATTATAAATAAAAACGATGTAGTTTTAATAAAAAAAAATAATCAACAAGTTTTTTACTGGGTTTTGCTGGGTCAACTGGCCTGGTCAGCCTAGGTCGTGTTTTCCCCTAATTTTTCTTAAATTCAGTCCAGTTTCTATCCCGGATCAGCCGTGTTCCAGGTCGACCCGTCAAGACAGGCCGGGTTAAAAGTATTAAATTGAATTTTTTTTTAGTGTTTTTTAATTGCTTTAATTTATAATATAAAAAATAATAATATATTTTTAATTTAAAAACATATTTTATACCAAAACATCAAATCATATATATATCCTCTAGCTTTTTTTTAGGTCATTTCTAAATAAACTTTATGATATCTCCATTATATGGTTTTTTTATTTATAATATTTGTATCTAAATAGTCAAGAAATGAAGCAAATTTTTAAAAACATCATGCGACTCCTTGAGTTTTTAAATATATGATTTCAAAAAAAAAATGGGATAGGAGAGGTTACCATTATTTAGAATGAATTAAAATTATAAAAACCATTTTAACAAGGGTGTAATTATTGAAAAATAAATGGAGTGGTAGCTCATTTAGAACCCTATCACATCATCATTAAATAGTCTTTATACAGCACTTGATTGGAGTCATTGTCTTGGTATAAAAGTGAAGACAGCTTTTTCAATTTTCTATTTGTTTTGTCATATGTGTCTTTTTCTTTCTTTTTTTTCTTTCTTTCTTTTCATGGCAACATCTTCCGACTCGCAAGAGAAACGCACGTATATTTTTTATTATTATTATTAATATAAATATTTGGTTCGGTTTATAAGTATTTTTATTAATTTTATAAATTTTAAAATTAATAATTATATAAATTTTTAATGGTTTTGAAATTTATAAAACTCAAACTAGTAACTTATAAAAAATAAATATAAACCTGATTTTAATTCTGAATAATTGAATTACATCTTTTAATTGCACCTTTTATTTTTAAAATTAAAAACACGCATATCCTTGATTAACCAGCTGTGCTTTCCCAACAAAGAAAAAATAACAGTGACAAAAGGGTAAAATAACAGGGTGCTGTTGAAATGTTCTTATGCTTGGAGTGAACTCTTCTGTACATTTGTTCTTCAATATGACTGACTGGATATTTTTCGGTTAGTATCTTTCTTTCAAGTTAATTATTAGATTAAGCATAATTTTTTATAGTGTTCATTTTCTATTTGTCGTTGTCATATGTGTCTTTTTTTTCTTTCTTTTTTTTCATGGCAAGATCTTGCGACTCGCAAGAGAAACGCAAAAGTATTTATTATGAAAAGATTATTAAGACAAAGATTATTAATATTCAAGAAATATTAAGAAGTTTGTCCATTGATCTATGACAATTATTTTTTAAATCTTAATTTTAAGATTATTATTATTAAAAGATCTATAAAATTATTATGAATACATCATGCTAATATACAAGATATTAAATTAGTAAGAAAGTTTAGTTTTAATTAATAGATAAAGTGGTTTAAAAATACCTTTTGAAAATTGAATAATAATAATAACAACAAGTCAGCAACAGCTTTGTCGTTGTCATATGTGTCTTTTTTTCTTTTTCTTTTTTCTTTCATGGCAAGAAGATCTTGCGATTCGCAAGAGAAACGCACGCATATCCTTCATTAACTGCTGTATAAACAGCTGCCATTCATTTAACATGGATGGACCCCACCATCTATTATTTTTATTTTTATTTTCTTATCTCGAATAGAAAAGAAAGAATACAAATTAATTTGATTTTGGTAGAAATCGTATCCTTCAACCTTTTTCGATTGCTTTAGTTAAAAAAAAAAAAATCTTCTATTTCAACTACAAGCAATTAACATGATGTTTAATTATATTTATTGTTTAGTTGCTAAATTTTTAATAACATAATGGATATAGACACAAAACTTCATTTATGGTGATTTCATATGAACCGTCATCATCACATAGAAACACTTGTTACAATTTGGCAAATCCCAGGATATATCCAATGGCTGTGTGTACTTTTTGAAAAGTTTGTAGTTATAAAACATTGATTGCCCCTGGCAAGTTAACTCAACATCTAAGCATGTCTTAAAGTGTTTGTTTGAAAATATAATTAAAATTGTTTTTTAAAATATTTTTTATTTAAAAAATTATTAAAATAATATTTTTATTATTTTCTATATTAGTATATTAAAACAATTTAAAAATATTAAAAAATTATTAATATTAAACAAAAAAATTAAAAAAATTTACAAAAATAGTTTGGCCCGCGTTCTCAAACGGTTTCTAAATCAATCTGGAATAAAAAATAAATATGATAAAATTTACTCGATTCAATTTAAACAAAATTAAGTTGATCTAAAATTTGGTCAAAATCCATTAATATTTTTTATCATAATAATATCATTTTAATCTTTAAAAATCAATTTATTTGGGTTAACTTTCCTGTATGACATTAATTAATCTTGTTCAAAGTTGATTTCTAAAAATACATAAAAGTTTTAAACAATAGACATTTTATTTGAACTTTCTTTGATACAAAAATAATCTAAAAATGTTGATTAAAGTATTGCAATCAAAATCAATAATTAAAAGGATGATATTCTTTATATATACATGGATGGACCAATCACTGAAAACACACTCATGGAAAAGAAATTTCTGCTATTTCTTTATTGGCAAACTTCATAGAGTCCTTCTATATATATATATATATGAAGAGAGACTTCTCATCCATTGCTCATCAAGTTCTCAAACAATAAAATTATAATAAGCAACCTAGTGATGGAAGAAGTCACAAAAAAACTAAACACCTCGGATGTCGATAGAAAACTACTGCTCCCAGAAAACAGTCTAAAAAACCTCCCGAGAGGCCAAGAAACGTTCTTGAAGATTAAAGACGAGGATGGGATTGTGTGGACGTTTCGCTGTACAATCCCTCCGGGAGGCCATTCAAGGCCAGTCCTCTATGGGGATTGGTTTTTATTTGTTCGTCAAAAAGGTCTCAAGGTCGGCGACATCATAGTAATCGTCTTCTACAAGCAGAAGGCACGAGCTGCCGCTGATACTAGCGGAGATCATTTCGAAATTAAGGTTAAGAAAACTCGAAACTAGTCGAGCCCTCTAGCCTCTTCGATCCTTTCAGGTTAGTATCACGCATGCATACAGCTCTCGGAGCTTGAAGACAGCAGAGTAATACTGAGGAACTCTTCTGCTCTTTGGAATGTCCTTAAAGAATAAGTTCTTCTGGTTATTTAGCTACTATAGGGCTTTGATTAAAGAGCAGGTACTGTTGAAATGTTCTTATATCTGCTTCGAGTGAACTCTTCTGTGCATTTGTTCTTCAATATGACTGGATATTTTTCTGTTAGTTTCTTTCTTTCAAGTTAATTATTAGATTAAGCACACTGTTTAATTAAAATTAGTGTGACTCTTTAAGCTCGCACACTGTTTTGGATGAACTTATCAAAGGATATTAATAATTCCACGTACAATAGTCAGCAGTTGTGTTTTTCCATGGGGAAAGTTTCAGGCTTAAAACCATGTATAGGTATATCAAGACTTCTAATGATACATTAATTTTGGACGGACAACTTCAACAGAAAATTAAATAATCAAGGATTATAATTCAATTTAAAAGAATTTATTAAATAATCTAGGATTAATTTTTACGTTTCAAAAAATATTTTATCTCTATCAAAACAATCATTACAATACTTCCACATACATCCGAAGATATATTTCTCCTTCTATTTAGCTCTTAATTTTAAGGGGAAAAAAACTTTTGATCTACAATTTGTGATTAGATAATGAGGGGCTAATGTTATTAAATCTAGCTAGGTTTTTAATTAAATCAAATATAATAAATTGTGTCAAAATTAAAAAATTATATATTATTATGTTAATAAATATAATTAACATAAGTTAATCTTGTAATAAAAATCAATCAGGTGACCTAGGTAAATTTAAAATATATATATATATACACACCAACTCAAATTTAAGTTTCTAAAAATATATATTTTATTTGATTTGTATGGAGGATAAATTCATGAATATTAATTATCAAATTTTTATTATTTTGCTTTCAATGAACATATGATAACGAGGTTCAAATTCAAACGAATTAAGGATATGTATGTTGATGTCATCATAGCCATTGAAGAAATCCACTGAATCAAGCATGACCATCTCATTCGTGAGCTGTTGAAAAATGCGAGCAGAGATGGCCCTACCATATTATCCAAGTTGATACTTCCAAAGTTTGAGGTTTCTGCCCAAAAACGAAACAAAACCAAAGAGAAAAGAGCCGACAACTAATCCAAGTTGCAAGATCGCGTGATGCTTCTTTATTTGTATGTTATATACCGTGAGATGGACGAGGCATCATTATTCAATCAAATTTTATCTGTTGATGAGTTCGTGAGTAAGAAAAAAATTAAGCTTTTCTGGAAATATAAATAAGTATATCATGAAATAAAAGATTTTAATTGAATAAAGTTAACTTTGTCTTTATAATTTTTAATAAATAATGGAGTGGAATAAACAAGAAAATAAATAACCAATGCATTAATGATCAGGAGACCACTAACTAGTCCGAGCTAGTATAATTAAAATAAATAGGCCCTACCATTTTATCAAGATACTTCCAAGGTTTTAGGTTTGTGCCCAAAAACAAAAAAGCCAACAGCAATCCAAGTTGCAAGATTGCGTGATGCTTCTTTGTTTTTATTTTATATGCCGTGAGATGGACGGCGCATCATTATTCAATCACGATATTCCTGGAAATAAAAGACTGACAGGTAAATCTGTTAGAAAAACTGGAATTAGATTTATTTCTTGTTTTAGAATATGTATTTTTTAAAATATTTTTTATTTGAAAATATATTAAAATAATATATTTTTTAATTTTTAAAAAATTATTTTTAATATCAGCTTATTAAAATAATCTAAAAACACTAAGAAAATATTAATTTAAAACAAAAAAAATATAAAAAAAACTTTTAAAATATAAAAATAAACAAGTTAATCTAGACTACATAATGTTTTCAATAATTATATGAGAGAGAAAAAAAAACCTACGCTCTTTATTTAGTGGGAAAGAAAGTGGCCTTATCAGATAATTCTTATCTGATTATGTTGTTTATAACACCAATAATGACTTGGTGTTTTCTAACCGGTTGTTTATATTTTTATTTTTTTATATATTTATTTTATATAGTAAATGAAAACCACAAACTACCACCACTAGTTATAGTTGCTATACCCAGCCTAATCTCTTACTAAAAAAAAAAAAGGTCAGGTTAGTAATTATTTCTCATCAAAATTATTTTATTAAAATATTTTTTGATATCAACTCACTAAATTAGTTGATTGAGTTTGTCATATTAATATTTTTTTTTATTTAAATTAGACCCAATCTATCTTAATTTTTTAGATTTAAATTTTTTCATGTTAACTTTTTTAATCCAAGTCTAATAATTATAATGAATTTGAGATAAAAATATTATTAATGGGCTAAAAATCGCAATATCATAATTAATGTTATTATAATAACTTGGTTAAAAGATGTAAAATGGTCACCATCATGGATTAACAAATGAACAAAATATCTTATTAGTGAGATGTGTGCCACATGGGCCCTTCTATATTATTTTTTAAGAAAAACATGTACAAATAAATTCTTGCAAGAACAGCATCACGCTTCTAGATTAATTATACCATGAGTCTTTGCATATGTTCTTAACATCAACGAACGTCCAATTTATTTCTTTATTCATTTGTGTCACAGTCAAACTTATCGAGTTGCTGGCGTTTATAATTGATGCTAAATTGTAGTTATGTATTTGATGGTAACAACTCACATTCGACGGTAACACTTCGGTTTCTTATTCATTTGATGTATATTTTTTTCGATATAAATATAAAAAATAATATAAATTATATCTTCGGATTTCACTTACCAGCTTAAGATATTAAGTTAAGATGGTTTTTTTTATATGATATCAGAGCCTTGATGATCAAGTGGTTACGACTTCGAATCTCACCATTCCTATTTATATGATAAAAATTAAGCATAAAGTAACATAGATTTATGCAAGTTTCAAGTCCAAAAGACTTTCACTTGAGAGAATGTGTTATAAAATAATATAAATCATATTTTAGAATCTTACCTAACAGTTTAAGCTATTGAGTTGGAATGATTTTTTTGATAAAATACATTTTTCTAATGATATATATATTGCATGGCTGTACCAACATAGAAAAGAAAATATAAAAGGAAGAGTGCCTCGGATTGTATTTCGAACAATATTTAAAATAAAAATAATTAGAATCTCACACAATAAACTTAGCAAGTAAAGAGTATTTGGAAATATGATTATGATTGTTTTTTAAAGTGTTTTTCATTTGAAAATGTATTAAAAATATATTTTTAATATTTGTACATTAAAAAAAATATTAATTTAAAATAAATAAATAAATTCTAAATTTTTTTTAAAAAAAAAGCATTTGAAACACAAAATCAAAAATTTCTAAAAAGCCTCTCTCGCAAGTAATCATGCGTTTTGCTATCTCATTGTAGTGGTGAGTCCATGAATCCGAAGAAAGAAATCAAGCTTTCTGCTGGGTTGAAAAAACCATCCAACGTTGTCGCGCGATGCAAGGGAATTCACTTTCTTAATTTGCCATGTTAACGGTCAATCATTTTTATTTTATAATCATATTATTAAATTATTCAAGCTTATTTAACTTATTTGAATCAAATAGCTAAAGCTTTAAAACTTTCTTACTATTTTACAAACAATATTATTATTTTAATATTTTTTATACCCGGTTTACAATTTAATACGGGCCACCAATCTAGTAACCCATTATATTATTAACAATACTTATCTTATCTCTTAGTATTTTTCTGAATGGAACATGGGAAATAAAAGATGGATGATCCTGTTTAGGTTCTTCAAATCTTAATCATGTATTAACGAAATAATAACTATTATCTGATATTTTATTTTATAATATAATAAAAGCTTTAATCCCTCCAAATTTGACCTTCTTTTTTTCTATTTCTTTCACTTTCTTCACCATGTCAGGCTGTCAGCAGCTTAACATTCTTCGATTTTTTTTTAATCTTTTGTTAGGCGCACTCACAAAAAAAATATTCAACTTGTGGCGTTAGGCAGAGGTGCTGACGTTGAAGGCGAGGGCTGTCCCTACGTCACTACGACCAAGCAGAGAACTACGGCTTTCGCGCGATCGAAAAAAATTCCAAAGTTTATTTCTTCTTCACTTTGTCCTTATCTCTTAATTTTCATGGGAAAAAAAAACTTTAATCCAAATCAAATATAATATTAAATCTGTTCTATTAACTGAGTTTTTCTATAATTCAGTTCATCTTATAAATTTTGATCCAAATCAAACTGTATCAACATAAAAGAAAATATATATTATTGTTTTAATAAAAATAATTAATTTAAATTAATCTACTAATAAAAAATATCAAACAATACAGGTAAGTTTTAAATTAGATATAATAATTATGATAGTTAATTAAAAGATTAAAAAAATAAAATTATAATAATATATTGAATTGAGAGGTTTTTTGAAGTTCAAATAGTTTTCTTTTTAAGAAAAAGATTTTAATCTATACTTTTATAAAAAAAATCATTATCAGAGTCCTATAATAGCAAGTTAAATGATTGGGATTTAATATTTATATTAGCGTATATCTAAGGACTCGTGGCAACATCGCGCGATGCCCAGCTCCCGAGTCCCGACAACATGACGGCGAAGCTGATAAGAAACAATCATGCTCTTAAAATTCTCACCTGTGGGGCAGTTGGTCTCTTAAAATTAACACTCGATATTAATTTAATAAAATTTACAAAGAAGATCATGCAGAAAATATTATTTTGATTTAAAGTGATATTAAAATAATTAATTTAGAAACAAGAAAAAAAAATTTAAAAAGAATTTCCTTTAAATTCTACATAAATAGACTAAAGAAATTTAACAATAGAAGAATTATTAAGCTTGTCTTAAATGTTTCGTGTAAAGTTTATTAAAGAATAATAAAAATTATATTATAAAACTTTACCTAACAATTTAAACTTTTGAATTGAAATAATATTTTAACAAAGTTAAATAACTATTATTAAAACAAGGTGTTTTGGTGGTTTAAAAGATTAAGTATCCGTTTAACACAGTAGTATTATTCACTGTTTAGCTAAAATTTAACTTTTTTTACTGTAAATTAATTTTTTATATATTTTTAAATTATTTTAATTTATTAATATCAAAATTGATCTATTCAGTTAAATGTCAAGCTTGAAAATAAATAAATAAATAAAAAGTTGTGTTTTAGTGGCTCCCAATCCTATCCACTACTAGGAGTAAGTATGAGCTGGTAAGTTATTCAGTTAATCGTCAAGGTTTAACAGAGTTTGGTTGAGTCAACCGATATTTAAAAACTTCTGTTTTTTTTAAAGCTTGAATTTCTAATCAAATTAAATTTGGAATAAAGTTTAACCACCATGAAATCTTCAGTTTTTGTAGTAGAATCACACGTATCATCGTCATCATCACGAGAAGTTGCGAAATCAACAAAATTTGCTATTATGAATGGATCATGTTATTCGTGAGATGTTGAAAGATGTACCACATGGGCCCTTCCATATTATTAAAAATAAATAAACTCTTGCAAGAACTGCATTACGCTTCTAGATTATACTTAGATGGTGTTTGGGTAAGCGGTTGCGGCTGCGTTTTACTTAAAACGCAGTTGGCAGTCGTTTGGTAATAAAAAAAAGTGAATTATGCTTTTGGTCCCACATGTGCACATTAATGCATTGTTCACTTTTTTTTAAGTGTATTAAATTTTTTAATATTTTTATTTTTTTTATATATAAAAAAAAAAAAGACTAGTTAAACAGTGCACACTAATGCACTGTTCACGTTTTTTTTTAGTGTATTAAATTTTTTAACATTTTTATTTAAAAAAAAAAAAAAAAAAACTAATAAAACAATGGACACTAATGTACAGTTCATTTATTTATTTAGTGTATTAAATTTTTTAACATTTTTATTTTTTTTCAAAAAAAAAAACACTAGTTAAACAGTGCACACTAATGCACTGTTCACGTTTTTTTTAAGTGTATTAAATTTTTTAACATTTAAAAAAAAAATAAAACACTAGTTTAAAGTGAATTAAATTCACTCGTACTGTGATGTGAACAATATTTTTTTCCCGAAAAACTAGTATAGAGTGAATTAAATTCACTCGCACTGTAATATCAATTTTATACCTGATAATATTTTATCTACGCTAAAAAAATTATGAAAACTGTAATTCTTATCAGATAAATTTTGTACATAATGGAATTATAAATAGTTTAATGGAATAATAAAAAATATTTTATATAAAATATTTTTTATTTCATGATGTAATATAAGTAATTAAATTTACAATATTTAAATTAAAAATCATTAGTATTAATATATATATATATATATATTAATTATTTTATAACCTCAATTTGAAAAGCATTTTTTTAACCAAACACATTAAACTATTTTTTCTTCAACCTCAACTTCAACCACAGTTTTAACCAAACACCTATTTTTTCAAACCAACCTCAACTAAAAGTACTTTTTATAAAACAACTTTTTTCAAATCATAACCACAAAAGCTACCGCAATACCAAACACACCCTTAGTGAACGCACAACTTATTTGTTTGTTTATTTATGTCACAGTCAAACTTGTTGAGATGGTAGCGTTTATAATTGATGTGATCTTGATGAATGAGAGTATATTGATCGATGAATGGTGTTTATATACACGCACCAACTCAAATTTAAGTTTCTAAGAAAAAAAAATTATTTTATTCGACTTGTATGGGAAATAAATTCATGAATATTAATTATTAATTTTATTATTTTGCTTTCAATGAACATATGATAACGATGTTCAAATTCAAACGAATTAAGGATATGTATGGTCATTAAACTAATATTAAAGGGTACAATCATCCTCGAAAAACTTTTCATTGTTGAAAAATGCGAGAAGAGATGGCCTACCATGTTATTAATTAAGATACTTCCAAAGTTTAAGGATTGTGACCCCCCCACCCCAAAAAAAAAAAAAAAGAAGAAATAGAAAGAGAAAAAAACCAACAACAATCCAAGTTACGTACAAGATTGCGTCATCTTCTTTATTTTTATATTATATACCGTACGTGAGATGGCGGCGATCATTATTCAACCAAATTTTATTTATTTATTGATGAGTTCGTGAGAGAGAAAAAAAAAGAAGAGGAGCTTTTGACGTATTGTGATTGTAGGTTTGAATATGGGCTTGATTATTAATCCTGGAATTATATATAAATATATCATGAAATAAAAGATTTTAATTAAATACAAGAAACACTTAATTTTGTCTTGATAATTTATAATAAATAATGTAGTGGAATTAACAAGAAAATAAATAATCAATACATTAATGATCAGGAGACCACAGTACTTAGGCATGCAAACGACCCACCAGTCCGAGCTAGTATAAATAAGGAGCCCGATACACTAGTCTCCACTGCTATAGCTAGTTTCCAATTTCTCGGTTAATGGTAGAATATTTAGAATCTTCGAAATGTATCCAAGGCGGATCCTCACAAAGAAACTCTCACAAACAGATGTTAAACACAGGATGACCATTCCAATGGAGAGCTTCAAAGTTTTCCAAATCCCTCAGGGAAAACACTCCGAGCAATTTGATGTTATTGACATCAAAACTGGTCGCTCCTGGAGGTTCCGATGTTCCACAAGGAAGAAAGATTTCTACCCCAAACCAGTCCTCTCATCAGGCTGGATTCAGTACGTCAGAGAAAAGGGTCTCGGAAAAGGCGATAAAGTCAGCTTCTTTTTGGTGCAGAAAGATGGAGAGGAGGGTCTGCGATTGGGAGTTCAAGCACAGAAAAAACTGATCAGGTTACTGGGTAAAGATTGCTGGGATACTGTTTGAAGAAGAAGAAGAAGAAGCATCTGGTCGAGGCACAAATGAAATCATCAGCTTCGAAACGTCCTGTATTCCTATATTAGTTTACTTCTAGAATTAATCAGTTTGAAGAAGAAGAAGAAGAAGCATCTGGTCGAGGCACAAATGAAATCATCAGCTTCGAAACGTCCTGTATTCCTATATTAGTTTACTTCTAGAATTAATCAGTTTGAAGAAGAAGAAGAAGAAGAAGCATCTGGTCGAGGCACAAATGAAATCATCAGCTTCGAAACGTCCTGTATTCCTATATTAGTTTACTTCTAGAATTAATCAGTTTGAAGAAGAAGAAGAAGAAGCATCTGGTCGAGGCACAAATGAAATCATCAGCTTCGAAACGTCCTGTATTCCTATATTAGTTTAATAACTTATAGAATTAATCAGTTTGAATTTCCTGCAAGTGTGCTAGTGGTAGCGTCATTCTACATGTTTATCCTCTCTTGTTATGCATATATTACTTCGTTTTCTTAATGGAAGTCTTGCTTAGCTAGCAAGAGAATGGTATTGTAGTCTAGTTCTTGAAGTCTCATTACATTAGATTCATACAGGACTAGGTAACTATAAGAGAAATGTCTTAGAGATGTCTTGTCTCTCTTCTGTTTCTGTTGTTTCTTGATATATTTCTAAATTAAAAAAACCACTATTATATTACAATTAAACCCTTAACATTTATAATTATTTATTTGATGGTAACAACACAAATTCGACAACAGACTCTTCGATTTCTTATTCATTTTAACTTTATACCCCGCTTTGACAATCCAATACATACATTTATTTTGCTTTTTTGGATCCTATTTGAAAATGATTTTTAAGTATGTTTTTGTTTTCATATGTTCTTGGATAATTTTGATATTTAAATGTTAAGATAATTAAAAAAATTCACATAAAACAAATCAAAATTATGATATATATTTTGTAGTACAAATGCACTTTTCTAAATATGTATATATTATCTAGTTGCACCATCATAGAAAAACAGATAGAAAAAGAAGAAGACAAAAAGGACAATGATGCAAGCATGAGGGCTTAAGGAGCTGATTGGAATTGTATTTTAAATAGTATTTCATAAAAATTATTTATTGATGAGTTCGTGAGAGAGAAAAAAAAAGAAGAGGAGCTTTTGACGTATTGTGATTGTAGGTTTGAATATGGGCTTGATTATTAATCCTGGAAATATATATAAATATATCATGAAATAAAAGATTTTAATTAAATACAAGAAACACTTAATTTTGTCTTGATAATTTATAATAAATAATGTAGTGGAATTAACAAGAAAATAAATAATCAATTCTTTAATGATCAGGAGACCACTAACTTAAGGGGCCCACCAGTCCGAGCTAGTATAAATAAGGGGCCCGATACACTAGTCTCCACAGCTCTAGTTCGTTTCCAATTTCTCGGTTATTGGTAGAATATTTAGAATCTTCGAAATGTATCCAAGGCCGATCTTCACAAAGACACTCTCACAAACAGATGTTAAACACAGGATGACCATTCCAATGGAGAACTTCAAAGTTTTCCAAATCCCTGAGGGAAAACACTCCGAGCAATTTGATGTTATTGACATCAAAACTGGTCACTCCTGGAGGTTCCGATGTTCCACAAGGCAGAAAGATGTCTACCCCAAGCCAGTCTTCTCATCAGGCTGGATTGATTACGTCAGAGCAAAGGGTCTCGTAGAAGGCGATAAAGTCAGCTTCTTTTTGGTGCAGAAAGATGGAGAGGAGGGTCTGCGACTCGGAGTTCAAGCACAGAAAAAACTGATCAGGTTATTGGGTAAAGATTGCTGGAATACCGTTTGAAGAAGAAGAAGAAGCATCTGGTCGAGGCACAGATGAAATCATGCATCAGCTTCGAAACGTCCAGTATTCCTATATTAGTTTACTTCTAGAATTAATCAGTTTGAATTTCCTGCAAGTGTGCTAGTGGTATACCGTCATTCTACCTGTTTATCCTCTCTTGTTATGCATCTATTGCTTCCCTTTCTTGTTGGAAGTCTTGATTAGCTAGCAAGAGAAATGTTTTAATATTGTAGTCTACTTCTTGAAGTCTCATTACATTACTAAAAATCATACAGGTAACTATAAGAGAAAAGTTTTAGATTTTCCGGATGTTTTGTTTATTTTATTTTTTAATGTATTTCTAAATAAAAAAAATATTTTTTAAAAAATTATTATTATATTTTAATGATTTGACCGAGTTAATTACATCGATTCCAATCAAATACATATATTTATTTTGCTTTTTTGGATGCTATTTGAAAATAATTTTTAAGTATGTTTTTGTTTTCATATGTTCTTGGATAATTTTAATATATAAAAAATTTGACATAAAATAAATTATATATATGTATATATATATATATATATATATATGTATGTATGTATATTAAGTACAAATGCACTTTTCTAACTATGTATATATTACCTAGTTGTACCATCACATAAAAAAAAGATAGAAAACAAAAGGATAATGATTCAAGCATGAGAGTTTCAAGAGTTAATTGGAATTGTGTTTAAATGGTATTTCATAAAACTTTTAAAAAATAATTGTTTAAAATAGATTTTATTACATTTTTAAATTGTTCTAATGCTTTGATATTAAAATTATTTTTTAAAAATAAATAAATTATTATAATATATTTTTAAATAAAAAAAACACAATTTATAAAATAAATACTCTCACACTCTCTATCACCCTACGTATAATTAGTGATTAAAAAGCCTCTCTCTCGAGTAATCATGCGCATGGCTCTCTAATTGTAGTGGTGGGTCCATGAATCCGAAGAAAGAAATCAAGCTTTCTGCTGTGTTGAAAAAAAACCATCCAACGTTGGCGCGCGATGCAAGGGAGAGAGGACGGTCTTGTCGAAGGTCC
Organism: Populus davidiana; assembly: GCA_030145905.1. Taxonomy (NCBI): domain Eukaryota; kingdom Viridiplantae; phylum Streptophyta; class Magnoliopsida; order Malpighiales; family Salicaceae; genus Populus; species Populus davidiana. The sequence goes on along the minus strand of CM057792.1, from coordinate 22,801,618 downwards.
AAGTTTATTTCTTCTTCACTGTGTCCTTATCTCTTAATTTTCAGGGGAAAAAAAACTGGTGGTCTACAATCTGTGATTAGATAGGCGAGGGGTATCGTTATTAAATCTAGCTAGGTTTTTAGATAAATCAAATATAATATTAAACCAGTCAAACCTGCACTATTAGCTGAGTTTTTAATAATTTTGTTGTTCTTGTACTATTTTATCCAAATCAAATTGTGCCAGGATAAATAAAATATAAAATATTAGTGCTTTAATAAAAATAATTAACTTAAATTAATCTACTAATAAAAACAGACCAAGATAAGTTTTAGATCAGATATAATAATTATAATAATTAATTAAAGGTTAAAAAAATCAAATTACAATAGCATACAGAATTAGCTCGTCTTTATGTAATATTTGAGGCTTTTTGAAGTTCAAATATTTTTTTAAAGAAAAAGATTTTAATCTCTGCCATTAAATGCAAGTTAAATGATTGGGATTTGATATTTATATAAGCGTATATCCAAGCACTCTTCAACAAGGTGAGCAACATCGCGCGATGCCCAACGCCTGACACCATGATGATATAGCCGGTAGGAAATAATATTTGTTTAAAATATTTTTTATTTAAAAATATATTAAAATAATATATTTTTTATTTTTTAAAAAAATATTTTTGATATTAACCTATTAAATTAATCTAAAAACATAAAAAATATTAATTTAAAACAAAAATAAAATAAAAAATTTTTAAAATACAAAAACAAATATTATATAACAAGATTATTTTTTGTTTTATATGCTCTTAAAAAAAATATATTAGTAGGATGCGACTATGAAGTGGATTTTTTTTTGAACTAAAAATATGAAGCTTCTAACTTATGTGACTGCTAAGTGTGTTTTTCATTAAGATATTTTTTAAAATTACTGAGATTTTTTTTCAGATTTATTTTGCTTAAGTCATGAACATTCAATTATATATATTCTCCACGAGGGGATGCGTTCCGTGGGATGGGAGGCCGTTGCCATTAATTTAATCTCATAAAACACAATTTATGTTTTGTAGTTAATTAATATTATAAACATCAAGAATCTCTTAGCAGCTTGGAGATATTAGATTTGAGCCGCAACAAATTGGTAGCCTTAACACATTCACATTACCTGCTAGAATTATTTACCATAAAATATTATTAATTATTTTTATTTTTTTCTAATCATAAAAAATAAAGTTTAATTGGTTATATTCTAGATTTGTTATTTAAAAATCATTAATTTAAGTCTCATCTATTTGAAAATGATTTTTATGTTTTTTTTTCATATGTTTTTGGATAATTTTGATAAATAGACGTTAAGATTATTAAAAAAAAATCACATAAAACAAATAAAAAATTTGATGTATTATTTTTATATAAAAGAATAGATTACCTAGTTTAGTTTTATAAAGATGCATATATTACCTAGTTGTCCCAACACGGAAAAAAAATATAGAAAGAAAGGAAGATGATGCAAGCGCAATAGTTAACGCATTTCTAACAGTATTTTATAAAAATATTTTTTTAATATTTTTTAATGTTTTTATATTGTTTTAATGTATTAATATTATAATTAAAAAATAACTCAAAAAAAATTACTTAGCTGGTAAGGAAACTCTCTCGCAAGTAATCGTGCGCTTTGCTTTCGAATTGTAGAAATAAATCAAGCGTTCAGCTAGGTTGAAAAAAACACCCAACGTTGTCGCGCAATGCAAGGGAGAGAGGACTGTCTTATTGTCTTGTTGAAGGTCCACTTGCATGCTAACGCTCAGCTCATGTTACGTGCCGTCCACATTTATTTATGTGGAGAAATAAAAAAGGCTAGCTTTGTCTCCCCACTTGTTTATGTGAATTGCTGAGATTCTTGCGCACTAAATAACAAGTTTCTGTGCGGCATATATCTCTCAAAATTAATGTTTGGCGTGCATGCGTCTCTTTTCAAATAATTTATTATTTTCAATTCTTTTTTTAAAAAATACACATTCTTTTTTTATATATATAATTCAACACCTATCAAACTGACTAACCGACAAAAATTAAATTAAGAAAATAAAATTTGAACATACAAATAGATTATTAAAAGCAATCAGATAAAAAATTAACTAAAAATTGAATATAAATATGTAGTTTTTATTTATGTTTCATTGGAATTCACTTTCTTAATTTATAATTATATTATTAAATCATTCAAGCTTATTTAATCTATTCAAATTAAATAACTGAAGTTTTAAATTTTTTTTGCTCTTTTTAAAACAATATTATTTCTCTGAATATTTTTTTACACTATACTATTAACAATACCTATCTTATCTCTTAGTATTTTTCTGAATGGAACTTCGGAAATAAAAGATGGGTGATCTTGTCTAGGTTCTTCAAATCTTAATTTCATATCAACGAAATAATAACTATTATATGATATTTTATAATATAATATAATATAATAAAGCTTTAATCCCTCCAAACTTTACCTTGATTTTTTCTATTGCTTTCACTTTCTTTTCACCATGTCAGCAGCTTAACATGCTTCGATTTTCTTTTTAATCTTTGTTTAGGCACCCTACCACCAAAAATATTCAACTTTAGGCGTTAGGTGGGGGCGCTGACGTTGAAGTCGAGGGCTGTCCCTACGTCACTACGACCAAGCAGAGAATCTACGGCGGTCGCGCGATTGAAAAAAAATTCTAAAGTAATTATGATCTTTTCGATAAAATAATTTGGATAGTTAATTAGATAGCGAGGGCCGACGGGTAGCGTTGTTAAATCTAGCTAGGTTTTTCGATAAATCAAATATAATATTAAACCTGTCAACCTGTTCTATTCGCTAATTTTTTAATAATTTAGTTGATCTTGTAAAATTTTATCCAAATGAAATTGTGTCGAGATAAATAAAATATAAAATATTATTATTTTAATAAAAATAATTAACTTAAATTAATCTACTAATAAAAACTGACCAAGATAAGTTTTAGATCAGATATAATAATTAATTAGAAAGTTAAAAAAATCAAATTATAATAACATACAGAATTAGCTCGTCTTTATGTAATAATTGAGGTTTTTTGAAGTTCAAATAATTTTTTTAAGAAAAAGATTTTAATCTCTACCATTAAAAGCAAGTTAAATGATTGGGATTTGATATTTATATAAGCGTATATCCAAGGACTCGTCAGCAAGGTGAGCAACTTCGCGCGATGCCTAACGCCCGACAACGTGACGCCATAGGCCCATAGCTGACATGAAACAAGCATGCTCTTAAAATTCTTATGTGTGGGGCCGGCGGTCAACATCATCTAAAGCTGATTTATTAAAATTATACATTGAAACGACCTTTTTGTTCTGTCTTTTTATTTTTATTTTTTTCTTGTGCTGGGCCAACAGAACGTGACCCCACCTCTGTCAGCTAGCTGGATATAACTAACTGAATTGATGGGTTTTAAAAAAAAATATATAATTGATATTAAATTATAGTTTAATTGATATTAATTTTTTATAATTAAAAAAATGCTCCGGGTATATTAAAGAAATTTAACAATTGGAAAATCATTGAGATTGTCTTAAATGTCTTGCGTAAAGTTGAATAATTATTATTAAAATAGTGGTTTAAAAGATTAAGTGAATGCTTGACACTTTAGTACTATATATATATATATATATATATATATATATATATATATATATTAAAAAGCATCTAGTACTATACCCGACAACCAAGTTTACGGAGGACCTCTAGCTTCAATTGTTTGCGGGGTGATTTTCGCGCACAAAGAGAAGGTGTGAACAAGGAAAGGCGATATTGAACTAATAATTTTAGTAATCAAACATGATAATCTTTTTGAAATAAAAGGAGCGTTATCTTTTCTTGTCAATTTCAAAGACAAGATTCGTCGTTGATGGGTCAAAAAACAAATATTATTGGTTATCCAAATAGTGTTGGATTTGAGTTGAGAATAGTAGCTAACTCTCGGTCTGCATTTGTACACTATACAAGCTTGCCCCACGTGTAACAACAGTTGTTGTCCGAGCTATGATTGTCTTATCCACCAACATTTTATCTTCTTTTAGAACAAGCCAAGACATACATATAATGTCAAGATTTATCTATTTAGTCCAATGTTCAGCTTTGAAAATAAAAAAAAAGTTATGTGTTAGTGGCGCACCTTCCTAGCTAGCCACTACTAGTAGAAAGCGTAGCATGCTTGTCGGACTTGATTTATTAAAAAGTGTAAGTTGGTAGGTTATTAAGTTAATTTATGGAAGATTGGATTTATTTATATTAGTTTTGATTTTATTAAAAATATATTTTTTAATTTAATAGATTTAATTCAATCATCAATCTACTACCAGCAATAAGTATATTGTTTAAACTTGGCTTACAAATAATAAACTAGTAGGCTCATGCCTCAAGAAATTAATTGATGTACATATAAACTGGTTTAGATATTTATGATTAAAAAGAAAAACTAAAATGATATGGAGTTAATTATTGGTTTTATATTTATTCAAATTATTTTTTTATATTAAAATGATGTTATTTTAGTTTTTTTATTCTTTTCAAATAGTTATTAAAGTTCATCTTCAAGTTTTAATAGGGTTTAGTTTAGTCAACCGATATTTAAAAACTTAACCCAATATTTTTTTTATTCGGCTTAAATTTGTAATCAAATTAAATTTGAAATCAAGCTTAACCACCATAACATCTTTTTTGTAGAAGAATCACGCGTATCATAGTCATCATCTCGAGAACTTTTTAAATGATCGCGCGAAATGACAATAATGTCAGAGAGAAAGAGAGAGTGCGTGCGTGCTTGCAGAAACATTGGACTCAGTGCTGGTGATAGGTCGACAACATGCTGTCAATAAACAGTATTGACAACAGTTGCAGTCACATCCAATATCTACAAGAGTGCGTGCGTGCTTGGTGTATTTGCTAGCAAACACTGAATTTGACCAAACATCTTAAGTATGTAAGACGCTAAATCTTCCATGTTTATGTAATAAAAACACCTTTTAGACTAATTAACAAGACAACTATTTACTTAAGTGATTCATGGATAGCATTGAGATTTTTTAGAAAATGAGGACTGACTCGTGATTCATTGCATAAATAAGAGTTTTATTTGTAGTTCTTATATATATATATATATAAGGTGAATCTCAGTTAATTTAATTAGTCCAATTAGATTTTTAATAACACGATTAGTCCAAAAGTCTAGCACAAACCTAAATTAGCTGAATAAAAACAAATGAAAGAAACAAAACGATACTACTTTAAAACTGACAGCTCGTGGATCGATTCAATATCTCAAGTATGATTTTAAAAGCGTCGCACGTCATGTGCAGAAAATGTTTTCGCGTCATGATTTTGGAATTAAGTGTGGACCCACCAATTAGAAAAGAATGTTTCACAGTTTTGTAGGCCCCACTGGACGAACTATAAGAGCCAGGCGAACGGGAAACTTCTCAACAATTGCACATCAACTTCTCCAAAAACAAAACAAAACAAGCTAGCAATGGAAAACTTCACAAAAAAACTCGACAGCACCGATGTTCAGAGAAGACTAACGCTTCCAGCAAATTGTCTAAAAGATTTCCCAAGAGACCATGAAGCAAATTTGAAGTTCAAAGACGAGGAGGGGCAAGAGTGGAGCTTCCGTTGCAGAGTGTCACCAGGAAGGAGTTCAAAACCAGCCCTTTCTGGGGACTGGTTTTCATTTGTTCGTAAAAAGGATCTCAGGACCGGCGACGTTATAGTAATCAGCTCTGATAAAGAGAAGGATGTAGAGGCAGGAGAATATTTCAAAATCAAGATTAAGAAATCAGCTTCAACACATCATCCAAACTAGTGATCAGGTGCTATATGATCAGACTGAGTAGCTACTGTATATAGGGCTTCGACTTTGTAATTCACTGTAAGGGTTGGGATGATATATCAATCCCTTATATCGGGAGTGAGCTTTTGCTGTACATTTGCTGTTTGGCAATACAATTTTCCCTTTCAATATAACTAGAGAATTCTTAGTTCATATCTTCGTTTCCAGATAATGCTTCGATAAACATAATTAAGGATATTCACAATTTGGATCTTGCACGCATAAAAAGTGAGTCGGGACTCAAGACCTCTTCTTTCCAAGAAGAAGATCATTGATATTAAAATTAGTTTTGTTACAGTTCATTAACACAGTTTGGATGATGAGATTACTGTAAATGTAGACAACATGGTAGTGTGGCTCGAACTTGGGATGGCTGAATGGATTATTTGGTGATTATTGACGAACTGTATAAGCTTAGATTCCAATAACTTTGTAGGTGATTCGACAAAGGCTGATTGGAAGCTGAGTGTGATGGGTTGTTGTCTTCTATTTCTCGATTCTTTCTCTGACCCCACTAGTTATTTTAGTGAATTTTAGAAGTCGGTGGCTAGATCATCGTGCGATTTAATAGTTCATCGCCATGACCCGCTTTATGTCCCACGGAAGAGCACTGATTTAGGCAGAAAGCGATATTTCACAATTCTGCGGAGTGATCATATCCTTATCTTTGGAATGAAAGTTATTAAACTATATATAACCTGGTATAAAGAACGGGTCTTGGATTGTACAGTTTAATTTGAATTTATCAAAAGATGTTTTTTCAATCTTATATTTTACAAAACATTAAAACAAAATTCCTTTTTTATATATAAAAATCAAACCAGATCTTCATCAGCTTAACAAAGTTAATCAGTTTTGATCAAATCTGCACCCATTTTATTTAATTTAATTTAATTTAAAATTTAGTTTGAGTTAGATATTTAGTTCAATGGTTATTTCAGCCATCGATGAATCATATAGGTATAATAATTATGGTTTGGATATTGAAACGGTATGGGACAACAAAAGAGTGTGTGGTTGAGGCTTGGGATGATTAATTATGATATTGATGGACTGCAAGCTTAGATTTCAATAACTTTTTAGGATGACTTGTTGTCAGTATCTTCCATGTCTCGATCCGACCCCACTAATTATTTTAGTGCATTCGGAGCTGTCGGCTGGATAATCGTGCGATTTCAACAGGTTTATAGCCATGAACCGGCTTTAGTCTCACGGTCTCGTGCTAGGCAGAAAGCGATATTCGACAAATCTGTGAAATGATCAATTAGAGAGCACCAACCCATCACATCGAATTTTTTATTGGATGAAGCTTTTTCGGTTTGGTCACTGCATACGTTCTTGTCCTCGGTAGCTTTCTTCTTTTTCTTCGTTCGGTTTGGTCGAGCTCTTTCTTCTTTTCTTTCGATGAACACAAAAGACGAGCATGATCTCCAATCGCATCAAAAGAAACAGTAAAACTTTCTTGCATTACACATGGTCTCAGCTTCATCAATCTTTCGATCATTTCAACTTTTCGCTCGATCGATTCTTTTCTTTTCTTTACTTTTTATATATATGGTTTGTTTCTTTTGATTTTGTCGTGGATATATATGAGAGCATATGTTTCCCAAGAGTCTTAAGATTCTAGACATGGGGGGTCCCATTCGTGCAGCTCTTGCGATATGGGATTCAATCCATGCGAAACCGCATGAATTGGACTAGCTTCTGCTGTAGCTTAGCCTTAGTCGGATTAATTATTTATGATTAGCATGGCCTAGTCAGAAATATCATCTGAAATGGTTTTCAATTGATATTAATATTTTTATTAAAAAAAATTCTAATATTCTAGCAATTTACACAAAAATAAAATCACTTGTTAAGAGATTTGATTGCTTTACTACACTTGTTATATGACCGGGCTTAACTAGTCAAGTCGAGTCACTTGACTATTCATTAATTCCAGATAAACTAGATATATTAAAATAATAATTTTTTTAATCAAAATAATTTTTTTATTTAAAACTTCAAGCATAATTCGACTAGTTCAACTTATACGATGAAGAACCCAACTCTTTATAACTACTCAATTTGCAAAGTTAGTATTGTTTAAATTTTAATTTAGATGATTAAGATATTAACAAAAAAAGCTAATGTTTTAAATGAATCAAACTTTAGTTAAAATAAAAAAGAGAGATGGCACGTCCATGAATTTTTTTAAGCACTAGAAGATTTATTTAAGCAGCACTTTTAAGAATATTTATATACCGAGTAGTTTATATTACTGTTGGTTTGACTATGATATAGAATCTTGGCCGATCCTATGAAAAAGAATTACTGCAATCTTTGATAATTATTATTAATAAAAATGTTCACTTACCGTTTTATTACAATTAAGTCTTTTATTATTGGAATAATTTTTTTCATTCTATATATATATAATATAATGATACGATTAAATAAATATATAACTTTTTTTATTTGACAATGAATATATAACATTTTCTAAATAAATCTAAATGTTAATAGATTTACTAGTTGGTTAATTATTATTAATAATTTTTTTTAATAATATTTAAATCTCAATAAAACAAGTATTTTTCATCATCCAACTAATATTTCTTAAGGATTGATTACGAATTGATAGTTAAAGTCGTTGCCCACGAACCCTTGTGGGTCCAGATGGTGGGGTACATGCGAACAAAATACCAGATGGGCACGTGCATGCCTATTAACACGTCGGATAGGTGGCTTGGCATTCGTTATTGCGCGAGTCTTGTCTTGCTGCACACAACCGACCGATCAAATGCTTTCTTACTTGTGGAATCTATCGCTTCTGTTTTTTAGTACTTAGGTTGTCCGATCCAGATATAATTCTGCTATTATCACGTAAAAATAGATTTGTTTAGATTATTTTGATTAATGATTTTAAAAATAATTTTTTAAAAAATATATATATGTTTTTTTAATTTATTTTTATAAAAAATATCTAAAAAAACAAACAAATCTTAAAAAGTATTCAATCTATAAAAATAATCGAGATTACATCTAATAATAATAGATTGTTGATTATAATTTTTTTTATTAGTTTAAATTAAATATCACATTACATGCAATTGTTTTTTGATATTTTATTAAAAACTTATAAAATTACTAAACTTTCTCCAATCATGTAATGGAATAAATTATGTATCCCTTTCATGCTATGGTAGTTTCTGCTTTTTAAATTGGTTTTTCAATAAAAAAATCATTAAAAAAAATCATTTTAAGATATTTTTTTTATTAAAAAACATGTTTTTAAAAAATACTATGTATCACTTTACCAAAGGGGCATTATATAAAGAAATTAAATAATTAATAGTTTTGTTAATTGAAATATATAGAAGAAAAATCTGATTGAGAATTTATTGACACTATGGAGATCTAATTGAATTGTCCCTAAAGATTGGGGACTATTATGAAGTTAACCCCTTTTTATTATCTATAAATAGAGGGAGTGCTGCACTTGCAACAGCAGCTCTCAAGTTGTGAGAATCTATCTTAGAAAATGCCAGGATCTCCCATACCTATCAAAATGCAAAAAAAGCTATTCAAAAAGACACTATCAAAGACTGACGTTGTTTATAGAATGACAATTCCAATGGATAGCCTCTCCGCTTTCCAAATCCCAGACGGAAAAAACTCGAAAGAAGTTGTTGCCGTCGACATCGCTGGTGATCGATGGAGTTTCCGGTGTTGCACGAGAAAAAAAGATCCCCACCCCAAACCAGTCCTCTCTTCAGGCTGGATTAAGTTTGTCAAAAACAGGGGTCTCAAGGAAGGAGATGAAGTCATCTTTTCTGTCCCGCACAATGATGGAGCTGAGGGTCTGCAATTCGGAATTGAAGCACGGAAAAAAATCAAGTTACTCGGTCACGATATTTGGAGCAATCCTCTTTGAAGAAGAAGAAGAAGCTACGTACTGATCCAGGCATGTAAAATAGGTGAATCTTCCATATTGATTCTAGTATCAGCTGATGTTTCTGAGGGTAGTGTTCTTACGCTGTAGTCTTGTTCATGCTCTCTCTTTTCTCTCGGAGGGGAGGGTTTTGGCCGGCCGGGGATCTTAGAGGAGTTTAATATCCCAGCTGTAAAAGTATTCAAAGTCGTTTCTGCATATTTCCTCTTCTGCATGGCACTAGCTATGATCCTGAATATGTCTGGGCTAGATCTTGTAATCATGGGAGTGAAAGAGCGAACGCTCGGAAGCTCACCATGCCCATGGTTTTGGCCTGTAATTAAGCGAAACGTTTCAGACTTTTTCTTGGATTGCAAATTAATCTTATTTTTCTACATTAGTTCCATAGATTAATTACCACTCCCCATCGGTTGTTTGTTTCCATGGGCTCCATGGGATTAATTATCTCAACAAATGATGAAAAACACCTCATAAATCACATACATGGATTTAAGTCAATTAAACAAATTCTTTTTAATTAAAATATTTTTCTTTTATTGTTTGCTAGGTGACAAAGCTGACAGAGAAACCTGTTGAAAGATCCAATTCTTGTTTTTATGCCTTCTCTTTTTTAGCAACGAAAGATGGTAGGTTTTTTTTTTCTCTTTAAGAAAAGTTCTGAAATTGTGGATGGTTCCAAAGCAATCGTCGTATCACTTATCAGATAAGACCGTGTACTTATCATGTGGCCAAAAATTCCACCTCCCCTTGCAATTAATTACTAATTCCAAGTAAATTTTCTAATTTTCCAATACTATAGATTAAATATCAACGGTGCGTGTGAGATCCTTCAAACACGAGTAAGATTAAAAGTTTTAAACAAATTCTTATTGGTAATGTTTTTGATTTAATGACCAATATCTTATGTTGAATTAAATTGATCTTTTGCCTACCTTAATTATGTTTTCATTTTTATTCTTTCTTAATTATTTATCTACAACTTTTATTTTATCTTGATTCTTGAAAGAAAATATTTAATAAAATTCTTACATAAGTTCTTCATGATAATGACTATTTTTTAAGGTATTTTTCATTTAAAAATACATCAAAAATAATATTTTTTTATTTTTTAAAATTTATTTTTGAAATTATCATGTTAAAACGATATAAAAACAGTAAAAAAATCTATTTTTTTAAAAAAAATCAAAATTTCATAAAAAATAAATTAAACTACAACACCAAATAATCATTTACCTGGCAAAGACACCTAGCATGAGAGATGATTGTTAAATAATTCCATTTAATATTTCTTATCATTTTTCTTTCAATGAACATACAGAACAATGCTCAAAGTCAAACGAATTGAAGATAACTATATATGTTTATGTTATCATAGTCATTAAACTAATATTAATGGCCTTGAAAAAAGCTATTAAAAAAAGATATGGCCCTACCGTATTGAAAAAAGTTATTAAATTACTTCTGCAATCTATTTTTTTTTTAAAGAATAAATTACTGTGACGTCCAAGACTATCTAAGTTACGAGATCGCATGATGCTTCTTTATTTATTTATTTTTATTTTTTATACAAAAGAGATGTACGGTGCGTGCTTTTAAGCCTCAGCATCTTTATTCAATCAATGTCTAGTTTATTTATTTATTTATATTGTCGATTGTGCGAATTAAAGTTGCACTAATTAATCTTATGGTAGTAACAATAGTTAAATGACCCAACTCGGCTCGTTATTGATTTGTAATTTGAGTTGCAAGTTGAGTGAGTCAATCGGTTAGTCAATGATTTGGGTTTATTGATTTAAAAAAAAAAAAATTAAAACAACAATATTGTTAATTGAAAATTAAAAAGAAAAAGCAAAAACAACGATAGAATTGATCATATATATATATATATATTTTTTAACTTTGATCAAATTACTCAAATCATGAGTTGATGCATAGGATTCTTCAAATTTAATTGGATTAATAAAATGAATAATTTTTAAAAATAATCAATCTGGTTCAAGACTCTATACAAGATCCCAGACAATGCTTCACCGGAGCAACCAGGCGTGCTATTTGTTTTTTTTAAGAAAAAGAGTGAAACTTGTGGCTAGGGGACGGTCCATATAACCGTCTATTGAAAGAAATCTTCGAGTGGGGCTGAGAAATCATCGAACGTTCTCTCACTCTTTTCGCATCACAGGATGAAAGAGAACAAGAAGTCGTTCGATTCTTTTACGAGACGGGTCCTTTCGAGGGGCCCTCTTCTAGCCACCAAGTTGTCGTCTACGTGGACCTTCGAGTTCGAGCCATTTTAACGTCTGTCCAAGCCTTCGAGTTAGATTATAAAAAAAAAAATATATCATTTCGTGCGATTAATCACCATGTCCCCGCGGTGTGTGTGAGACCCTACAAACACGAGTAAGATTAAAAGTTTTAAACAAATGCTTATTGGTAATTTTTTGATTTAATGAACAATATCTTATGATGAATTAAATTCATCTTTTGCCTACCTTTATTATGTTTTCATTTTTATTCTTTCTCAATTATTTATCTACAAGTTTTATATTATCTTGGTTTTTTAAAGAAAATATTTAATAAAAGTAGATTTGTTCTATCTTACATAAGTTCTCCAATCTAAGGGTTTTTAATTAAAAATGTGGTAATAATTATTTTTCAAGATATTTTTTATTTAAAAATAAATTAAAATAATATTTTTTAAAAAAATATTTTTAAAATTACATGTTAAAACGATATAAAAACACTAAAAAAATTTTAATTTATTTTAAAAAATCAAAATTTCATAAAAATTAAATTAATCTACAACACCAAATAGGCATTTGGATGAATAGCAATACTTTATTCAAGTCGTTAATTGATCCATTAAATTGTTTGGATGAATAATATAAATGATTTTAAAAAATAGTATCCAAGATCCCAGTCGTTGCTTCACCAGATCCACCCGGCGGAATATTTTCGTTTTTTTAGAAAAAGAAAAAAGAAAAAGAGGGAAATTTGTGTTAGGGGACGGTCCATATAACCATCTATATCGAAAGAAATCTTCGAGAAATCATCGAACGTTCTCTCACTGTTTTCGCATCACAGGATGAAAGAAAACAAGAAGTCGTTCGATTCTTTTATGAGAAAGGTCCTTTCGAGGGCCCACTTCTAGCCACCAAGTTGTCGTCTACGTGGACCTTGGAGTTCGAGCCAATTTAGCGTCTGTCCAAGCCATATCAGCACCGCGCGACAACTCCTACAACCTCGTCAGGTGACCGATCAAAAAGGCACATGTTTCGAGCGATTAATCCATCAACTTCTTTTCAACATCTTTTAGATTATAAAAAAATAATACATCATTTCGAGCGATTAATCACCATGCGGTTTAGGAGATTCCATATTATCATTTTTTTTTAATTACAAGTGATTTAAAAAAATAATAAATCATTTTTTTATTTTAGTGAATCGGAGCTGTCGGCTGGATCATCGTGCGATTTTAACAGGTTTAGTCTCACGGTCTCGCGTTAGGCAGTGCATACGTTCTTGTCCATGCGAAATCGCATGAATTGGACTAGTGTCTGCTCTCGCTTAGAGAGATTAATTAATTATGATTAGCATTTCTTGTACCCAAGAACCCAGAATCAAGGAATATTATCTGAAGTGATTTTTCAATTGATATTAAAATCTTTATTTTTTTATTAAAAAAACTTGAGATTGAATCATTATAGTATATACTAAAAGCCATTAGTTTTTTACTGGACAAATCCATAATAAAAATGTTGATTTTATCTCTTGATCGGCAAAGTAATATGCATTAGGTCTAGAAGTATGATGATATTTTTAGTCAATAAACTTTTTAGACTTTGACTCTATTTCCGAACAAGTAAGTTATTTAAGGCAATCTTTGATATAAAATCTTGGACCCTATGAATAAGAATTTATACTGCAATCTTCGATAATTATTTATTAATTAATATAATATATAATGATTAAATAAATATATAACTTTATACAAAATTTACTAGTTCATTTTTTTATTTGACAATAAATATATAACATTTTCTATATTGGTTTGATGTGCTCATAGAATTTTAATAAAGTTTTTAAATAATAATATTAATATTTAAATTTGAATAAAACAAGTATTTTTAGTCATCAAACTGATATTTCTTAAGGATTGATTACGAATTGATAGTTAAAGCAGGTGCCCACGAACCCTTGTGGGTCCACATGGTGGGGTACGTGGGAACAAAATACAAGATGGGCACGTGCAAGCCTCCTAATAACACGTCAGATAGGCGGCTTGGCGTTCGTTAGTGCGCGAGTCTTGTTTTGCTGGACACAACCGACCGATTAAATGCTTTCTTACTTGTGGAATCTGTCACTTCTTAGGTTGTCCTGTTCGAGATATAATTCTGCTATCTTCACGTAAACATGGATTTGTTTAGATTATTTTAATATATGTATATTAAAATATTTTTTTTAAAAATATTTTTTTAATATATTTTATAAAAAAATATTTTAAAAAAGAATTACTATTCTAATCCTAAACAACACCACCCTAGACAAATCCTAAAAAAGCATTTAATCTATAAAAATAATCTAGTAGATCTAATAATAGTATTTAATCTTCTAGCCACCAAATTGTCGTCTACGTGGACCTTGGAGTTCGAGCCCTTTTAGCGTCTTTGTCCAAGCCATATCAGCACCGCGCGAACAACCTCATCATATGGCCGATCAAAAAGGCACATGTTTCGTGCGAGTAATCCATCAACTTCTTTTTGAATATTCTGTAGATCATAAAAAAATAATACATCATCTCGTGCGATTAATCACCACGTCCCCGCCGCTGGATAATCATGTCGTGCATATTTAAGAGTATTGTGATTATTTTATAAATTATTTTTTATTTAAAAAATATATCAATAATATTTTTTTATTTTTAAAAATTATTTTAAAGATACATTAAAATAATTTAAAAATATAAAAAATATATTAATTTAAAAATAAAAATTTTAAATTTTTTTAAAAATACTTTCCAAACATATTGCCAAAAACAGTCGATTCAACAGGTGTATTGCCATGAACCGGCTTTAGTCTCACGGTCACGTGCTAGGCAGAAAGCGATATTCGACAAATCTGTGAAGTGATCAATTAGAGAGAAGAGCCCACAGAGCACTAACCCATCACATCGAATTTTTTATTGGATGAAGCTTTTTCGGTTTGGTCACTGCATACGTTCTTGTCCTCGGTAGCTTTCTTCTTTTTCTTCGTTCGGTTTGGTCGAGCTTTTTCTTCTTTTCTTTCGATGAACGCAAAAGACAAGCAGATGTTTCAACTTTTCGCTCTCAGCTTGGTGGGGGTAGCTAAGCTTGGTCTCAGCTTCATCAATCTTTCGATCATTTCAACTTTTCGCTCGATCGATTCTTTTCTGTTTATATATATTGTCTGTTTCTTTCGATTTTGTGGAGGATATGGCAGCAGATGTTTCCAAGAGTATGATATGATATTATTTATTTGTTTTCATGTTTTAAAATAATTAAAATTTTATTTTATTTTAAATTAATATTTTTTTAAAAAATTTAATATTATTTTGATGTGCTCATCTTAAAATTAATTATTTTTTTAAAATATTATTTTAATACTTTTCTGAGTAAAAAATACTTCGAAAAACAATCTCAACCACACTTCTAAATACAGCCTTAGGGCCTGTTTGAAATTATGATAGCGGTGATGATTCAAAATGTTTTTTGTTTAAAAATATATTAAAATAATTTTTTTTTAATTTTTTAAAAATTATTTTTAACTTACCATATTAAATTTAAAATTTTAAAAATTAACCGCATTTCCAATATTTTATTCTAGACATGGGAAACCGCATGAATTGGACTGGTTTCTGCTGTCGCTTAGCCAGATTATTTTTTCTTAGTCCATCATGTGGTCCAAACACTTGGTGTCCCAACAAAATCAAACTTCAACGGGCTTAAGGCTACAAGCCGAAGTGCAAGCCCATCGGTATAATTTCAGAGAAGCCCAGCTGCATAATTTCAGAGATTTACTTCAATAATAAGTATTGATTATTGAAGACCAAATGAGTTAAATTATAATAAAACAAAAATTATAAGAAATAAATTTAAATCACATTCATCGTTTTATTTAACGTCATTTATCAATTGTTATCCACATAAATTTTACAAGATATGCACAAGATATTAATAAATTTATGTTTTTTAATAATGAGAATAATCGAAATTATATTTATTAATGGAGTATTCTTCAGGTATTTGAGCACGTCTAAGAAGTTGTTTTTGATATATCTGTAAATATTTAAAATATTATTTTATATCCAATAGCCTTGAAAATATTTGGCATATGAGATGATCAGCTTCGGAACGTCCTGGATTTCCTTACTACCTTAATTTAGTATATAATTCTGGAATGATCAGTTTTTGTTCTAGTTTCCTTCTTGCCTTTGAACAATGATCATGATTCCAATGATGGTATTATTCCACGGCAATGTTCATGTTTTTTTCGCTACAAGATGTTTTGAAATTGTAATAATTTTTGTAGTTATAGTTTATAAAAAATTGTTTTATAAAAACATTTTTAATTGAGATTAGTTTGATAAAATATGTGTGTTATATATATAATAGGGAGGTTTAAGAGAAATTTCAATATTAAGGTGAAACTGTTAATATATATATATTAAAAAATTCCTAAAAGCAGTATATTTGTTCGCGGTAGATGTCATTTTATATATATATATATATATATATATATATATATATATATATATATATATATATATAGTGCGAGCACGCGTATATTTAAACTATCATTGAAGTATCATATAAATAAATGCTAATTAATTTGTTTTTCTATAAAGAAAATTAAAACCATTATTGAAGTATCCTAAATAGAAACCCTAATTAATTTATATATATATATATATATTTAAACTACCCTTAAAGTTTTATAAACAGAAATGCTAATTAATATTTTTATCTAAAAAACATTAAAAATATCCTTGAAATATCATAAATAGTTTTTTTATAATTTTTTTCTATTTTTTTTTTATAAAAGTAAACATTTAAACTACTCTTGAAATATTCTAAACAGAAATTCAAATTAATTGTTTTTATAATATGTTTTTATTTTTTAGAAAAAAAAACATTTAAACTACCCTTTATGTATCATGAACAATGTTTTTTTTATATAAATTGTTTTTATTTTTTTTTATATAAAAAATATTTAAACTACCATTGAAGTATCATAAACAGAAATGCTAATTAATTTTATTTTATAATTTTATATATATATATATATATATATATATATATATATATATATCTATAATTTGAACTACCCTTGAAATATCCTAAATAATTTTTTTTATTTAAACTATCATTGAAGTATTATAAATAGAAATCATAACATATTTTTTTTTTGTAAATTGTTTTTGTTTTTATTTATTAAAAAAACATTTAAACTATCCTTGAAGTATCCTAAATAAAAATCTTAATTAATTTTTTATTTTTATTTTTTTTATAAGATCTTAGATTTGGTGTCCAAGTCAAATAAAAAAGACATGAGTATGACAGTCAAGCAAAACCCAAGAGTAGCGGATCTGACGACCAAGTCAAATATAATAGCCTTGGGTCTGGTGGGTATGTCAAACCTAAGAGTCTTGGATCTAACAATCATACCTGATCCATTTTTTCTTATTCTGGAATTTTGTCTGGCCTATTTTTTTATTTTGTTTGCAATGAGCAGGATGATTATCTTACATGCCAAAGAACATATCGATAACAACAAGATAAAAAAAAAAATACCATTAACTCATGACTTTCTTATCATACAAAACCAAGCATTTTGTTTATATCAATTTTAGTATGAATAATTTATTTTTTACAAGATTTAAGAGGAAGAAGCATGCAAAATGTTGCAATAGTGCTCATGGGTAATTAAATTAGCAACACCTATTTCACAACACCCATAATTTACAATATTGTAAAAAATTCCAATTAAAACCAAAACTTTAATTTTTATGTAATTAAAATAGGTATTTAATTAAAGATTTGTAAAGAAAGAAATATATTACCTACTTCCCTACACCTTCACTAGTTGTTCCCAGACTAGTTTTTGGGCTCCTCTTTTTATTATGTCTCTAACACCAATATAGATCTACAAATAGATTCTGGAATAAAAGACATTCCACTATAAAAAAACAGTCAAACAAACTTGTAGTTAATTGTTTTTTACTCTGCATCAAAAAAATAAAGAGGTGCTAGATTTGGGTTTTAATTTTGAAGATAAAGAAGAAATAAAAAAAGATTATCAGTATAAGCAACAAAAAAAACTAATTCAAAATACCTTTAAAAAAATCTAGAAGATCATTACCTTTGAGAAACGTATCAGATAGGTTCAAATTTTAAACAAGTAATATTTTTTTTAAAAGGAGAAAAACAGGAAATAAAATTATTTATAAAAGAAAAGAATCATAGAAGATAAAGGATGAAAGTTTATTTGGAGACAGATGATGAATCTGCCTAGTTCAAAGGCCATTGCAAGGTGTTCTTGGAGGGTGGTATAAGGGAAAGGCTTAATTTGGAAAAGTTTTTTTTTTTTCAGTAGTTTTTTTTCTCTTATCTTATGTGTGTGTTTTTGTCGGTGTAGTGGTGGAGCCAGGTTTTTTTAAATGAGGGGGCATATTACTAATAAATATTTGATATTATATGATATACAAACATGTGTTATATAAATAAATTAATTTGAAATATATAGACCAACTCAAGTCAAGTAAAATTAATTTAAAAATGCTTTTAAAATAAAAAAACTTACATTGTAATTGTTCTCTTTGAGATTTTATATTTTAAAACTGCTTCATAATGATTTTATTTTTAATCTCATTAAAAATATCTTTCTCAATATATAAAACAAACTTTCATTTATCTATTTCTAAATCTTTCAAGGATTATGAAAGTTCTTGACAACAATTCTATACTGATATATGGTGCATAACATCTCAAATCATAGCTTAAAAGGATTGTTACAAATTGATGTTGTTCTTGCTGACTTGTTGTTTTGTAGAAGTGGATTAAAAATAAATATTAAATATTTTCTTTTTATCTACTATATCCCTAATTTTTTTAGTTGTCCTGTACTTCATTTTTAATCATTAATAATTTCATCACTATTATTTTTTATATGAGATTCATAGCAAAATACTTATCAATTCATCAAAACTCATTTCAATTCATATTAATTCAACAAACCCATAAATTATTATAAACCCCAACATTTTCAATAACTAATTATAAAAAAATAAAACTAAAATTAGATAATGAAACAAATAGAAAAGATGAGGGAAACTTCCCTAAAGCATAAGAGGTTACTTGCTTAACTAATTATTAATAGCTTAGGGTTTGAAGAGAAAATTTATAGAAAAAAAAAAGACCGAGACAATAGTAAAAAAGAAGAAGCTTAGATCAATTAGTAGCTAACAAAGAAATTAACATTGCAAAACTATTATATTAATATTTTAATATAAAAAAATACTAAAAAAAAGGAGAGATTAAGGGGGAAATTGCTCTTCTTGCTCCATTATGACTCCGCCACTGTGTCAGTGGATATAAAAAACGAGGTGAGAAGGTTGTAGCTTGTTTGTGTAGCTTTTTATATATATATATATATATATATATATATATATATATATATATATATATATATATATATATATATATATATATATATATATATATATAATTGATGTTAACCTCAATTCTTGGAGAGTTCAAACCTTAACCAAATACTAATTCATACAAATTTTTGTGGTTCAATCAAAACTCATCCATAACCACACTTCCAAACACCACCTAAATATGTTAGTGCCACCATCGTTATACTAGGCTATCTTAGCTTATTATGCATATATTTATTATTTTTTAGCCAACAATAGAATGTCCAGCGAGGGGAAAGTTCGAAAGATACAAGACAAATACAAACAAACCAAGAACTCATAAACACTATCTAGTCTTGAAATCATTTTTGAACTCGAACTCGAATCATCGTTGAATTCCTTCTAAGCTCTGCAAAAGATCATCCCTAGTGTATATAAACCGATTGTCCAAAGATTTAGTCCAAAATAGTATATATAAACCGATCATTATTTCTTATATATTCCTAACCATAATAAGGATAAATTTTAAAACATGATAAATTATGACTACACGATGATCATCCTCACCCTACACCTATAAAAAGTTACAAACGAGTAGTAGAAAATCATAATGAAGTTGATCAATCATTCGAAAAGTTTGCAAGTTCAATTAAGAACTTAGTATGAGAATCACTTAACCATAAAAAGATAACAAGAATGCCAATTTCTTCAGTAAAAATATAGTCTAACCCTGTCTTTACAAAAAAGTATTTATATTAGAAAAATCCCAAGTCTAATAGGACATCCTTAATGGATATGGATAAACCTAATAAATAATAATAATCGAATGAACTTAAATTTAAATAAAGACCCTAATATCTCTAAAATGTCGAATAACGACTAATAATAAATATAATAGATAAACAAAATGAGTTAAATTATAACGAACAACAAATTAATTTGAATAATTCTCACAATTTTAAAAACATGAAACTCATTGATAATTTTTTCTTAACATTGTATATCAATTGTTATCCACATAAATATATTACTCTTCTAAGATATTCACAAGCTATTAAGAAATCCATGTCTTTTTTTAATACCGAGAATAATTGAGACTGTAGTTACTAATGAAGTATCCATCAGATATTTAAGTATGTATAAGAATTTGTTTTTTAATATATGTTTAAATATTAAAAATAATATTTTACATTCAATAATTTTGAATTTATTTGAGAATTATTCAATGCAAATAAAAAATAATATCCAAGTTGAATATATCAAAACTAAGTCTGAAAATTAAATTTAGAGCGAGAACATATGACTGTTGCATTAAATTTTTAATTTTTTACATGGTAAAGACTCTCATTTATTTTTTTGTATTTTTAAAGTATTTTTAAAAAAATATATTTTTTAAATTAATATATTTTTAATATTTTCAAATCATTTTAATATACTAATATCAAAAATAATTTTTAAATAATAATGAAAATATTATTTTAATATATTTATAAAAATATATATTTTAAAAAATAATCATTATTATTCTTTCAGAACACCCCAAAATTCATGTTTCAAGTAACGGTCAAGGAGCAGAAATTTCTTCGAAGGTGAGTCAAGCTGCAAAGCGCGTTCATTGTGCCCAAATGGTCCCACAAAGTGATTGCTATCATCTTTCAAGACAATTCACTGAAATTTCTTAAAGCACATCGAAAAGCATATAAATTGTCGTTAATTTTCTTGACCACCTCAACTCTAATTGTCACATAATTGAGTTGATTTTAAAAATATTTTTATTTAAAAATATATTAAAATAATATTTTTTATTTTAAAAATATTATTTTAATATTAATATATTAAAACAATTTAAAAACATACAAAAATTAATTTTAAATAATTATTTTTTAGATTTTCATCAACATAAGCACCTAAGTTACCAAAATTTATCTACAATTATGCCTATCAATTCCCTACCTTGTACATTTTACTAATATTTATTGTTTTTTAAATAATTATATTTACATTTATAATTTTACTAAAAATTTAGCTTCTCGCTTTATAATTTGATAATGTTAACACCTATTTTGGATTATCATTCCGTTTATCTGCTATTTTATTTTATTAAATATAAATAATATCTTTTTATTTCCTAATTAAAAAACTTTATGATATACAAAAATGTATCCACAACAGACCTTTTCAAAAAAGACTTATGTTATCTCCGGAATTAAAAAGAAATTAGCAAACAAGAAAAATGAAGCCTTGATAAATATTTATTTTAATTGTTATGATTTTTTTATTAACAAAAAATCATTGCTGCATCAAAATAATAAAAAGAGATTTTTGACAAGAGAAATATATGTATATATTTAAGTTTAAATCATTGAAATTTCTTAGAACAAATATTTTGATTATTACAAAATTAAATAAAAATAGAATTTAGAAATCACCCATGGCATTTGGCAATGCCTATTTACCTAAAACATGATAGGTCAAAATATCAGATTGACAGTGGAAGATTCATGTGCCACGACATCAAATATTTCAGGGGCAAAAACTATTATTAAAAGGGAAACTTGAAACCGGAGATAGTCAGAGAGAAGGAGAGACCCCAAAAAGGAAAAAAAAATGGCTGCTTCATCTTCTGCTTCTGCGTCACTAACCTCGTCGGCGACAGAAGAGGAGATAACACTGACAGTCAAATGGAGCGGAAAGGAGTACACTGTCCGAGTCTGCGGCAACGATTCAGTAGCCGAGTTGAAGCGCAGTATCTGCGAACTCACCAACGTTTTGCCGAAGAGACAAAAGCTTCTTTACCCCAAAATTGGTAACAAACTCGCCGATGAATCAGTTTTGCTCTCTCAATTACCTATCAAATCCTCTCTCAAGATGACCATGATCGGGTAACTCTCTCTCTCTGCATATCGAAGACTAAACAAAAGTTAGTTTCTTTGTGATCTATGTTTGTGTTTATTTATGGGTTATTGCTGATACTGATTTTGTTTTGATCAAGGTGTTTATTTCTTATGTTATTTGTAAAAGGGAGTAGTTGTTGATTCGGAATTTCCTATGGAAAAGACAACATGTTTGTGTCCGCATTTGTCTGTGTACATCGAAAGTACTAAACTTTTGTCTAGGTGGGGCTTATGTTTCATAGCTCAAGAACTAATTACTTAGGGTTAGGGCAAGCAGACCCCCCTGGACCCGGTCCCAGTTCCCTTACATTTTAAAAAGTTGATCTTATTTTTGCAATGGTGGAAATTCTTTTGTGCTTTCTCCCTTTGTCAAAAGAACTTTTACTGGATTCTTCCCTGAAGGTTAGGGCTGAATTTGCAAGAAAACTATACTCCAGAGCATTTTGGAATAAGTATGTTTTCGAACCCATTCGGTAAAATTCAAAGTGTATGTTCCCAAGTGAATTTCAGCAATCACTTGTTCTTATTCCACATGTTAATCATTTTGAACTAAAAAAAAACTTTTTAGTGGAATAGTCATGTTGTGTATAATATCTTGATTCTCAATAGTTACATATAAGTCCATAGAACATAGACTCGGATTCCTCATTCTCAATGATATCCCACAATCAAGATCAAGACAATTGGTTGAGTCTTGTGAAACCATTTCATAGAAGTTCATTGATATCCTCTTTTTATAAAGCAAATCGACATCGATTCTTGAATAATCTACATCATTTCTACTCAGGAATATCAATGAGCCTGATTATTGAGATTGCTCAAGATATCTTTTTAGCTTCTAAAATCTATTTCTCAGTTCAAGATCTCTCTTACTACCTGTAATGAAAGAATTAGTAGATCTGTGAATGGGATAGGGTTATGAACTTATAATCTATAATCAGCTGAATATAGATAGTAAATTGGTGAGGAAATTGATGAATAGGGCTTTTTGATTGAAGAAAATTTGATAGGTTTGCAAGAAGTACTCACGAGGATTTTAAAATAGTTGCAAGGTTAACCAAATTACTTATTGGCATCCTTTTGCATTGCAATAAAAGAAGTTGCTGTGTGGTATCGTGTCACAAACAAAGCACTGGAGGATGACAGGTTCTTTTTCAAAATAAAGCACCAATCTTATTTGGTACTTTATAAAATGGTCTGATTCTCACAATATTTTGGAGACACTAAGCTTCTCGGAATACTTATTTTACCAATCCCAGTCAAGAAACCAGTGCTAGCTAAATTTGATTAATTCTACTCCTTGTCACATGATTTACTGTTTCTGAAACATGATTGCTGGTAGGCTCTAGGCCTGCTGGAGGTTGGAGTTGAACATGTAAAGCTTTTCCTTCTTTCTCTTTTCCTTTTCAGTTTCTTTTATGTTACTTTCTTGGTACTTGAGCCTTCTTCAATTTTAAGGTCTTTCACACTGAACTAATATCTTATAGGCAACATGTAATGGTATTATAGGAAACCTTTTTCTTTTTTCTTTCTTCATAACACATAGCAGTCATTTAAACCCAAAATTAGACTGTTAACATAAGCAGTGGCAGAATAAGGGTGCTTATCATCTGTGATGCAGAATGTGTAGAATGTAACTATGTTAACTTCTATGAATCAGAATGTATAGTGTATGCTGTATAGATTATTCAATCTACAGAGAAATTTAGTACATTTTCATAGCTTCAGCATTTTGTCCCTGGCAACTTGTTTTAAAAAATTGGTGGAAGCATAATGCATAATATAAATTGTACATTAGTACATTGGAATGGCATTTCCTTCTTCCCAGTGTTCTCTAGGTTGAATTTTCCTGACATAAAGAACTTGCTATCTTAAAAAAAGATAAATTCATCAACGCATTTGTTTAAGCTTGCAATGACTAGGAGGAGTCTGCTAGATCAACATCAACATCAACATCAACTTTTATTTATTATACTGAGGTGCCAATCATACAAGATTATTACTCTTTTAGTTTAATCACATTTGAAATGGATATTAAATTCCACTACAGAACTGTTGAAGATGATATTATCGTGGATCAAGTGGACTCTCCAGAGATTGTTGATGATTTTGAACTTGGGCAAGATGAAGCTGTTGATATTAAAGATAAGGAAGTCAATAAGCAGAAACTGAGGAAGCGTATAGATCAATTCAAGGTCAGCTTTAAAAATTTCATAGTTAATAAATTATATTTTGTTAGTTCAGTAGGATGGGATGTAATATCTATTTGCATATATGTTTTGATTTTGAACAATCACTTGCGTAAATGATGCTTTATCTGAGATTTAAACCGTCCTATGATATTTGTCCAAGAAACATGGTGTCAAAATATTGGTGCCTTTGTCATTCACCTTATCCCAGAGCTTGATGAATCTCCTAATGCTTTTTTTTCTTGTTCTTTTTTCTAATTTGTTTGTGCTCATTTTCTCCAAATGCATGCCTATGATCAACTAGCCCGTGCCAGTGTAGAGATTGACTGTAAGGATGCCGCTCAACCTTTTCAAACTGGTGGGACACTAAAATAGAAATTTTAGTGATATAAGGTGCTGAGTGCACAGATAGATTTTGTTTTTTTTCTGGACCTCCTTACGTAGTAAAGCTGCAGGGACTTGCAGTGGAGCTTCTCTGTTGCGTGTGCCACACAATTGGAATGCCTTTTGTTTTAATATTTTTGCCTCTCAAGGGGGTCGTCTTCCTATCCTTTTATAGGTGTTGTTTTGATAAATATCTGTCCTAGTTAAAAAAACAAGGGGAAAAAAGCTTTACATGAAGGGCTCCATATGTGTGATCCTATTTTTCAGATGAAATAAATGGTAAAAGCACGAGACTACTTATGGAATCAATATATATAGAGTTTCTACTAGCTTTTCAATGTGCCATATACCACCACAGCTAAATAGCCAATTCGTCTTTGTTACCAACATTAGAGCAGTACTTCCTGTCTTTCTGCTGCCAATTTTGTTACAGAATTGATAACTTTCATTGTTTTATATGTTGCAGCCCTCCTTTTTGTCATGATTAATCTGGTAATCTTATATCTGAGAATCGTATATATCTAAATGCTTCTTGTCAAGGTTATATGCTGTTGGTTTTTAAGTAATAAAAGTTGATTTCAAGTGCCTGTTGAAGTTCTATGAAAACTCTTCCATGGAACTGCCATTTTCTCTTTAGTCAGTGACTGCAAAATTTGATATGAATATTTTTTATTTAAAACAAAAGGATTTAATTAATACCTTGATTGCATGTGTTTCAGTCGGTAAAAAATTTAATAAAATTATCTTTGCCTTTGTACATTGTTCCCATGACATCCAGTTTTATGGAAGAGGAAGAACATAAGGATTTTTATGGAGTGGCGGGTCAAAATGTCATGAAATGGTATATGTACAGTGTACTTGTCACAAAATTCACAAAAATTTTGTGAATTTTTGGGCTTTATTTTGATGGAAGAATGTTGCCTGATAATTGGAGTACCCTTAATGTTGTGGTGAAATGTTCATCTTGCTGCTTCATGAGCGGTGCCTCATGCTTTGTGTATTTTGTAGCCAAGCTGTTGGTTACTCCATGTTTTTTCACCATTAATTTTCTTCTCACAGATGATTATATGTAGTGCCTATTATGTATCTAATCACAAAGATTTGATGCTTTTTTTCTACAAAAAGCTTGTGAGTAATGTCAATGTTCATTGCTTTTTGATTTGTAGATTGAACTTAAAAATCCATGTCGTCCAGGAAAGAAACTGCTTGTTCTGGATATTGACTATACACTGTTTGATCACCGATCCACAGCAGAGAATCCACTTCAACTCATGCGGCCATGTGAGTAGTTAGGTTGTAGCAAGATTTTTTAACAATCACTTTTCTAATGTTCTTATCTTCTGCAGATCTTCATGAGTTTCTCACTGCCGTTTATGCAGAATATGACATAATGATATGGTCTGCAACCAGGTCAGATCCTCATTTTACTTTTTTTTAGTTTCTCTGTGCTGGCTTTCTGCTTATCTTCCACTCCCCAGCCCCCTGAAATAAAGTGATGTAGAATCAGTTGATGAACTCATGGACAGAACTCTCAAGAGAACCAATCATGTGAAGAACTTAATTTATTTGATCAATCAATATTTGCAACACTACTTATTGTCTACGTAGAGTGCATATTTATTGGCACCAAACCAAAAAGAAATAGGAAATGTAAATCCTAATAGAGAAATTAAAACATCCCTATAAAAATACGAAAACCTACTGAATAAGAAATAAACTAGATTCTTATTTTAACTATTAACTATTAAATAGTGAATATTAATATTCCTAAATCATACTAAAATTTTGAATAATTATACAACATAAAATTCCAAAAAAAATCAAATATTAATGTCCATTGCTGTCTTCATTCCCCGTCACTACCTATCCCTCTTTTCTGCAGCATGAAATGGGTTGAATTGAAGATGGGACAACTTGGGGTCCTCAACAATCCTAATTACAAAATAACAGCTCTTTTAGATCACTTAGCAATGATTACAGTTCAATCAGACTCTCGAGGGATCTTTGACTGCAAGCCGCTTGGATTGATTTGGGCTAAATTCCCAGAGGTGCAATTTTAAGATGCATGCATTATATTTTCCGTTGTTTATATTTGTTGCCTAATAATCCCGTTCCCATGCTGCAAAATCTTGAATTGCATCGCTAGTTGACATACTGCTTTCTTGTTTGCTTTTCAGTTTTACAGTTCAAAAAACACTATAATGTTCGATGATCTGCGAAGAAATTTCGTGATGAACCCAAGAAATGGTTTGGTAATCAAGCCATTCAGGAAGGCTCATGCTAACCGGGATAATGATCAGGAGCTTGTGAAGCTCACACAATACTTGCTTGCCATTGCAGAGCTTGATGATTTAAGTGTCCTGGATCATAAAAGCTGGGAGTTCTTTGCTGAGGGCAATGCTAAAAACCGTAGGCGTACCTGAGTGACATTAACAAATTTTGAAACTTTAAAGTTTGCTGCTTGTACCTTCCTTTTGAGGTAAGTACTTTTTGCTCTTTTGTAATTGCTTTTCTTCTCTGTCAAACCTCACTTGTGATTGCCACCACGAAATTATCTGTAACATTGATGGAAACTCATTCAGGTAGGGGAAAAAGATGATGAACCTTGCTAAAATGCAAATTTTTACTGTTCCTTCTTATTTCTTTAGGGGAAATTCAAAATGTGTTGGAAAATTTATGGCTAACTATTGATCATATACATACATAAATTGATACTAGATGTTTTTAATATACTTCAAAAACCAGTGACTGCATTTAACCAGCAAAAGCTGCTCAAACCACCTGACCAGCTGATAGCTGCCAATGAAAACAACTTCCACTGCCATGTCTACACAACTTTTCAAGCGGCCACCAGATAAAAAGGTGCAGTACAAGTAGATGGATATAAGAGGATGGAGATGAAAGGATTGAAGGTTAACAGTCTGTTAAATTAGAAGAGCCTGGGAGGATGTGAACTGGTATGGTTGGAATTCTTGTTCCAATGATGGGGATTTGTACATGAGCTGGGAATAAAGCACCGCTGTACTTCTGTGTCTAGCTAGCCAGATAAATTTCTTGAAAATCATTACAATCCCATTTGAAAATGATCCTGTTTCAAACTACAAAGCATTTCTGTGAAGTCCCAGTCATTTCTAAAACAACTAAAATCATAACCAATTGATATTTGTTTGTGGTCAGAGCTCAAGGAATTTTTTAAAAGTTATTAGTGCTATAAATTATTCAGTTATTATAGCATGGTGTTAAGAGATTTTAAGTTGTCATCTTAGTTTAGTGTATGGAGGTTATAATTACTTTAATAATGGCAACAAAGATGGTGGATTGAGTTCTGGAGACATCGATAAGGTGACTTCCATTCAATCATGGAGATTATGGACAACATTTGATTCATTAAGTTGTTGCTATATGCATGATTTGTTGTATTCAGAGACACTGGAGGGGAGACAAGGATAGGGGAAAATGATGATAGAACAGCTACGTGGATCCTTCGTATGAAGCTCTCTTTGAAGTGGTAGTTGTAGAATGGCTGATGTTATGATCAGTGTGGAGTCATTGTTCCTTTTGGTACCTTACCAAGGTAGCATTGTTTGGGGGGGGGGGGGTCTTTTGGCAACATTATAAGAACTTTTGTACATAAAAACTGAAAAATACTAACTGGAATTTAAAAATTTTAAAGCACTCAATTACACAGTTGTTTGTATTGATATACCTTGTAATTTCTAATGAGATCTTCCATTTCAGGGATTCCAAGGTTGGATTCGATGCGGATATAGAGCTTATGGCCAGCCTGTTTGTGTTCCCTTCTTTATTATGTAAATGACAAGAATTGAACTGTCTTGGGGAATGCTTGGGAATTGTTTGAGACAGTTTTAGAATTCCTTGCCATATTCTATCGAAACTCTCCAGGTAGTCCCAAGACTTCCTCTTTATTATGATGTGATTTCCCAACGTGGGTGCCAATGGCCTGGGTTAGCTCTAGATATTACCCTGTGAAACTTGTATGGTAGGTAGTAATCGAGTAGTTCTTGTGTGATGGAAAGATTTTTAGATAACTGTGCATGTGTTTGTGTGTGGAGGATACAGTGTTTTTTTTTATTTTTAATTATGTATTTTATTTGATTTTAGTTTTCCTTTCTTCCTTGATAACTTGTTTCCTTCATTCAAAGAAACCCTAAGATGCATCAGAGTTTGCAATAGCCTAAAGGTCCTAAACAACTGCTCGGAGCTTCCTCTGTGTAATACATTTATCAACCTAAACCTAACCTGTTTGGCCATCTCATGAGTAGCTCTGCTAACATGATCCTGTAGACATGAGTGGAAGAACCAATGCAGCCCACCTTATTTTGAACATCAATGGCAGCATAAAAGTTGAATCTCACCATCGATTCAGACAAGATGGCTGTCCATTTTGGATGAGCTGGAAGGCTCTTTTTCACAAGCTTGCCAGCAACCTTATGCTTTAAATGGCTCGATAGGTATGAGCAGGAAGGATCCTTTTCTACAAGATTGCCACCAACCCTCCTGCCATAAATAGCTGTACTGAGGACTGAATTATATTCTTAAGGATCCTTTTTCACATGGTTCGCGATTCAGACACTTGCACTCTTTACCAAGAAGATTGAAGTGATAGTGATTGCCACTCGAGTCTTGCCTGCGTAGTGCATGGACATAATTGCTTACATAATTAATGAAGTTGCTAATAACATCATCACTTCTCTTGAATATTTAATTAAAAAAATGTCAAAAGAAAAGAAAAATGGAAAGCGATAAATCGGTGCAGACTAGAGGCAAGGACATGGGACAGAAAAGCCCCCCTGGATTAAATGTCCAGATGTGTTTTTAAAATCTATATTATAATATATCAAAACACACACGCACGTCTTTCTTTTATATTATTTAATATATGAAATATATTATAGAATTCAACTAGCCTTTTTAACTCATCGCTATAGCTCGGTAAAAGAATGTGTCAATATTACCAATATATTTTATTGTATCATGATTTTTTAAATTAAGTAATGCAAAGATGTTTTTTTATGCTTATGAAATAAATTAAAATATATATGAATTGATAAATTAAAATTTTTTATTGATATTAATTAATTATTAACATAGAAAGCTAATCATGAGTGTATAAATATTTAACCCTGGATTTTTCTTTTAATTTATGTCTTTTAATTTTTTTTTATCTTAGATGTTTTTTTTTACTAAAAATAAATAATTTTTATTTTTATAAATATATTATACAAAATAATTTTTATTTTTAGGCCCACTTGTCTTTTCTTTTGTTGATTTCTACTCTAATATTTACAATTGATTTGATTGTACTCCTATAAAATAGTAAAGTTTGATGATTTAATAGCCAACTTATTATTATTTATTTAAATAAATATTCGATTTTATAGCTTCAATCACTATATTAATATACTTTAAATTCAAGTATAAATCATATACTGTTGGGTCTGGCAGATTAGACTTGCACGCTTGGTCAACTATTAAAGAGCCCATGTACGCTTGGGTTGATTTTTATCTATTTTTGGTTTTTAATGTACATGACATGTTATTGATGCTTTTATACAAAAACTGAATAACAAGTCATCCACTTTGGCAAAAGATACTCATTCGTTGTGGTAGATAATTTTTTGCTTATTGTAATATTTTTTTATCACCTCCAATGAATGAAAAATCAGGGTCCTAGTTTGGAAAATTCAAAAACTATTTTTTCAATTTGTTTTCGCATGGAAACACCTAAAAAAACCTATAAGCCTTGATAACCCCTTTTACAACCACAAAACAACCTCTAATCCCTATTAAAATAACTGAATAAAAAAAATTAATATCTCGATGTATTTCTTTTAACATTATGAAAGCGAAAATCAAGTTAACAAAACTCTTTTTGAAACCTAGCTTTTTGACATCAAGATCATCTTTTTTTGTGATTAAAATGTCGATAATCAACAACTTTTTTTAAAAAAAAATATTTTTTGATTACTTTCTCTCTCATCTCTCACTTTCAAGAAAACAAAAGTTTTGAATTAAAATATAAAATGCTAAAATTTCAGGGGTTGAACATTAGATAAATTGAAAAGTATATGGAGCTGTTTTGTTTTGCTTGTTATATTTCTTAGTTATTTTTATTTTTTTCTAATTAGTTTAGGAAATTAAATATTATACTTAATAATTTTATTTTTTTTAATTTGTTTAAAATTTTTATTGTTTTTTCCTTTATTACAAGTTTTCTAATTTGTTTCTGATGGCGCAGGGCTATTCATGTATGGCTACCTCGAGGAGACTTGTGGCTGCTGTGAGAAATCAGCATCAGTTCTAAAAGCTGGTGGTTTAAGACAACAACAAAAGCGATTGCCCAAACGAAGAGAATATTAGAGAGGTCTAACAAAGCTGCCAAAAAAAAGAAGAGAGAGAGAGATGGAAATAAAAAAAAATGATTAAAATGCAATGTAAGCAAAAAATTTCTTAGTTATTTTTATTTTTTTTTCTAATTAGTTTAGAAAATTAAATATTATACTTAATAATTTTATTTTTCTTAATTTGTTTAAAACTTTTATTGTTTTTTCCTTTATTGCAAGTTTTCTAATTTGTTTAGGGTAGTTTTGAAGTTTATTTAAGGATTTGTATATTTCTTAAAAAATAAAAGACTACTTGAAGAGTTTTACATGATAATAAAATTATGAATTAGAATTTTGTGTGATAACTTTTTTGAATTCAATTCTTTCTTTCTAACTAATTATCTTTTCATTTATTTTTCATCCGTAAAATATAAAATTTCTATCTTTTAAAAAAAAATTCACAAAAACTAAGACAATGATAATTTTATTATAAATTAATGAAACTCCAAATAACATAAAACGGGTTTCGTAAATCATCTCTTATGTATACAATACTACTACATTGTCACTTTGCTTGAACTATTAAAATCCTTAAAATGTTACGTGGGAAAAGACAATAAATATTTATAAATATCAATACTGAAATTTATTAAACTATATATATCAAAATTCATTAAACAACTAAATCCAAAAATATTTACAAATATCAACATTGCAATTTATTAAACTATATATATAATAAAAAATAATTAAACAATTAAATTATTTTGGAAAAAAGGAGGAAATAACAAAACAGTGCAGATTCCTTTTCTTTTCTTTTCTTTTTTCTTTTTCATTTTTTAACAATAAAAATATATAGTGCAAAATTCTTAAAAGCAAGTGCATTTCCCTGAGACCCAAGCGGCAGCCAAGTGCCCCAGAATATAACGCGTGAGCTTTGAATGTATCTATCCATCCCTCTTCACAAATCACAGTGCATGCACAGCCCAGCACTCCCTAAATTTAGCCATTTCCAAGTCCTTCTCTCACTCAGCATTAATTATAATTTTATTTCTTTCCTTTACTTGTTTGTCTTTTAGAGTTTTAAGCCAAACAATCTATTTTTGAGACACAAAACAGACTGACTAGACTGCTCCATTTTCGTTTATTTCTCTCAAACCATACAGACTGTGAAGAAATTAGCCACTCCCTGTGTATTCTTGTGGAAAAAAGAGAGAAAAGATCTGTTTCTTTGTTCATAGGAGATATTTATAAAGAGGAGTTGATTTTCTTGAAGGTTTTTGAACCTCTTTTGTTCATTTTTGTTTGAGTAAGGATTAATGGGCATGGTCTTGATTTTGATCTTCTTCTTCTTCTCTCTCATTAGCTCTATATCACCTTCTTGTAAGTACCCTCTTTTTAATTTTCCAACATAGTTTCAAATCTCATTATTTCTTTCTTTCTTTTTTTTTCTTTTTTTTTAATAGAATTTTATGATGTTGTTGAGTTTTGCCAATCAAGAGCCATGAATGTTTCAATGAACTGAGACTTGGTGAATTTCAATGGAATTTGTGCAGATGGGTTTGACCCACTTGATCCTTATGGCAACATAACCATCAAATGGGATCTTCTTCTATCGACTTCCGGTACAAATAATGTAAGCTGTGGATATGTTTTCATTATTTCTAAAATATGTTTTTCCTAATATTTTGATTTTATTTTTGTTCCCTTTTCTCAACATGTTATTCCCTTGTGATAATATATATATACTGGTGTTGGATTAGAGGCATTCTGGTTTTCCACTGTATAAGATTTTTCTATATATTTTTTTCCATTTTTGGATAATTTGGAATCCTAGAAGGGAAAAGGAGAAAGTGTAGTTTAATTTTTTTCCAAAAGTTTTTCAATTACTTGTGTGGTGTTCATTGAATCTCATCCAAGAAAAACTATTGTTGTTCCATCATCCTTGCGATTTTCTTGTAAGAAAAAAACTGATTTGTAGAAAAAGCAGGAAATCCTAGCACTATTTTTCTTGTTTCTCGACTAGCAATAAAGAAGAACAAAGTGCATGATTTACGTGTGATAATCTGAAACCTGAGAGAGAACTGCTGAGCCAAGTACAGTTTGTCTGCTTCTAACATGGTCTGGTGCTTGTGGGCTCTACCAAAATCTTAGACTTTGTTGTTTAATTCTGTCCAACCATTGGTCACCATGACATCACTCAACAGACCAGTTCTGTCTTAGGAGAAAAGAAGTGTTCATATCCAATCCAAGATCCCACCAACGAGCCTCAAATAATAAAAAATATAATATATTGCTTGTTATCATGGTAGAAAAATATATTTATTTTTTTTTTAAAAATAATTTTAAATATTAATAATTTTTAAAAACAATGAAAGATAATTTTTTATTTCAATTTTTTTATTTAAAAATATCATTATATCATCATTATCATCTTATTTTTCTAACTATTAGCATCATGACAATGTCTGTCATAATACTATCATCATTATTATCTTGATCAGCTGTCATTATCATCATATTTCTATTTAATATTTATAATTATTTTTACAACTATTATATTATTATAATCACTTTCATCTTTATCATTATCTCCCATTACAATTTACAACCATAACAATAATAACTATAAAATTGGGATTACTACAACTCTTGTCATTGCTATCAAGCACAATATTAATCACTATAAATTTTATTAATTATATGCAAATCGGTCTTTAACATTTGTTTTCTATTCTTTAAGCTGATGGTATCAATTTACAACTTCCAACAATATCGCCATGTGGAACCACCTGGCTGGAAATTGAATTGGGCATGGAAAGGCAAAGAGGTGATCTGGTCAATGCAGGGAGCTGAGGCTACTGAGCAGGGAAACTGCACTGAATTCAAGGGATCAACCCTTCCTCATTGTTGTGAGAAGGAGCCATTCATTGTAGATCTTCTTCCCGGAACCAATTATAATGCCCAAACCCAGAATTGTTGCAAGGGAGGTGTACTGTCATCCATGAAGCAAGATCCTTCCAAGTATGTTGCTACTTTTCAGATGGCTGTTGGAGGTTCTGGCACCAATTCCCGATTTATAATGCCGGAAAATTTCAATCTTGGAGTTCCAGGCTATAGTTGTGGGGGTGCAGTTAAGGTAGAACCCAGCAGGTACACAACAGACGGAGGCCGGCGATGGACACAGGCTATTGGTAATCACTCTCAGAACTTTACTACTTTTTCCATAACAATAGTTTAATCCTTTCATCTTTTTTGTAAACTTCCCTGTTCTGTTTTCTTGAAGCGACATGGAATGTGACCTGCATGTACTCCCAGAGTTTAGCATCACCTACACCAAGATGCTGTGTTTCCTTGTCTGCATTCTACAATCAAACTATTGTTTCGTGCCCTAGATGCAGCTGCGGCTGCCAAGGACAACCTGGAACAAAATGTGTAAAGTATATCTCCCCGACGTTTTTTAACATTTTTTCCATCATGTGTAGGGCTTGCTTGGTAACACACTTCAAAAAGATTTTTAGTGTCTTGAATTTGCAGACCAACTGATCATTATTTGTGTAGAAGGGAATTAAGCTCTGTGAAAACTGGCAGGTATGGTGAGACCCCGCCATTGCTGAAACAAAATCAAGATCCAACACCTGTAGTCAGGTGCTCAGAGCATATGTGCCCAATAAGGGTGCATTGGCATCTGAAACAAAGTTACAAACAATATTGGAGAGCTAAAATGACAGTTACAAATTTCAACATCATGAAGAATTATTCAGAATGGAACTTGGTGGTGCTCCATCCCAACCTGCAAAGTTTGACACAGGTTTTCAGCTTCAACTACGCGCCCCTCAATCGATACGGATATATCAGTAAGTTGCTGCACAAAGCTAGCTTCTATCAGTAAATATATTTATTTTTATATCTCCATGTCTGTTCTTACAATCAAATATGTTTTTTTTTTTTTTCATTTCTGTCTCTACTCTTTTTTCCTTAAAGACGCAAAGGAGATGCAAACTTAGCCCGCATTCAGCAGTTGTCATTATATCATTAACTGTGTTCTGACATTAAATTACTATATATGCAGATGATACTGGGATGTTTTGGGGGCTTCCGTTTTACAATGACATTTTACTACAAGAAGGAAAGAATGGGAATTTACAGACTGAAATTTTACTACGCAAAGATCCAGGGATTTTTACTTTCAGAGAAGGTTGGGGTTTCCCTAGAAAGATTCAATTTAATGGTGATGAATGTGTCATGCCTCCACCGGATGAATATCCATCGCTGCCCAACAAGGGGCTTAGTGCCTCTGCAACCACACCTTTCATAATTCTTTTCTCTTTGTTTCTCGCATTTATGCTCTAAAATTGTCTCCACATTAGTATTTGTTTTTTGTTAGATAAGCTCACTGCCATTGTTCAAAAGAAATAATTTTGAGATTTGTGTTTTAGTAGGTTACTATGGTTCGCTATAAACAATTCCCTCGAGAAAAAAAATTACATGGTGAAACGCACTCATTATATAGAGTTGCAGCGCACAAATGTCAAATTATATTTTGGTGGTTAAAATTAGTTTTATTACAAGAAAATTAGCATATAAAAATATAAATACTTATAAAAATAAATCCATGGTTAAATTGCGATATTTACCGATGAATTACGCCATCACCATACCCCTCAGTATATACCGATAAAAATATTTCATTGATGTGCATTAAGAGAATTACAGTGAAAAAAAAATAATAATAAATAAATAACATGTCATTTTACCGAAAATATTACCGATGAAATAAAGTTGTCACTAATATCCATCGGTAAAGTCATTGATAAGACTTAAGTTAAAACTCCTTTAACTGGCATGCCTGAACCCTTTATCCCGTTAAACGAACTCTTCAATGGTATCAAATTTAAATAAGAGATCCTGATTTGGAACATGATTTCTATAAAGACGATGTTTACTACGCTGCCATCATCTACTAACACCTAATGTACTTTGTGGTTAGAGATAATATTGATAATGACAAAGGCATCCTCATGTGGAAAAGTCACACCTTCCTCATCTTCAAGAGTATTAGCTTGTGCCATTGATCCAGCAGTTTAGCAATTGTGAGGACTTGCTTTGCATGCTTCCTCTTTCTCTTGTTAAAGTCATCTCTTGCCTACCCTTAAATTCACATTGATCTCGGGAAGAATCATTGCACATTGACCAGGCTCTTCTTTTTTTCTGTTTTGGATGAGAATCCTTTTGTAGAAACTAACAAAGATAACCATTAGCTATCAACATTTCAATTTCTTTTTTCAGGACATAACAATCTTTGGTGTCATATCCTCTGTCTTTATGAAAAAGACAATATTTCTTGGATGTGAGGGTGTTGGGAGAAGGCTTCAGGGGTGAAGGATATCGAACGAACTCCTTGCCTTGGATGATTGCAAGGACTTCGATAAGGGTGGTGTTTAATGAAGAGGTACGCATTTTGGAATAGCTTAAGCGTTTCCTCATTAGTTTCTTCTGACCCTTCTTAGGATAATTGTCTTTTCTGGAAGAGAGATTTTTTTTTATGAGCGACCTCGTTTAGAGGACCTATTTAGCTAGTTATTCCTTGGGCATATCTTATGCATCCTCCTCATGCGACTCAACGTATCCTAATGGATCCATGAGCCTCTCTCGCCAAACCTATGTGAGGAGTTGGTCGAAAGGGATGAGATGATTACACAGCTTCAGAGTAATTCCCAAGACCTACAAAGTGCAACCCTCGTGACTGGCTAGGGCAGGGCATTATAACATTGAGAGTCCTCCACATGCTTCCCATAAGCCCCTCTGGATCTTACCCAAACGATGAACCTTCTTTCTACTAGGTTTGTTCATGTCTTATGACTGTTAAGTTATAATTATATCTTGAACACATTTAGTAAGAAAATGAGAAAGAGAGGCAGGGCATGTATTTAGGGTTAGTATTTATACCTCAATTTATTATATTAATTGAGTTTTTTCATAGTTTAGTTCGGTTTAGCCTTTTCAATTTCTATCATCTAAAACCCACCGATATCTAGTCAAAGAACTTTATAAGATTTTTCCAGTTTAATTTTTTATATAAATTTTATTGATTATTCTGCTCATCCTTGATATTTACCTCGATCATTTGATACGAAAACAAGTGTTCTCAAAGCATAAGCAACAACACCATCGATCAAATGAACGCCTCCTCCCCATCCTAATCATTTCCTGAAAATTAAGCTCAGCTTTTCTCAGAAGGGTTTACCTCTGAATTGGACGGTGAATTTTATTCAATAGTATTACAAGTAATCCTTTCCCGACTTGGGCAAAAGCAATTCTATAAATTTGAAGCTAGAGCAGGCAAAAGAGCACTATTTCCAACCAGCCAAACGTTCCCTGCTCAAAATAATTCTCATCATTTAAACAGTGCAGGAAGCAAGCATGGATTTCATTGAACAGATTTTACAAGAGTTTCCTAAGAATAACAAATTTCGGACAACGCATATTCAACAAGGCCTCAAGATCCTCCACAGCTACATTAGATTCCAAAGTGTACATTCTAAATGGATCAGAAATGGATACAAATTTCCTCAGTTCTGATAACTTGAACATGCAGGAGAGGCCAAAATAGAAACCTCTTTCTTTGTTATCACCTCCGGCGAGTTGTCTGCCCAATCGACGACCACCAGGTGCACATGAAGATTAATTATCAAATTAAGATAGGGAAAGAAAGAACAGAAAAACAAAATGTTCGAATCAGGTGGAGAATGGGATGAAAGCTAGAACCCAGCTTTATCCCACTCAATGGCAACAACAATTATGGTCAAGTGGTCACGGCTAGACTTGGCAAGCCAGGCATGGGCAAAGTAGTGGCACAACAAATCTCTTGGCTAAAACATGTCTAAATGCGGAGTGAACCAGTCACAGGGTCTCGGCTAGAATTGGCATCCTTATGTTTCAAAGAGAGGTTTGCAAATTGGGAATCCAAGTCCTTGCTTTTACTACGGCGATGATTCAAAGCAGGTTGTTGTTGCTGCTGCTGCTGCTGCTGATATAAGGCTCGCAGCCTTCCAATCTCCCTCTCCAGAACTTCGTGCTCCACTGAAAACACCCTCAAAAAGTTCAGTAGCAGTAAGAACATGAAAACTAATAAATAAATAAAAGCATTTCCATTCACAATGAGGAAGATCAATAATCTCATTCTCAATGCATTATCAAAACACCCTAAAAAAGTTCAGTAGTAAGAACATGAAAACAAACAAATAAATAAAAGCATTTCCACCCCTGCAGTCTCAAACCCCTCTCTCAAGTAACAGATAACAGCAACAAAGCATCTACTAAAATTGTTCATTCTAAACTCTTGCCATAATCATTGGAAAATCTTTTAGTTGCATACTATGCAATCTGTTGTGACTAAACCCCTTGAAATAAATATGCATTTCAGTGACATGTTCTTAAGCCACAAATGGCAACCATATGTCCATCATGACACAGTTAAAAACTCATGTTCACTTTAATAGATAGGAACAGTTGAAATTGTATTCTGTTTTCTACCATCAACTTACTTATCTTTGACAGATCCAAACATGACAGTTTCCAGTCAATGTTTATCCAACAAGAGGCCAATTTATGTGAAGCAAAAGGTGTTTGTGAGCAGCCCACCCCATCCCGTTCTCACTAATCTTCTAAAGGGTGTAGAACATGATGGCAAGCAAGATAAGGAAATACATACAGAATATGCATGCACATGTTTGTGCAAATACAGCACATTCAAACAAATATAGATATACCTGTATAGTTTCTATAAGTGCAAAAGCATCAACAAGGGGGCTTGCTTGGTTACTTTAAGGCACTACAATTATAATGCCTTCAAGTTACAAACTATTAAAAAAAATTAATAACTGTATCATAATAACTTGTCTTACCACTTAGTGGTTTAACTAATTATCCCGTGATAATACTGGTTTCTAATATACAATTAAGACTCATATAGTACATTGTTACTTTCAAAAGTAAAATAAATACTATTCACTTCTTAACAAGTGGTTATGGACTGTTACATAGATTAACTAAATAAAGTGTAAAAAATCATCTTATCATTCCGTAATTAGTTAATTGCTTTGTGATTGTGATAATTACAAACAATTAAGTACAATTTCAACAAAAAAATGTTTCTTGTCACCTTAGAGAAGAAAAAAGATACTGTTTAGTTGTAATGAAAACATTTGTAAATAATTAGAAACTAATTAGTATTTACACTTATTACATCATAAACACAATGTTATTATTTTGTAACCTTGAAGGTACTGTAATTACAGTGACTTGGAAGTAACCATAGCAAGACACATCAACAAGCTCAAGAAAAGTTGAAGCAGGAAAATATTATGCTTTCAAGCCAAAGCAGGTGGGCACAGCTGCTAATCATCCCAACAAAAAATTAATGAAACAGGAGTTAAACTAAGATTGTTAAAAATCATCTGTTATAAATAACAAGCTCAAGAGGAAAAAGGCAGAGTCTGCTGAAGTGGAGCTGGATAATTTTTTTTTTCTTTTAGGAAAGCTGGGGAATGTGATTTGGCCACAACTTTCATAGTTGGTAAAGATAAATTCAAGCAAACATCATCACTCAATCCAAAACTAATTGAAGTTACATGGATCCAATTTCTACATATCCTTGATTTGGCAAGATATGAAATTTTAAGCCTAAAACCTACTTCAGCACCATCTGGCCTTGGCTACTTGAGGGAACCTAACAGCAATATTATTGACTGGTAATAGCAGCAAAAATAGCTTTTAAGAGGCAAAGCTATAAGAATATCCATCTCATGTGGTAAAAACCATACAAAAGAATCGACACTATCCAAAAGATTAAATTCTCTACAAGACCTTATACAAGAAATTCATGAAAAAGGTATTCCTAATTATTTTGTAACATGGAAAAACCATGTCACTGACTTGATTGTTAAGAGAAAATCCTACAACCCTGCCTTCAGTTCTTCTAGTTTCAAAGAACACTCAACCTCCTTGAGTTGTTATGTGAGGGCACTAGCGTATGGTTTTATATATTCACTAACACATCTCCTCACACTACCTAAAGCTCAAATTTTAATTTTAATTAGAAAAAAAATGAGGTTGTTAAGATTTGAACTCTTAACCACTTGGTCGATGAGATCTAATACCATGTCAAGAACCACTCAATCTAAAGGGAAAGCTTAAGTTGTTAGGTAAGGCCTTAGAATGTGGTTTTATTATATTCACTAACATCTAGAAACTTTAAGAACATGTTGATGCTTTCCATCCCCAAATATGAATATTTCATGAATTTTATGAACCTTCTGCCAAGCCAACTATTTGCTTATTCCACACTAAATCCATAAA
The DNA here is from genome assembly GCA_030145905.1 of Populus davidiana. NCBI lineage: Eukaryota > Viridiplantae > Streptophyta > Magnoliopsida > Malpighiales > Salicaceae > Populus > Populus davidiana. The sequence goes on along the minus strand of CM057792.1, from coordinate 22,760,971 downwards.
ACAAGTCCCCTAAAAGTGTTGGATAACATTTTTCTTCAATATCCCTTTCTGTTCAAATGGCACAAATAAACAAGGTTGTGCATTTCAGTGATGTGTCTTACCGCTTTCTTGGGAAGTTCAGCAGTATGGAATGGAGGAAAGCAATCGTTGACTCTTAAATTTTTATATGTTAGTATCATGACAAACTAAATGTTTCAAAAATTTCAACTCTTTTCAAACACCTTAACTGTCAAGAAGTCAGGAATTAGAGCTTACAGCATTTGATAAGCTGCTCATGGGCCAAATTTTCAAACCGTTGCTTAAGAGCTTTGTTCTCCATGCTTAGAATAAGATTTTGCTGATTGACAAATTCGAGCTCAGCTGAGACTTCAGATCCTTCTGCCTGTGGAGTACAAAATATAGTTATGACATCAGACAATTTTAGCAATTCATTCAACACCCTTACAAATTAAATAGAAAATTGCTCCTCACTTCAGCTTCTGCAGAAACTTAGATACTTGCCTGCAAAGCTTGTACATTTCTTTCCAGCTCGGCTATGTACTGAAGTTTTCTGACTCTGGAGCGCTGAGCAAATTGCCTGCAGTGGATATAATTTAAATCTTATTAACAAAAGTATCTCTTCAAATCATTGCAGAGTACCTGAGCTTTATCACCTTTGCATATCCTTCATATTATAAGTAGCTATTCTAGCTCCTACAAACAAGTATCCAAAAATAACTACCAAACAACAACAGCCAAAAGCATGAGTCATAGTCATCATACCAAATTTTAGATTGTTTATTAACAGATCAGAAATGTAGAAATAGCATAAGCCACTATGTATTCAGATATTCAACTCTCATAAATAAAGCCACATGTCATCCACAGATATGATTATCAAGAAAGCCAAGTAGAAAATGCAGAAGGAAGAATCACGTCCTCCTCAACAGATGATAAATCATGTTCAAGAGTTACCTTTAGGAAAGAATAGGATCTTCTCTGAATCTACATTAAGACCCGTACACAATTCTTCACAACTAACAGTACCAGGAGTTGGTCACAGGTTCATATATACTAGACAGAATGAACTACGATATGAATTTTTTTATTATTATCTGTAACATTTTTAATCGCCTATCAATATGAGCTTTGAAAATCTACATGCTTTAGTCCTAATGGACTAGATGTTCGCACCCCCCTAGTAATCTCAAAAGAAAAAAAAAAAGGAGGGGGGGAGACTTGACTCCTGTCCAAAGGAGAGATAATGTAATTTGTAGCAGCTATAATCCTTTGACCATCAACCATCAAATTGGAGAAAATAAACTGGTTGTTCTCATGCAATGGTCCTCTTAGAGGTATACATGCATCCCTGAGTTACACATGGATTGCTAGCTCCTTTCTTCTTCAATAGTTCTGCTTGCTTTCACTTTTGTCCTATTTGAAAATGATTCTTTCATCACAAGAGTAGAATGGAAAGACAGAAAAAAATACAAGGATACCCGTCATTTTCGATGGAAAAAATCTTGACTTATCAGTTCTTTTTCTCCCCTTTCCTTCCACATGGTAGAAGCATTATCATTTATCATCACAAGGAGAGGGAGACTCCAAATATAAAAACTATTAATTCCACACAAAATAAAAACACAAAAATCACTTCAACTTCAACCTAAGACCTTTAAAATGTCTGACAATGAACTGTATGGATTATCTGGTGTTCCATTTTAGTAGGATTTAACTACCTAATTAGGTGTGTTGAGTCTGTAAATATCTATACTTGTCATGTTTTGTATTAAGAATCAGAGTTTATGAATGAGTTCTTTAGCAATTAAGCTTCATGGTTGCGTCATGCAATCTTTTTTAAGGTATGTCTAAGTACCCTAGGTGTGGTGGTTGGATTTTCCACTTCCAAGATGTTGCAACTCCTAGAAAACATGTGCTAATCTACTAGCCCTTGATTATGCATCCTTAAAATGATAAGCATTAGGACACCAATAATGGGGCTTGATCATCCAGCATATCAACAAAGCATGCTTCAATCACAGAAAGAAAAGGGGGACAATAAATAAATAAATTAAATGATGACACTAATGATTTGACTTGAGCCATTCTCTATGTCTAAGTAATATATCAAAGCATGCATGAGGTACTGATAATGAAGAAAAATAATACAGGACATACTGTTTAGCACGTTTTGTATCAGTCTCTGATGCAGAAGACTTGGAATTTGAGCTGTCCTTCTCGGGTGAGATTTTTGAATCATGTGAACCATCAAGTGGATCTTGCTTTTCACTCTCAGAAACACTATCTGCTTCCCGGGGAGCACATGATGATCCTGAACTCTGCAGACCAGCATTGTCCCTGGCAGAGGAAAGACCACTTGGATATGTTTGGGCATTTAAAGATGAATCCCAAGCCCTATTCTTCTGTTTCGACATGTTCATTTCAGCATAGAGAGGAGTTCGCCTAACATCTTTGTAATAATCAAAGTCTTGAGATCCCCAAGAAGGTATAGATATCACATTTTTATATCTGCACCCATCCTGTGCTGCATAATCCATGTTAGAAGTATTAGCTGCATCTATGTATGCAAAAGAGTCACTTGATGAACGCCTATGACCTCCTCTACGGACAGGTGTCTCTGGCTCATTAAGAAGATCATCAAGCCATGAAGGCTGATCCTCTATGAAGAGCATCTCAGAGGAAGTTCGCTGATGGTGTGTGTTTCCCTCTCTAGGCTTTTGAACAGTTTTTGATCCATTACTGCTGCTGGGAACATAATCAACATATGACGGAGAAACAATAGGAAAAGGACTTTTTGGAGGAAGTAATGCATGTTTTCCCGAGTACATGAAATTTCTTATGTTTGCTGACCCCTTGGAGTTTGCCATAGACAAAGCAATAGCAGTACCTGTCAAAGAGTTTTATATAGAAAACTAATCAGGGTACTTAATGGCAATATGGGGGATCAAAAATTTATATTTTCTAATGTTTTCCTGTCTCTCAAACGCATCCCTCACAGAGGCCTCAAAGAGCAATACAGATAGATAACATCACAAAAGAGATTCAAAAGACCCATATTCTCTAACATAAGAAACCACAAACGAACAAGAAAGGGGACAACATCTATCCACCAAAATTAGTTATCTACATTTATCAATACATTCAAAACAGAAATATTTATAATAGCATGCCAGATCAAAAGCAGGGAAAACAAATAAATAAATCAGATTCCCCAAATTCAGGTATGATATGAAACTTTAGTGATCAACAGTTACCATCCATTGTATTTTGATGATCAAAGATTTAGGCTGAACCTATAAATAAGACTAGGTTTGAAAGACCAAATCAGACCTTGAAAGCAACTCATGTGCTTTCTTCCAAATTTCCACCCATTAAATATATTCATGGTAGCTCCACGGTTCATCTCAGGGTTACTCGACTAAAACTCCAGAAAAGACTTGACCCCATTAGATCAATCTCAACTTCGGTGACCCTTTTTTGTCAAATTGGTGCCAGACCAATATGCAGACTTACAAAACATAATTTACAACTACATGTAACAGAGAAAAAACAACCAAGTTAACCAATCCAAAAACAAACTAAGAAGAAAAAAATAAAGAATATTTCATTGCAGCCACTCAACAGAAAAAATAAAAAAAACTACATCATAGCCCTCTGTTTAGTTTCCATGAAAAGAAAAGAAATTTCAGTGTTACACTTTAAATTAAACAACCTTTCTGATTATCGTTAATCTAAATGTAAAGTTCACGTTTTTCCAGCTCCCAGACCAAAAAGAAAAGAAACCCACGATTTAAAATTAGCAATTTCTTTTGATTCCAACATTTTCTCAGCAATCAAACAAGAAAAACTCTAGAATGAGAGGCATGCAATATCTGAAACAAAACAAGAAACCAAATTATTGACATATTTTGACAAATTGTTGCAATGTGTGATAAAAAAAGATCTAAAAAATGAAACAAAATCTGAACTTTTATTTCTTGAAATCAAAAACCAAAACAGATTCCTTTGGAAGCAAAAACACAAATTAAAAAAAAAAAAGAGATAAAGTTTGTACCTTTCGGTGGATTGAAGAAATTGAGATCTCTAAATGCTATTCAAAACAAAGAGATTAGAATCAAATCAGCTGAACTGTGTCTTTCTGTCTTAGGGTTTTTTTCTTTCTATTTTTTATTTTTTTTCACTTAATGGAGAGAAGGGGACCTCTCTCTCTCTCTCTCTCTCTAGTCTCTCTCTTCTTGTTCAAATGTGCTGGATTGAAATTCTATACAAGTGGAGCAATATTCTCTTTATATTTCACTTGATCTTGATGATATGAGTATTATACGATCCCCATTTTCACACACACACACACATGTGTTATATATATATATATATATATATATATACTTCTAAATTCTTACAAGGTCTAGAATTGTTTTCTTCATTATAATTGGAGTGATTATTGTTTCTATTGAAGGGTTTTTTTTTCTAAATAACAATAAACTAGATGAGTTGTTAAATTATTAGATCTTTTTTTTTTCTAATGGTATTAAAATAATTTTTAACAGGAGATTTTATGGAGTTAACTTAAGTATTAATTACGATTAAGTTTTATTTTACAAGATCTTAAGATTTAAGAATGCATTCCTCGTATTGGTCAGAAAAAAAAAACCTTGTAAATATTGGTTTGAAGGGTTAAATTAAAAAAGCCATGACTATGAACTGGATCTATGGAGGCCAAATATAAAGCTTAGTTGGCATCAATGGAGGGTGTGGTTTACACTTCTCAATGCGGTGTCCATTGACTAATCAAGTTTATTCAAGATTAATTTACCTTGTTGGGACAAATGGGAGTTGGATTTATTTCTAATTATATAGAAGAACAACAAGAAAATTATAGGATTAAGGATTTTCTTAAGAGAACATGGTAGGAGAAGGAAGGTGAGTTCATTGCACATAAAGGGCTTGCAAGTTGTTGATAATTTGATGGGAAGAGAGGGAGAGAGAACATTGTAGTAAAGTGGTAATGAAGCCAGCCAACTCCCACACATAAAGTGCAAAAGGAGACAACAAAAATCCATGCTTGTAAAACCCAACATGTCTACATTAAAAATCCACACTTGGCCTATGACAATGTTGCAAAGGTTGTTCGCCTTCATTTCTCGAGAAATAAAGGTTCATTTTGCTCCCCTAAGCATCTAAAATCCCAAGTGACCATCATGCAAGCCAACTTTTTTTTGGATGATTTTGTTCATGCAAGCATGCTTAAAGTAAGAGAAAGGGAAACACTTTTGAATATAGTATTAATCATACTTATAAGACATTATTTGACATGTTAATTTGGTGACTTGAAATTTAGTTTGAACCGAATTTTTTGTTAAATTATTTTTTTTTAATTAAACAATATTGTTTTAGGTTTTTAAAATTTTTTTAGAACGACATATTTTTAATATTAAACATGGTTATAAAACTTTATTTTATGGGTTAATATGGTAACCATCAACATAAAATCTAGCTTGAAACGGGTTTTTTTTTTATTATTTATTAAAACAGTATTATTTTAATTTTTAAAAAATTCATGACATCATTTTAGGTGTTTTTTATTAAAAAAAAAATCAAAAACCAAAACTCAGGTTATAACTACATATTAAAATTATATATCACCCTCTTGGCATTCAAGATTTCAAATGACATAACAATCTTTCTCTGGGATTAGAACATTTGGGTGCGAAAAAAAAAATATATACCATTACTTTCTGATGGTTTGCTTTAGGTGGAACCAAGTTTCAATTTGCAAGAAACACATAAATGCTTATATGAGTTTAAAAAATATAAATATATAATTAAGATAGTTTTCCTCTCTCTTTTTTACATATTTCTTTGCAATCGATCCCCATATGACCATTACAATTTTTAATTTCTAATTTTCCACAATTCCCCCCGTGAGGTTTCATATCTAAAGAACATTGCAGTATCTTTTAATTATTATAAATACTATTCAATCTTCCATTCGAATTTCCAATTGATTCTTTAATATACTTACATTGACTCTAATTATATAATACCTTTTCCATTGATGTGGTGATGATTAGTTAATTAACTCTAATTTTACAAATAAATATAAATATAAAAGGAGGAAGCAGAATGCATTGTATCTACCAATCTTGAGTAAAGAGCATTCATTCTTTTAAGCTTTCGCCTCACAAAATTTCACGTCAAGAATATTAATTTCAGACGTATAAAAAAGAATAACTTTTTTTCTTTTTTCTTTTTTCTTTTAAAAAAAAAAAGAGAAAAGAGAGAGCAACGAGAACCACTAATTCTAATTTTATAAACTATAACAAATAAAAAAGAAGAATTTAAACATTAATTAAAGAGAAGAAACATATAGATAAATAAAGAGGGGGAGAGAGAATTATATTTAGCAATCAATTATAAGTTATTAGTGGTCCACGAGATAAACCATAGACATTCTTCATCATCTTCTCTTTTATTACGAGTCTTCTCTTCTATTATAAATAACATGTGTCGTTGAAATATAGTTGGTTTATATATCATCAGTGAATTTGTTTTTATTTTTATCTCTTATCTTGATAAATATACTATAAACCTCGTTATTATTAGTATTTTAAATTCAGTTATTTTTATTTTAATTTTAATTTTTGTATTTTTATTATTTTTATTTTTATTAAAATATTATTTATTTTCAATTTAACTTATAGTTTCTAATTTACATATATAATATTTTTTTTATTCGGTCCTTTTACTCTCTTTTTTATTTTCTTTTTTTTGCACTTGTCGAAGTTTTTATGACTTTCAATTTTATTCTTCAAATTAAGTTTATTTGTTTTTTCAATGATAATAATAATGATTTCAATTTAGTCCATTTTCTTTTGATTTATTATTGTTTTTCTTAGCCTTTATGTCAAAGTTCTTATAGTTTCTAATTATATCCTTCAAATCAAGTTTATGGTTTTTATTTTTGCAATAATAATAATAATTATAATTATAATAGTAGTAATAGTAGTAATTTTAATAATAATAATAATAATAATAATAATAATATTACTTATTAATAATAGTAGCAACAATAATTTTGATGCTTTGAATTGATATTTTTAAAAATATTTTTGTATGATTGAAATATATTTTTTTAATTTTATCATTTAATATTTAATTTATTGAGAAATATTTTACTTCAAGTAATAACTTGCGAGTCATATATTTAAAAAGTTAACATAATTTTTTAATATAAAAAAAACTTTAAAACTTTTTTTATTTTTTATCATGTTATTCAAATAATATAATATGGGTTGGGAATTTGACGGATAATTCATGTTGAGTAAGCTCTAATTAGTATCACTATACATTTATCACAACTGATTTTTCATATATATACTTAACTATATTTCAATCCTTAAATATTATTTTTTGTATAATAAAATAATCTAGCCCCGCCATAAAATGTGGATACCAAAGCTAGTGTCTGTGTAATAATGATAGTGCTACTCCATCATTGATCAGAAAATTCAAGGGTACCTTCAAATTGGGTGGCACATCAACCCAACATTGAAGTTTGGTCGAGCACAATACCTTCTTTATTTGGTATAAATTATTGTTTAAATTTGAAAAGGACAGAAGCAGCACTTCAATGGAAGGTGAGCTACCAACGACTTTTCTCTTCTTCTTCTTCTTCTGAGAAATAGAGTACAAACAGAAGATTTGAAAACAAGAACTGAAAGTATTAAATGGGGTCATAATTTCCTAGATTCTGCAGCTGCTGGTATTTGATTCAAATTGGTCTCATAAAATTAGGATGGAATTTGTATTGCATCTAAAATGTTCGATGAAATATCAAGTTTTGGTTATTATTATTTTTTTATGCTATTAATATTAAATATTACAAGGGCTTTTTAGTAATAGTCATCTCTGTCGATGTTTTTTTGGCACATTAGATACATGATATAAAATGTTAAAGAATAATTTCCCTTCTTTTAATATTATTTGGTCTTGTCTATATTTTATCTTGGAACAATAATAGAATACAATAAGACCTTGTATTGACTATAATAATTAGGTTTTTGTTTGTTTCTTGGTGTTGTGTTCTTCTCAAGAATCAATTGTTTTTCCATGGAAAGATTTTAATTTTGCTTTGGTACGCCACTATTTATATCAAGAGGCCATGCTTTGTACCTCATCATGGACTCGAAGAATCACATGCAATTTCGTACAATTAAATTTCTCTCTTCAGTTTGTACTTGAAGGATTTAGCTGTGAGAAAATCCAACATTAAACACATATCTATAGTTATTGTCAAAGAGCTAGACTTGAGAAATATGAAGCAAGTAGATTCTTACATCCGGCAAAATATACTAGAACAGTATAACTTGGAGGTAAAACAACAAACAATCAATTGAAGAACTTCCAGCAAAGCAGCCATTAACTCAAACTTCTGCAATGAATAGCTTCAGTTTAGCACATTAATCATCTTCTTTAAGCCATTAAATTGTCAATGCTCAACCCAATAGCATTTTCTCCGGATTGCTGGGAAGTCTAACTTCTATGTTCTAATGTTCATTAATTCATCACTAGTACGAACATACAGCTCCAGAATGAGAAGAAAGCTTGTTTAAACTAAAGCAATTGCATCGGATGTCTGGAGAAGTACTTGGAGAGGTTTACTCCAGTGACTTTCAGCCACCCCGAGCTTCCCTTCTCGTGGCATCGTGAAGCAGATCAACATCCACGCCCTCTGGAGGAAGTTGAACGTATCTCACCACCGATCCCCTTATGAAACAGTTCCTCACAGAAAGCTGCAATTTAACATAAAATCATTAGATCCAGCTAGCACGATCACATTGAAAATCCAGAAGAACAGGGCTGTCAAATGGGAAAGATAAAAGTACTATGGGCATCATAATTTGAAGCAAACATAGGATAAAGCTAGTAAACCCAGGGAATTTATTCACAGAAAATCATCAATAACAAGACAACACAATCCTCGTCCTTAAAACATTCTTTGGATGCGTTTGTGTGTGGATGTCTAGAGATGCGCGTCTTCATGAATTTATACAACAAAAATAGCACACACCCTCATAGGAACACAAGCATGCATGAATATAGAGGACTTGACAGCAGAACTCCTAGCAAAGGCAAATACTCAGTTTCTCAATCCTCGCTCGTAAATTGCATGACAATTTCATAGGAGAAGTGAATGAATATTTTTGCGATCCCTATTTAAAAATTTTTGATTTGCAGAAAGAAGTTTACATGTTTTTATAACAAAATTATACATGATTAGCCAGATCATTGATAGAAATAATGTCCAAATGCTAAACCTGCCATCTTTATGAATTATTATTTTTTTGAAATAGAAGAAAAAAGGAAAGAGAAAACAAAGAATGAAACAATGCTCTCTTCTATTAATAAGAAAAAGAATATCGCAGGAGCAGAATACAAACTCATTGAAGGTGGCAAGCACAGAAAAATAAACTTTTCAAGACGTGCTATTTTATAAAAAGCTAGGAACCAGATAGACAACATCATCATACATAGCAAATATAGAATCAGCCACAACATAAAATTCCAAAAATATGTGATATTTTTATTTGCCATGCATGCTGTCAGCAAGTGTGATTTCTTAAAACTAATTCATCCAACCCACCTTCAGATCATCCTCCTTAAAACAAACACCCAAAACTCTTGTAAATAGTTACTTTGACATTTTGGAAAAATAATATAATTATGATCTTCAAGAAGAATAGGGAGTTGGATCCATGATATTTTGATATGAAGAACATCAAACAACCCAAGGCCATGACTGAACCCAAGCTACTAAATAAAGATAATTTAGTCACAATAACTTACACGACAAGATGACTGATATATCTACAGCTGGCTTCAGGATCAAGATGGCTAAATTGCACATAACTCTATGAGAAAGATAGTTGAGCTCTCAATAACTTGTTCTACTAGATAGCAAAGAAAAGAAAGCTTAAGCTGCAAGATGATTGAGCCTACTCCAAACTGAGGTAAACAATAGCTCAGTAAAATTCATGAATGAGATACCGGATCGCTCAACTTTTTCTTCAAGAACTAAGTTGCCATGCTAAGCGTGCAAAGCTTTCCAAGTCTAAAGAAGACTTGTAGTTAAATTCTCAAGGGGCAATAAGAGGATAACAGCTTGCCATCCATAGATGATCAAAAGTAAACTACATAGCCCAGTAATAATCACGAAAGAGCTACCGGATAGCTCAAAGAAAGGTCATATAATGTCAAGCCACTAAATGATAGTTCTATTGTTGATTTTACATATCAAAATATCTTAAGAGTGTTTAATAAAAAGCCTTAGTTTGGACACAGCTGATCCAGACAATGAATCAGAAGCTCTATGGGTCACTTGATCCAGACAAGATTGCAAAAGTCCGTAAAGAATTTAAGCTCTATGAATCAGAAGCTAAGGGTCACTTGATGCGAAAAGAACAATATGATTAAACCCACCAAATAGCTTTATGTATGTAGTTGAAATTTAAGGGTTGGCTCATAAGCAGGCTACTATATATCCCAAAATGTCAGCTACAAAATAGAACTGCACCACTATAAGAATAATTTACTTTTTGCAAGAAAAGGTCATCAAAATGACCTAATAATTTTGGACTTTAATTCCTGTACAAAAAAAAAACCATACCAAGCTTTCAGCCAAATACATTACACTACGAGCTTGGTAACTTAGGGGAAGGTAATTATGGTTGAAAATGGAATAATAATAAAAAAGAAAAAAGAAAAAAAAACATGATAGGGAAATTATTAGGGTTTAAGAGAACAGGAGTAGAGTACCATGTGAGGGTACTTGTCTTGATCGACAACGCGGGTGTTCTCGAGCTTGATGTTGAGGTATTGATCGACAGAGTGAAGAGTTCCTCTAATTGCCAAATCATTCTTCAGCTCTACCGTCACTTCTTTCCCTACCAAATCCTTGAAATACGAAAAGAACAACTGCACCCAAAATCCCCCATTATTCATAAACCCTAAATCATATCATTATCATTAACCTTTCAATTATAATCACGAGAAAAAATAGAGATGACTCACCATCTATCTGCGTTATGAATGTCTTTCTGTGACTATTAAGCAGCTTATTAGGTCTCCAGCTACACTGCTTTGCTTCGATCGTTATGGAATGGAATGAAATACTCTACTCCTTTTTATACCTGCTTGCTTTGCTCGGATTTAGAGTCCCCGTTTACACGCCCTCGACTCCCTCTTCTCTATCTAATGACGAATATACCCCTCCACTACACACGCACACACGCGTACACACACCCCTCACTGTTTAGCATTGATTGTTACAGTGCAACGATGAAATTGTCTGTCCTAGACAAAAATAATGAACTGGTCATTGAAGGTAAAATGTTCTACTCGCTAGAATCTATTGTTATTATCATATCAATCAGAAACAAATTGGTTTTCTTGTAATTTTTAGTATAATAAAATAATTTAATTATTTTTAAAATAAAAACAAATAAATTGCATCTAGAGATTTTTTATTTTTATAACACAATAAAATAATTAAATTATTCTAAACAAAATACTAAACTAACATTCAGAGTTTTTTTATATTTTCATTATGACTTTTTTGTTATGTTTAGATTGTCTTAAGAATAATTGAGTAATTAAATAAATTAAAAATATTATTTAAAAAATAATTAATACGTATAATGCGTATGCCAGTGCATAGATCATCTATGTTTCACTCATGCTGCGTATTCGGTGGTGCTTAGCAACCCAAAATAAGTTTTCATGATAATGTTTAAATCTTACCCGTCATTTTTTAATCTCTGGTTTGACATCAATGACTTTTTTCCTCTTTTTTTATCTTCCTGTCTTGAATTCTATGTCTAACCCTCTAAATTTTTAAAGCATTTATTCAATTTGTTTTTCTTTTATATTTAGTCTATGTTTTGTTGGGTATTATTTATATTATTTAAAATAATTTATAATTTTTTTTATTTTAATTCCTTCAACTTTTTAAAATATAAGATTTAATTCTTATTCTTTTTATTGCTATTCATTTTTATTTAAGATCATTTTTAAAATTAATTTTTTTTACGATTTCATCCTCATTTATTTTTTTTTCATATTAATTTGATACTCATTCTTTATATTACTATTTTTTATACTTTGGCAAGTCTTTTAAATTGATTTTTTATCTTATCATTTAATATTAAATTAGTTGAAAATTAAGCTTCTTGATTAAGCCAGAGTATAGGATTTCATGTGTTATAAGTTTGGAAAATCAATCATGGTTTAGAAGATTCGCCCCGGTTTGCTTGGTTTTTGTTTTTTTAACTTGTGTTTTTTCAATTGTTGTCCTTCAACATTTATTTAATTAAAGATTGAGTTTTGTTATTTTTTTGTTTTATATATAATTTTTCACTAATTTTGAAAGTGACTCCGGTTATCTTAGATATTTTAATTTTCATTTTTTGTTAAAATTATTTTTTTTAATTATTTTTTATTTTTTAATGAAATTTAAATTAATTGATTAATTACAAGCATTGGATGTTCACTTCATGATAATTTATTTGATTTGTTCTCTAGGTCTTTGCTATTATGACACACACGACCTCATTCAATGTCATCGTACAACCTTCCGTTCTTGGTGAGCTCTTTATGATGATGAAGCGATGTCCACGATGAAATAATGATAAGTCTACAACAAGCTTTTATTTCTTCTCATCCATCCATAGTATAATATTGACAATTTATTTTGTATAGTTAGTTATTGTGATTCTTAGTTTTATTTACTATAGATCTTTTTTTTTTTTTAATTTTATTATTAAAATGATTAAGTTTATTAAATCTAATCAAATCAAAATTAAAATTTTATTTTTTTTATATCTCTAGTAAAAACATTGGCATTGCCTAAAAATTATTACTTTTTTTTTGGGGGGGTTGTATTATTTTCCAACGATAGTAAAAGTGTTATTTTTATATTTAGTAAAAAAAATTAAACATTAACTTTCTATATTTTATTTATATTTAAATATTAATTTTAAGATTTGAACTTAAGAAACGAGCTAACTTTTTTAATCATCACATTATCTCTAAGATTTACCAATTCTATTTTCTTTTTTAATGAGAAACTCAGGTTATATTGCTGGGATGCAGGTTTTGATACACCTAACATTTAAAAAATTCTGAAAATTTAATCATGGCTCACAAAAATTGAAGAAAAGAGACTGAGACGCAGAAGTTTTTAACCGACCACAGTGGGAGTCGAACCCACGACCTTCTGATCCGAAGTCAGACGCGCTAATCCACTGCGCTATGCGGTCCTCATTGTGCAATTTCCCTTATTTTAATGTTTATATATTTATTACACTTGTGATTTACTTTCTGTTAAAAGATGCAGGGGAGCAGCCGGAATGGGCATGCCCCTAGCTATTTTGCTTTTTAATTTACATTTCCTGATTTTTTTATTTAAATAGTTAAATTATTCTTTATTTGGATTTTTTACGAACAGAAAATAAAAAATTATACAAAATTAAAAAAAAGAAATAATTAGAATAAAACCTTTTTCATTTTAATAGTTCAGGAAAGCTTTGTACTTGATATGGTAAATAATTAAGAAATACATGTAAATGATATGTGGGTATATGTTTTTGTGTTATAGTTTATTTTAAAAAAGTATTTTTTACCTTAAAAATATATTAAATTGATGCATTTTTAGATGGTATTCATATCCTAATATCAAAAATAATAAAATAATAATAAAAATTATTATTTTAATATATTTTTAATTTAAAAAACATTTTAATATGAAAAATTCCTAAATGATATGTGGATATTTTTTTTATTCCATATTTAAAAGATACTATATATTGTTTTTAAAATCAAAGTATTTAAATAAAAAAATTCTTATCTTATATTATTGAAGTATTTAAATAAAAAAATTCTTATCTTATAAAAAATGAGAATTTTGAAGAAAAAAAAAATTATCCTGAATTACCTTTCTTTCGAATATCAATTTTTACTGCCATTCAAAAAAAAAAAAATTACTCGTCACCAAGTCAAATATTTATAAATGTAATTATCTTTTGTTTTTTACAATGAATATCAATTCCTCGCTTTCCCTTTTAATTAGCGTTCACAACTCATCATTATATGATTTATCCATTCATATATTTGTTCGAAAACAAATCCATAATGTTGAAGCCTTTTCGTCTTTTGTTATAAATTAGCTAGGAATCCTTTCCACAACAGATGCCCCTATGTAGTAACTTCCATTAAAGGGCAGGAAAAAGTTGAAACACAGATGACAGATTGCACGCTTGTGGTAGAAGATATGCCATGACCAAGCAACCTCACTAAAAAGCTCAAGCAGTTAAATAGATGGGGAAAACGCCGCTTTCCTACTTTCCTAGTCTCATGAAGGCAAGCCTGTTCACCAAACCAGACATCGATAATTCATTTCATGTGTCTCGTGAGAATGAAAATTGAAAGATGAGTGTGAATTACAAGTCCATTCTCACTTCCACCTCAAAGAACCATCAGTCTTCTCATCTCTTCCCTGCACAACCCAATAAAGACGAGAGAAATAAGATGATATGGTGCAGGGCAAAAAGGAACCAACTCTTTCTTAAAGTTGTTCATTTTCACGAAAACTGATGGTGCACAGCTTCTTCTCCTCACATTTCATCAGTGTACTTCACTTTCAAGCACGCAGAGTTTCCCAGGAGATCTATTGGTAATTGAAGAATAGTAACCACTGAACTCTTGATGATAAAACTTTCCAGTAATCTAACTTGTAAGCAGTCAGGGGCTAACCTAGCTACACAAGATGACATTTTAATCTATCTTCCGGTAAACAAATCTACAAGTCATGCTTGCATGCATGCAAGGTCAGTAAACCATTCTTCATCCTCACCTGCACTATGAAACCACCTATGGATAATCTAAAAACTGAGAGAGAAAAAAGTTCCGTTTAATCACTTAACGGGGGGTGTGCCTTACTTGGTTTGACCACCCTGGTGGTCCCAATGGTGCATGGTTCCCTTGCTCTGCTTGCATGCTCCTCTGCTCCATTTGTGCGGACCTCTGACCTTCACCTGGGTTACGTTGTCCATAGCTAATATTTCCACCTTGCCCATAGTTTCCACCATGGGTGGGAGAATAATTCCAGTTGTCTCCCCTGTAATCTCTTTGCCCAGGAGATTCATGATCCCTCCAATCTCCTTGTGTAAAGCTCCTTTGGTCAGGGCCATAATGATTTCCCTGCTGTCTTTGGAAGGAACCTTGCTGTCCTTGGGGGTAATGATTTCCCTGCCGTCCTTGGTTATAACCTTGTCCTGGGGGATAATGATTTCCCTGCTGTTCTGGGCTGTACCCTTGCTGTCCTGGAGGGTAATGACTTCTCTGCTCTCCTTGGTTGTAACCTTGCTGTCCTGGATATGTGTTCCTTTCCCCAGGGGCATAATCCCTATTGTTCACTGGTATCCTTCCTCGCCCTGGAGGACCATGATTTTGCTGTCGTGGACCATTTTGTTGAGACCTGTAGTTACTACCACCTCCTTGCTCTCCTTCGTTGTAACCTTGCTGTCCTGGGAGATCGTGATTTCCTTGCTGTCCTGGATACATGTTCCTTCCTCCAGGGGCATAATCCCTATTGTTCATCAGCATCCTTCCTCCTAGACCTGGAGGACCATGATTATGCTGTGGTGGACCATTTTGTTGAGATCCGTAGTTACTACCACCTCCTTGCATACACCCTTGCTGACTATACTGGGGTTGCAGCCCGTGATAATTTGGAATTGGACTTTCTCGCTGGTCAAATCTTGGTGGAATTCCACCTTGCCCATAGTTTCCACCATGGGTGGGAGAATAATTCCGGTTGTCTCCCTTATAATCTCTTTGCCCAGGAGATCCATGATCCCTCCAATCTCCTTGTGGAAAGCTCCTTTGGTCTGGGGCATAATGATTTCCCTGCTGTCCTTGGTTGTAACCTTGTCCTTGGGGGTAATGATTTCGCTGCTGTCCATGGTTGTAACCTTGCTGTCCGAGGGGATCATGATTTCCACCACCTCCTGGGGGGTAATGATTTCGCTGCTGTCCATGGTTGTAACCTTGTTGTCCTGGATACATGTTCCTTCCTCCAGGGGCATGATCCCTATTGTTCATCAGCATCCTTCCTCCTAGCCCTGGAGGACCGTGATTTTTCTGTGGTGGACCATTTTGTTGAGACCCGTAGTTACCACCACCTCCTGGCATTCGTCCTTGCTGACAATTCTGGGGTTGCAGCCCTTGGTTATTTGGAATTGGACTATCTCGCTGGTCAAATCTAGGTGGAATTCTACCCTGGTCACGGCATCTTTCTCCCCCTCTCTGAAATTGAACTGTAGTTGGTCCCGGAGTGATCATTCTATGTTCATACTCGTCTCCTGCAAAGTACATCAAATGATTTTAATTCACCAGTTGAATGAACCACTATCAGACTTGCTTTTAACTAATTGTGTAACAGCCATAACACTACCTTAAAAGAGTAGAATAATAGACCATATACTACAACGCATTTCAACAATGAAATTGAATGAAGAAATTTCAATCACAAGGAGACAAAAATGACCTTCATATTCCTTGTTTCCGGGAGAATCTGGTAATACAAAAACAACCCTCGGAACGTCTGTTTAGAGAAAGTCAGTCAGCAAGCATTCAAGAAAACAACAACAACAACAATAACAATGCACAAAAACAGATGGAAATTCAGAATGGAAGAAACCATCATCATATGTGGTTGCGTTTGACAGAAGGGGCAGATACAAAAGTGATTTTAATGTGTTTGATTGATGGGGACGGAGACAGCTCTTCTATAGCTAGTTTTGGAGTGAAATTGTATACTTTCAAAATAGAAAGGAAAAAGGTCTCCATTGTCCCATTGTCTCTTCTGTCTAGAGACGGTGACTAAAAGCTAACACTACCTCTAAACTTTTCGGACTCTTGTTCCGTCATCAAAACCTGAAACCCTTGAAAAGTAGTTGTGCTACAAGCATATATTCTCTTCTTCGCCTCCTCAATACTGAAAACACATTACGCCATTAAAATTAAACTAAAAAATTATAACAAAAAATAAAAAATGAAACCTGCTGTTGAGTCCCTGGGCACAGATGCGTTCATAAGCAGCGATCATTTCTCGAGGCGAGGGTTTGGGTTCTTCTTTGGGGAAATCAACAGTCACCAGCCAGTAATTGTAAGCGCAGCCTTCGAACAGAGTTTTGTTCTCAGTGATTTCGCCTAAATTCTCGTATACCCAGTACTGTTTCTCTGCTATTGCAGCCGTCGACATCATCGACACTCTCGTTCCCGAGAATCCCCGCCATTGAGAAATGATTGGGGGAGCCTGTGCGGCTGGTGGTGCGATTGCCATAGGAGCAGGGAGAGAGGGGCGCCGTTGCCGAGTTGAAGAGAGAGGGGTTAGGGTTCGACGGAGGCGGAGTAGTAGTTGCGCCATGGCTATGCTAGGATTTTGGAGGGGGTTTATGAGAGGCTCTACTCTCTCTCTCTCTATTAGTTTTTTTTTTTTTTTTCCTCTAGCCTTTGGAAATGTGTTTCGAAACGTTTATTATTTAACAAATTTGTAATATTGTTACATGTGCTACAAACGCGCCGGGGAGTCTTTGTCATCTTTAGACAATACATCAGATATTGTATGATGACATGGCGCAAATGGAGTCTCTGCCATCTAATCAGACAATACATGAGATATTACTGTATGATGACAAAACACCGTCTTCTGCGGTTATATCGGAAGTATCTTAGATAAGGAGTTTTGTTGTCTTTTTTTTTTTAATTTAATTTTTATTATTTTGATTATAACTTTTTTATTTTATTTTTATTGATTTTTTTAATTATATCCTTTATTTTTTTATATTTTTTTTATATAAAATTTTAGCTTGCTTTTTTTATTGTTTTTTTTATCCTTTTGTAATTAAAATTTATTTTTAATTTTATCTCTTAATATTTGATTTAAGTTTTTATGTTAAAGTTGGTCCTTATTTTTTTGTTAATATTTGCTTTTAATCCTTTTTTATTATATATTTTTTTAATTTCATCCTTAAATATTATTTTAACTGAGGATTTTGCTTTATTAATTTTTAAATGTTTGTTTTCCTTAACACTAGTCTCGAATTCATCACCATGATCACAAGTTTAAAAAGTAATATAGGTGGACTTTGTTCATATTTTAGATTTTTAAAAAAATATATTATTTTTTATCAATTGCATCCTCAATATTTGATTTATTAAAAACTGGTCTTTGTGCTTTTTCTTATTTTCCTTTTCATGGGGTTATTCCAATTCTATGCACATGATCGTGGGGTTGACGAGTTAACTTAAGTTAAATAGGGTCTTTTTTTGTGTGTTTTTTTTTAAATTATAGCTGAACTTTATAGGTTTTTTTTTTTTTTTTTTTACAGAGTTATCTTGGTTTCACGTTATATTGCAAATTTTGCATGTTAACCCTAGTGAGCTCATGCCAGGTTTTTTTAACATTTTTTTAATTATATATTTTTTTTTAAATTTCATTCTTCACTTAATTTTTTTTTCATTTTGCTTTTTACAGGGTTATTATTATTTTTTTGTTATCAAATAAAATCCTTCAACATTTAATTTTTTTTTAAATCGATTTTTTTTTAATTTTATTTTTTAATATTTGATTGATTGAAAATTAGTCTTCATATTTTTTTTTTCATTCATTTTTATAGGGTGATCTTTATCTCATATCCATGATAAAAAATTAGCAGGTTAACCCAATTTGATTTGGGTTTTTTTTTTTGTTGCATTTGAAACTTATAAAAAAAACAAGAAAATTGTCCAAGCAAGATCAATTCTTATCAAAGCTCCCTATATCATTTAAGAGTTTATGATAATACAATAATCGTGCTATGCTTCACTTACACCCTTATTATTTTTCAATTAAATGATGAAATCATAAAATATAAATATAAAATATTTTTTTATATTAAACATGCATTGAGAATGTAGGATAGATTATATACGCATATCCATTATTTATTTATTTTTGTTTTTTCCTGTCATAATATTTTTCTTAATTTATTTCAATTGATAAATGAACCTGTTTTGATCAAATAAGTGTAATGTAAAATATGTTCTGAGCTTGCAAGGAAATTATTTAGATTATTAATATTTTGGTTTTGACTTTAGAAATTGGAGTCAATAGACACTATCTGATTTTTTTAATATATTAATTTAAATTCAACAAGAATAATAAAAATAAAAATAATTATATCAATTAGTATAATGTTTTGATAAAATCATTATATAAGATATTAATATGATAAAAGAAATTATTTACAAATAACCAGACTATCCTAAACATTATGAGAGCATTGCAAAATAATATAATCTATAAAAGTTCACAAAACCATGGGAAAACATATAGCTGTATTTACAATAATAAGTTATCAGCTCCTGTTCACAGAGATGAAGTCAGAAATTTCCTCATCAGATATCCAACTAAACAGCAAAACAAAAACTAAAAACCTTAATGTCTTGCATGAGATACTGTGTGATTTTTAGTGTCGATTTAATCAGTAGTCAGCATTCAGTAAATTTCTTCACATTTGGCATGGAAAGACAGTAACTTGATGCTTTCTGTACCTGCATTTTTGTATGATGGCCAATGATAGCTAGGAAGATCCAGGAAAATATTGATTCTCTTTGTATATGAAGTGTTCAGCTGATCTTATTGCCTTTACATATGCTGTATGAATGCTCTCGTCTGCTTTCAAATTCTTTCCTAATACAAGATTCTGCAGAAAAAGGAGAGAAGTTATTGGAGCAGGTCTGGAATGATATCACATAAACATAAAACTAGAAGCACAAACTGGTTAATGTTAGCAAGTACTGCATAAAGCTAGTTCGAACTTGAGCCACGGCTTCTTGAGTGGAATTTGGAAATCCCTTCACAGATCCTGAATCAATAGATCGGAATACCTGTAAGAGAGAGACAATGATGATCATAATTTCTTTGGTATGTGTTTAAATTCTCCAAAGTCAACATTAGGCATCTTTCCCTTTATGAAAATATCTGAACAGATTTGGAGAGAATTCCTTCACTATATTTACTCATCATTGGAGTTATGCACCAAACCCCCAGAAAGTTAGCTAAGAATTCATCTTCCACCTTTATTCTCAGCTCTTTTCCTCTTACATTATTCCCATTTCTAGGGTGAAGTTTGGCAGCAATGTTAAGAAGAATAGCAGCACGACACTTGGAAAAGATCAATACTAGCAAAGAGGTTGGGATGATTAAGTATCAAAATATATCTAGCTCTTTTCCTCTTTCCTGAAATGATTGTCTCAACTGGTATCTCCACTGCTCCAATAAGATGCGCCCCAAGAAAATCATTGTCCTTAACATGAAACTTCATTGTCCTAAAATCGATATATCCAATTCAACAATGCAAAAAAAATAAGTTCCTTTGTATCCTGAATTGCAATAGATTGAGTCTTTCGAGGAACATTAGTTTCCGTACCCATTCTGTCTTGTTAACTTGGCAAACACCAAATTGTCAAGGCACCTATATTTGCCAAAACTAGATCCAAAGTTGATCAATCAGAAGCTAACATCATAAAGCTTGTGAAATTTACTGTTTTGCAGACGGACCATACAATATCACAAACATTCATAAAATATGGCAACTCAGTATTCTTACTTGAGTGCATCAAAAGCGTTAGGCAGAGCTTGCAGTCTCTGGAAGTTGACACCAGGAATCTTTCCCTTGCTGAAATGTGAGGAAAAAAAGATTAGGAACAAAATGATCAGTTTGAAGACAAAAGTATGTACACAACCACCCGGCATTCACTACCACCATGTATGCACATAAAGGCATCACAGTTGAAAGAACAAACATGGTACAAACCACAAAACATCTATGCAGATTAATAATCTTGAATATAATTTACAGAGGACGTTTAGATGCCAGACAAATCAGTGATAATAAGCAAGTCTGTTTAAGATTAGCAAAAAAGCTTCCATAAAGCTACACCAAAATCCCATAAATTCCAAGATAAAACTCATACAACAACAAAGAAAAAAAGAAAAGAAACAAATGCCTACTGAAGAAATATATTACTCTAAATTTAGTATATCCAATATATGATTTGTATCTCATGTTTCTAAAAGGAAAAAAGAAAATACTCCCTAGATTTCAAAATAAATGGATAACTAGAAAAAATGAAGTAATAAAAAAATCTATTTTACAAAATAAATCATTTTATATAATATTATTAGGTTTTTATTTTTTCCTCAATAAAATGGCTAGTTTATTTATATATTTATTTTATGAGTTTTATATGTAAAAAATAATTATTATTTTGAAGTATTAAACTTTTCAAATGCTCAAGGAATTAAAAGATTTGAAATTTCTCAAAATTTATATATTTTTTTTATATTTCACCTAAAACATATTAATTTATGATTTTATTTTATTCAAACATTCTTAGGATAAGTTTTAATTCAAAAACAAATACTTCTTAAAATTGTTTGTAAGAAAGAGACATGAATAAGAAAATGAAGTTTTGATTAGAGATATACATTTCAAATCAATAGAATTTTTTCTAATTTTTTTTCCTAATTATCTTCATTTTTATTCAATAAAACATTCTGCTAATAAAAGAGATGTTTTCTTAAAATATAAAAAGAAAACAAAAAATCTTAAAAAAAATAGAAAATTTTGAGAAAAACTTTTTTGACGAAAATCCATTTTATTACCACACAAATAAATAGAGAAATAAGATGATATGGTGAAGGGCAAAAAGGAATGAAATCTTTCTTAAAGTTGTTCATTTTCACAAAAACTGATTGTGTTCAACTTCTCCTCACATTTCAGCTGTGCACTTCACTTTCAAGCATGCAGAGTTTCCCAGGAGACTATTGGTAATTGAAGAATAGTAAAACTCTTGATGATAAAATTTTCCAGTAATCTAACTTGTAAGCAGTCAAGGGCTAACCTAGCTACACAAGATGACATTTTAATCTATCTTCCCATAAACAAATCTACAAGTCATGCATGCATGTAAGGTCAGTAAACCATTCTTTGTCCTCACCTGCACTATGAAACCACCTATGGATAATCTAAAAACTGAGAAAAAAAAGGTTCCAGTTAATCACTTAATGGAGGGTGCCTTACTTGGTTTGACCACCCTGGTTGTCCCAATGGTGCATGGTTCCCTTGCTCTGCTTGCATGCTCCTCTGCTCCATTTGTGCGGACCTCTGACCTTCTCCTGGGTGACGTTGTCCATAGCTAGTATTTCCACCTTGCCCATAGTTTCCACCATGGGTGGGAGAATAATTCCAGTTGTCTCCCCTATAATCTCTTTGCCCAGGAGATCCATGATCCCTCCAATCTCCTTGTGGAAAGCTCCTTTGGTCTGGGTCATAATGATTTCCCTGCTGTCCTTGGTTGTAACCTTGCTGTCCAGGGGGGTATCGATTTCCCTGCTGTTCTTGGAAGTAACCTTGCTGTCCTGGGGAGTAATGATTTCCCTGCTGTCCTTGGTTGTAACCTTGCTGACCTGGGGGATAACGATTTCCATGCTGTCCTGGGTTGTAACCTTGCTGTCCTGGGGGGTAATGATTTCCCTGCTGTTCTTGGTTGTAACCTTGCTGACCTGGGGAATAACGATTTCCATGCTGTCCTTGGTTGTGACCTTGCTGTCCTGGGGGGTAATGATTTCCCTGCTGTCCTTGGAAGTAACCTTGCTGTCCCGGATACATGTTCCTTCCTCCAGGGGCATAATCCCTATTGTTCATTGGCATCCTTCCTCCTAGCACTGGAGGACCATGATCTTGCTGTGATGGACCATTTTGTGGAGACCCGTAGCAAATACCACCTCCTTGCATGTGCCCTTGCTGACTGTACTGGAGTTGCACAACCCAATAAAAACAAGAGAAATAAGATGATATGGTGAAGGGAAAAAGGGAATTAATTCTTAATTAAAGCTGTTCATTTTCAAAAACTTATTGTGTTCAACTTCTCCTCACATTTCAGCAGTGTACTTCATTTTCAAGCATGCAGAGTTTCCCAAGAGATTTATTGGTAATTGAAGAGTAGTAATCACAAGACTTTTGATGATAAAACTTCCCTGTTATCTAACTTGTAACCAGTCATGGGCTAACCTAGCTCCACAAGATGACATTTTAATCTATCTTCCCATAAACAAATCTACAAGTCATGCGTGCATGTAAGGTCAGTAAACCATTCTCCGTCCTCACCTGCACTATGAAACCACCTATGGATAATCTAAAAAAAGAAAACAAGGCTCCCAGTTAATCACTTAATGGGGGGAGTGCCTTACTTGGTTTGACCACCCTGGTTGTCCCATTGGTGCACGGTTCCCTTGCTCTCCTTGCATGCCCCTCAGCTCCATTTGTGCGGACCTCTGACCTTCACCTGGGTGACGTTGTCCATAGCTAGTATTTCCACCTTGCCCATAGTTTCCACCATGGGTAGGAGAATAATTCCAGTTGTCTCCCCTATAATCTCTTTTCCCAGGAGATCCATGATCCCTCCAATCTCCTTGTGGAAAGCTCCTTTGGTCTGGGTCATAATGATTCCCCTGCTGTCCTTGGTTGTAAACTCGCTGTCCTGGGGGGTAACGACTTCCCTGCTGTCCTTGGTTGTAACCTTGCTGTCCTGGGGGATCATGATTTCCTTGCTGTCCTGGATATGTGTTCCCTCCTCCAGTGGCATAATCCCTATTGTTCATCGGCACTGTTCCTCCTAGCCCTGGAGGACCATGATTTTTCTGTGGTGGACGATTTTGTTGAGACCTGTAGTTACTACCACCTCCTTGCATATGCCCTTGCTGACTATACTGGGGTCGAGGCCCTTGATGATTTGGAATTGGACTTTCTGGCTGGTCAAATCTAGGTGGAATTCTACCTGGATCACGGCGCCTTTCTCCCCCACTCTGAAATTGAACTGGAGGTGGTCTCGGAGTGATTACTCCATTTTTATACTTGTCTCCTGCAAAGTAGATCAAATGAGTTTAATTCACCAATTGAACTAACCACTATCAGACTTGCTTTTAACTAATTGTGTAATAGCGAAGTGACCCAAATGAAAGGGTTAATACTACCTTAAAAGAGTAGAATAACAGACTATATACTAGAATGCATTTCCACAATTAAATTGAACGAAGATCTTTCAATCACAAGGAGAAAAAATGACCTCCATTTTCCTTGATTACTCGCGAATCTGGTGATACAAAAACAACCCCTGGAACACCTGTTAAGCATCATCACATATGACAAGTCAGTAAGCAAGCATTCAGGACAACAACAGCAATAACAATGCACAAAAACAGGTGGAAATTCAGAATGCAAGAAACACAGATGTATGGTTGCGCTTGACAGAAGATACGAAAGTGATGTAAATGCGTTTGATTGAAGGGATGGAGATGGCTCTCCTATAGTTAGTTTTGAAGTGAATTTGTTTACATTCAAAAGGTCTCGTTTGTCCCACTGTCAAAAGCTAGCACCTGCCTTTAAACTTTTCGGCCTCTTGGTGCGTAATCGAAACCTGAAACCCTTGATAAATAGTTGTGCTACAAGCATACATTCTCTTCTTCGCCTCCTCAATACTGAAAAAACATCACGCCATTAAAATTAAACTAATAAATTATAACAAAAAACAAAAAAATAAAATGAAACCTGATGTTGAGTCCCTGGGCACAGATGCGTTCAAAAGCAGCGACCATTTCTTCAGGAGAGGGTTTGGGTTCTTTTGGGAAATCAACAGTCACCAGCCAGTGAATGTATTCGTTTCCTTCGAACAGAATTGTGTTCTTAACGATTTCGTCCCCATCCTCGTATACCTTGTACTGTTTCTCTGCTATACCAGTCGTCGGCATCATTGACACTCTCGTTCCCGAGAATCCCCGCCATTGAGAAATGATTGGTGGCGTCTGTGCGGCTGGTGGTGCGATTGCGATAGGAGTGGAGAGAGGAGGGCGTTGCCGAGTAGAAGATAGTGGGGTTAGGGCTCGACGGAGTCGGAGCAGTCGTTGCGCCATAGCTATGCTAGGGTTTTGGAGGGGGTTTAGGTATTTCTTTTCGTTTTGAAGAGACTGAAATGAAAGGCTCTAGACTCTCTCTCCCCCCCTCTCCCTCTCTCTCTCTAGTCAAGGGCCCTTACCTTATGGTACATTGATTTTACATATATTTTCAATCTAGTACATAGACTTTAATTACCTTTGTTTAAGTACACCGATTTTTCAGAACTTTCAATCAAGTCCAGGCTCTGTTTTCTGCTTATGTGCCCTAAGGGAAAGCTGCAGTTTTGATACATCAACTTTCACTTTTTCTCAATCTAGTACACGGACTTTAGTATTTTTGGTAAAAAAATTTAGTTCACAAGTCATCGCAGCTTCTCGTAACAGAAATCATTCCGGACTCCGGTGTCAAGACCTCTGTCTTTTTCCTCCATACGGGTCTGAAATTTCAGAGCAGTTAAAAGGAAATTAAGCTTAATTTGTTTTTGTTGTACGTGTGCTGTGGTGTCATGTGCTTGTCTACAGGGCAGCTGCTGTATTTTAAAAAAATAATAAATTAGTTGTGTTGGTAAAATTTTAATCGATATTTTTCAAATATAAAAATTGATCTTCACTTTGTGTGTGATCAAGTTCAGAAGGGTACTTTTCAAGTGCGTCATGTACACACTTAAGATTAACTTGTTGATTTATTAACCAAGTCACTGTCCCGGGAACGCACAGAGTTTTTACGAGCCAAAATTGGACTTGTCGATAGAAGTTCAATTTTACAAGGGCATATTAAGGCAGGTGTAAGAAATTTGAAAAGTAATTTGTTGCAACAACTAGAAAGAAATCTGCACGTGATTTGCAGCCACAACTAAGCGTACAATCATGCTTGTAAATTGATACAGAAATACTCTGTACATAAATAATTTTGATTGTTAAGCATCAATGAAATCATGTTGAAAATTCCATTGTAAGCTTCTGAATAATTCACTCTTCTATAAATAACTGGTATTAAAAGAATATAAAAATGTATATATGACCCTCATTTCATGTATGTTATATAAAACATTGATTAATTGAACCTCATTTCTTGAAAAAAAGGATATTGACTTTTTTGTTGCAGTAAATTTTATGAATTTAAAAGAGATTGATGGTAAATATTATACATTATAGGATGAACAGAACGGGGGCAGGTGCAAGTTTGGTGAGCAAACAACAATGATTCGTGCAACCCCTCGTGTTAGGACAAAGATTATACTGTAATGAAAATAATTGTGAGACTCTAGCACTTGATGTGGCCAAATTAGATGAAAATATATTTAAAAAATGAATAATTTTCTGTGATATTGTTTTGTTGAGGACGAATAACCCTAGTGGTGTCAATTTCTTGAGAGGAGAGAAGATGATACGAAGCAATCAAATCTTAATTATTATTATTATTAATTATCACTCTTTTCATATAAGTCATGATCATGATCATGAGTAACTTATGATCTCTTAAAAGTCAACAGAACTTTTAGTTGGTCATGTGCACCAAAGTATACAATGCCTGCCGCCTGGTTGTAGTCAATATTTTTTTAGTTTCTTACTTTTGAGAAATTATAAGCTTCCTCACTCAAATTAAAAATTGTTTTAATTCATTATCAGCCTTCTCACATGAATTATTTACCATCTATCTTTTTAATTTAGTGTTAGCAATGGGATAGTCTTCTAATACCAAAATTAAAAACTTCTGCTAAATTTTTTTTTTTAATTATAGTAAATATTTGGATCAACTTATATATATTTTGACTAACTCACAAATCCTCAAATTAATAATTATATAAGTTTATGATATTTATAAAATTTAAATTGATAACCTCTAAAAAAACAAATCTAAAACTTTAAAGTTAAGCTATACCTAGTTAAAATCTTCTACTTTTAAAAAGAAAAAAAAAAGAAAAAAATATAATAGTCTTAATAAGTTAAAATAAGTTTTGATATCATATAATTATTAAACTCACCTAACCCTTTTCCGGGTTACCTCCTAGGGTGGGTGACAACCATAGGTAAGGGAGCACATCATGCCAAGCATTTGGTTTAATGGAGCTCATGTGTCTTCCACAGTTCCACTATAGGAATAGAGACCGTTAGATCTTCAAAACTCTCAACTTTCAAGAGGCAAATAGAGAGAGAGAGAGAGAGAGAGAGAGAGAGAGAGAGAGAGAGCTCACTTCCTCCATGTGGGAAGGTTGCATTATGTCGCATGCAGCGATTCCCATGCAAAGAAAGTGAGAAATGTCCTAACAGGACAAAAAAATATATCTATATTAAACTAAGTACTAAATAAAACCTTTTTTATATATATATAGATTTTCCCGGATTCCATAGATTTCCATGATTCCGTCTGCATGTTCGTCGATCATGGTTTTCCTTTCCTTTTCTTTCTGTTTGAAAAAACTTAAAAAAAGTTCAATTTCAACTACATTATTTCTGTAGACTGTACTGCTCCTCATTTCCTGGATCACCGCTTTCCTCTTGCTAGCTACCTCCACTTGATGAAGCTGTCATTTAGTTTTTCCAAGAAAGTAAAGTTAACTTGGGTTGTTTAGATACAGTGATGGGGGAGGAGGACGTGGTGATATGGCAAGGGAGATCTCTGGTGGAGACTCCCACTTATTCTGTAGCTACGGTTATTACAGTCTTGGTTTTTGTTTGCTTTCTCTTTCAACGCTCCATCTACAGATTTGGAAAGGTAAGTCATGTCCTCCTTCTATCTCTATATGCCTTTTAAATGGTTTCTTATAGTAATGTAAAGGGTTCTTTTTTCCTTTTTTTTTTTTTTTTTTTTTGGGGGGGGGGGATTTTGGTTTGTTCAAACAAGATAGCTATAGCTAGTGTGCTTAAAGACAGCAGTCACAGCACAGCAGCAACTTTTGGGGCCTATAGTGCTTAGTATTTTGATTAGTCGAGTCTTTAAGGTTGAAGAGAACAACAGTTTTGCTAAATGTCCTGTTTGGTTGCTGAGAAAATGTGGGGAGTTAAAGGTTTGAGGAAATCTTCATTTTGGATTTTCCAATTTTGTGAAGCTTTGTCTGATTTTTATGTTTTGCTTTTGTACACAGTGGTTGGAGAAAACAAGGAGGAAGGCTCTGTTTGTTTCTTTGGAGAAGATTAAGGAAGGTGTGTGCTTACTATTTACTTCATTAATAGCAGCTGCAAATTTGTTCAGAAAAAGAAAAGGAAAAGAGAAATTAAGGCATGATTATGCTTGTTGATCAATGATTGAGAGAATGCTATACACAGGGTTCATGTGTTAACATCCTTAATTGATTTTATGTGTATATGCTTTTGAGGGTTGAGGCATTTTCGAATCCATGTGGGTGGGTTGTGTCCTGTCTAGCTGGTTTTGTTTCGTGTTTGCCTCTCTCCTTGTTCATTGCTGTGTTTTGAGAGTTAGAACTGAAGAGGTGCTGGTTTTCAGTTTCTGGTTTTGATACGCCTTTTGTTTTGCTACTTGTCCGATTTCTTCCTGTCAGAGCTGATGCTGCTTGGGCTTATATCTCTGCTCTTGGCACAATGTGCGCGGTGGATATCTGAGATCTGCGTGAATTCATCTCTTTTCAGCAGTAAATTCTATCTTTGTTCTGAGGAGGATTATGGCAGCACTCAGAAAGTCTTGTTTGAAAATCCATCCCCTTTCCTGAATGAGAGCTATACTCCACCCAAAAGAGTAACTACTCAAATAACTCATCAATGTGGTGAGGTAAATTTGCTTTTCTTTTTCTTTTGAATTTTATTAGGTGTGGTGATCGGGAACAAGCCATGGTAAGTAATAGTTTTCTCGATTGCAGGGTCGTGAACCATTCGTCTCACTAGAGGGTCTTGAGCAGCTCCACCGATTCTTATTTGTTCTCGGCATCACTCATGTCCTGTACAGTTGCTTGACAGTTGGTCTGGCTATGAGCAAGGTACTATTATCACCTTATTGATTATTTTATCTCTAGGTTTAAAATGGAGCTTCTAATGTATGCTATATATTGTAAATACTTTGATTCTCAACATCACCAATACTTTATGCCTGCAAAGTTTTATTCTTTAGTTAAGAAATTAAAAATCCAAGTTGCTCCAACTCCAAGAAGCATCATGAAGTCATTTCCAAGAAATATTATTGTTAGGAATTGGAATTACCTAGACTTTAAATTATCTGTTGTTTGTTTTTCCCCTAGATATCATACTGTATCATGTTAGCGGCTTATGGGGAATCTTTCTTCCATAGAGGTTAAGTGAACATGGGAAAACAAGTGACCTCTGTATGGTCTTCATCTATTTAGAGAGGACATAATAGACCTACCATCACAACAGTCAAGAGAAAATTCAACCCGTAACAAAACTGAATAGAGGAGGTGAATCCATGCATGCAGACAATCAAACTAGTAGGGATTGCAGACTTAGCTTGTATGTTGTCTTTTCATGCAGTTTGTAGGCCCTCCTTAAACACTGCCGGGGCTTATTATTCTTCTTATTGCATGTCTTCCTAGATTTACAGTTGGAGGAAATGGGAAAATCAGACGAACTTGGTGGCTGATGGGAATTTACAAGGTAAGCAAATTGGTTAACTAGTTTAATGAAGGCTCCTAGTGACATCTTACACCACGAAAACTTCTCTCCTGTCATGTCTTTTTCATTTGTTTAATGATGGGTAGCCATTTGATACACGCTTCCCTGTTTTCTTCTAGTAGACACCATACAAAACTAGTTGATTTCAGTTATGAGGCCATCTGATACATTATGTGCATCCACATTCCTAATTTAAAGTTAATTGATCATCCGCTTTCTACTCCACCTAATCTAATTTTTTTTATGGCTATTCCTATGTCACAAGGATATTGGCATCAGGCTAATTGATAGTGGAAATGGATTCTAGTTTGAGACCATGAGATACAACAGTATGCACAACTAATCTTCCATTCAAAGGGAAATCGATCCACATTTTACCACATCAACTAATCTCCTTATAGTTATATCACAGGAACATTAACATATGGTAATCAGTTTTGCCAATTTACTTGAGGTGATGACCTTCCGAGCTCCAGTTCAGAATAGATGGACTAATAGGTCTACATTCTGGTACCAGTGATTGCATTTAGAGGCAAAGAAGAAAGCCTCGCAAGCTGTCTTGTAAATGGCTAATTGCACATCTATAGCTAAGTTAGTACCACATTATGGTCTTACGTTCTTATATGAATCGAAAATGAAAAAGGACCGAGTTTAATAACAAGAGTTGGATTGTGCAGATATCATGGACCAAACATATACATTAATGTAGGAATGCTACATCCTGTTAGTCTTATGTGTGAAAGTTCCTTTCAATTTTAAGATATCAATCGTATGGCAGTCAACACAAGAAATCTGCCTATTATACAAAATGGTCTGTGTTATGTGCTAATGGCTGCAGGAAGTGTGTGCAGACTTCTTACTGCAGAACCTTTACTTTTTGTATACTGTTTTTATGCTATTGTTCCTTTCCCCCACTGTCTAATAAAAATTTCACTTTGATAATATATTTATCCATTTGTTATTATGTGGCATCCAAAATCTCACTGTGTTATCTTTCTCTCACTATTATTTTATATAGCAAAGAAAAACAAGGTGATGAGGCGGCAATCCACCTTTGTTTTCCACCACACATCTCATCCATGGAGCAGGAGTCGAGTTCTCATTTGGATGGTAATTTCCTTGCTTTCTATGTGTATGGCTCTTTGTAAAGTTGTGATGTTTTTCCTTGTTTTTGGCAATTTTTTCCGGTGCATATATTGGTGGCATCTAGCATTTACTTTAAAACATGTTATGTGAACTAATTTAACATAATATCTGTTGTGAGATCCATTCTTGCACTCTAGTTTGGACATATTGTTGTATATATATTTCTGGCAAGGAAATGGTGTTTGAAGGATGTATGGAGGACTGACCAATCTTGTTTAGTTGACACATTGGTTTCCTTTCCTTTTCAATGCTCTTGGCAACCTATTATTTTGAAATTAAGGTTCTCTGAGTAGGTTGGAATTTTGTTTGAAAAACCTTCAGTTTCCGCAATCTTGCTGTGGTATTTCTTGACTTCATGACAGTATAAGAGGCTGAGAAATCTATGCAGCTTTGTGGTATCGATGATGTCAATGATTCCTCTAAAAGTCTTTAAATTGACCACAGGAATTTGTCTGGTTTTTGGTTTCTGTTTATCAGGACATGATAAAGATGCAATAGGTTTGAAAATCCTTCCTTAGTGTCTCATTAGGAATCTGCACTGACTCATCACACAAAGGGTATTCCTTATGTAGAATGTTCCATTGGAAAACGAATGAAAGTCCTTGAAGTGAAAGTTTATCAGTTTTGTAAGCTGAGAATTTGTGATTAGGCATGATTAGAATTAGAGAAAATGAATCAGTGGGTTGAAGCAGACTATCATTTTCGCAAATGATATTGCTATATATTGACACTTCAAGTCACAGAAAATAGATTGAGTGGAATTTACATATCTATGCTGAATTTATATCTTGGATAGATGCTTAATAACTTGCCCTTACAGGTTCGCGATGTTGAAAGATTTTACATTGGGATCAAGAATTCTATTTAGAAATTTGTTAAAATCCAGAAAGTGAATGGATTAATGTTCAGAACCTGAACTTGCTGTTAGTTTTGCTAGTATACGTAGTATATTGTTTAGAGCTAGTCTTGACTTCATGGTTTAACAAGTCAACCAGTCATATAAAAGGAAGATAAACAGAACCTTCAGTATTGTGTTGAAGAAAGTCTTGCTGTTCAAGTTGGATGATACTGTGTTGGTCCCTCCGATTATTCTGAAGGACAGTTTGTGAAATGAATATACCAAATGGTAAAAAACCACCGCTATCCATGATGATAAATATCAGCAGCAATTTGTTGTTAAGATCTTGAAGACATTTTATTGAATTGGTGAACTAAAACTTCATTCCCTCTATACTTGATTGTTTCCTGCTCCAATATGCCCCACAGGAACTGCTGTGCTGATTTAGAAGACAAGTGTTAAAGTTTGATTTCACTGAATCGTCTGAGATATAAACAAATTGCCACACACATCGTTTCTTATTTCTTAGAAGGACAAGTGTTAGAGTTTTGTGGTGCTCATTTTTTTATCCAGATTGATGCATTAGAACCATAAAGGATGACTGGTTGAGTGTTCTATCTTCTTGTTCAATGGTTATGCTATTTCATCTCAATGAGCTAGCACAAAAAAGTACAATAAATCTACACAAAACACTTTCGACTCCAACCTTGCAACTGTTGTTTCATGAATCAGCCAACTCAATGCCAATCAAGTACTAACATCCTGAATGCACAAAATAATCAGCAGAATATAGCACATCTCAAACAATTGGCTATTCTATACACTGCTAGTTTTATTGACAAAAGACTCCCCCCCCCCCCCCCCATGAAATCAAGCATTCTCCACATCTAGGACTTGTATTATGCAATTGAGCAGTCCTATGAATCAATATCTGGTGGGAAAATGTTACTAACACCAAACCCACAATTAATACTGTTCAACATTTTTGTGTAAGCTTACTAGAACAATGCTCCAGATATTCTTCTGATGATTTTGGTTGTCTGGCAATGAAATGATTCTGAGACTTTTGTCGGAATCGGTATTATAACACTTACTGAAGATATGATGTCTAATGGCCATACCATTTCCAAAGAAACCACAGGAAGACCAGTGTATCTTCCACCCATCCTACTTTGGATGACAATCAATTTTGACTTTTGTAGAACAGGGTTGAACTTTGAGTATTTCCTTATTGTCTTTCCTGCTATATTATTTTTTCCTTCATTTTTTCTCTCCCTATGCTCCTTTATTGCCTCATCTGGGAGGGATTCTGACTGTGTTTTACTTGTGAATATGGTGTGCTTGTGCAGCTTTGCTTCTTTCGACAATTTAAGAGCTCTATAAAGAAATCAGATTACTTGGCACTACGATTGGGTTTCATCACTGTACGTGTCTACTTTTTCTTGATGTGTTACTTGATTATCTGTTGTCTCTATTTTGCTTTTTCCATCAGTCACCATACATATTCTAACTTTTATCATTTCCAAGTTGATCTTGTGATTTCTCTTTGAAAATCTCCTTTGTAACATCTGATCCTCATGAAGGAATCTTCAGCGTATGTACTCCATGCACTTTAAATGGAACTAGTGACTTAATAGCAGAGAAGAAGACGTCCTTCGCGCAAGTGTTTTTGCTTGTGATTCTATTTTGACAGACTACTGGCACCCAGCTATTTAATATTTGAAAATAAGATATATTCTTGTTTCATGGAAAAATAGTATGAGATCCAGAATCGCATCCAAAGAATATGGAAGATTTTCAGAAGGTTACAGTTGAACTGGATAATTTTTTGTAGATGAAAATCATCAAGTTTAGTTTCGTGCATTCAAACTCTACCGTGCTAGCAGTTCACTATTATTCTATTTGTGAAGCCTTGTTTAAAAATGCTTCATTGCTAACTGGTAGATCTTAATTCATTTAGGATATGAAAAGAATCAGATCATTATGTTGATTAGCTCTTTGGTCATGTACTTATCCTCCTGTTGTTGGTTTCATTTCATTAACTTTGTGCTGAAGACATGTTGCATGTTGTTATCACGTTTTCAACTCTGCAGAAGCACAAACTGCCAATTTCTTATGACTTCCACAAATATATGGTCCGCAGTATGGAAGACGAGTTTCATGGCATCTTGGGGATCAGGTATGTACTCATTTGAATGAATTTTAATTCTTCCACCAATTTCCTCTGATCGAAAAAACTACTAGCTCTTTGCAGTCATTTTCCATTTTGGATCACATACCTGCAGTGTCCCTACAGATTATATTCCAGTCAGACATGGCTCAGCCTTGTCTGCTGAAGAGCCAGGCGGAAAATAAGAAACAGTTTCTATCTTTAAAAAAAACTCATATGGGCTAGGCGATGCTTGTCAATTTTCATATACAAAAGAAAGAAACAGGCCTAACAAAATGGGGATGGGGGCTTTGAGAAATTATGGGGAAAACCACCTTTATCTTTCTTGAGTAGACCAAAATAAAGGATATATGCATGCATTTTACCATCTGGAACATTAAGACTTCAAAATGGATCTGGTTCCTATTTTCATCGAGGAAGGTGAAGTATAGATTTCATTTTGGATGATTGAAGTTGAACATGTGCAAACATGTACTTAATTATGAGATTACATACTTTTACATCGGACGGACACCAGAAATGAAATCCTCATTCTGCGATATAATTATTATAGAACAGTAACCATTACAACCTTTGAAGTTTAAATACCTGTAATTTACCATGTTTTGGAGTTAGAAGATGAGGCTTAATGAATGCAAATATTTCAAGGAAATGAACATTGTTATATTGAAGGATGTAAATGTAAAATTTCCCTGAAGTGAAGAAGCAGTATAATGAGTTGAACTGAATCATTTTCCTAAATTTTGTAGCTGGCCACTTTGGGGATATGCAATAATTTGTATCTTCGTCAATATCCATGGTAACTTGTCATTTCTTTTTCTAGCATGTAAAAAGGATATCTCTTTGGTATATGTTAGATTCTACCATTTTCTTTCTGAAAGGTTAAATTCTTTAAATGTTCCAGGTTTAAATATTTACTTTTGGCTTTCCTTCATTCCTGCTATTGTAAGTATACATATTCTTTCTGTCACTTTATCTAACTAGTAACGGTTGCTGCATGATATTTTTCTAACATATATGTTTCACATATCAAAGCTTGTGATGTTGGTTGGAACAAAACTTCAGCATGTTGTTTCGACATTAGCACTTGAGATAGGGGAACAAACAGGTCCATCCATTGGGAATCAAGTAAAGCCTCGAGATGGTCTTTTTTGGTTTGGTAAACCGGACATATCGTTGAGGTTGATACAATTTATCATATTTCAGGTGATGATATTGATTTATATCCTGTGTCAGATATATTGATCTCTCTGTGTTTCACACAATTCTTCTCATTTGTTTTCTTTCCCTGCATGCAGAATGCTTTTGAGATGGCAACCTTTATCTGGTCCTTGGTAGGTTTGAGCCCTTTTCTCTTTCTTTCTGTGGGCTTCTGTATTTCTAGTGTCTAGGGGTTATAAAAATTATTGTCTATATGTTCATGAGAATCGGGATGGTTCGCATTGTAACTAAGGCTTTAGATGTTAGAGAGAAACTGGTTCTTGAAACATGGTATAGCTTATTCAACTTCTGAAAAGGAACTCGTGGATAAGTTGACAACATAGATGGATTAGCGGTGCTTGTTTCTTGTTACATCTCAAATGTCTCTTAACTGTCCATTTATTAAATAGCTTCAGGCTTTGAAAAGCAAAAGCCGATAGGTCCTTTTTTTTGTTCTTCGAGGAGAATGAACTCTCGTATTATCTATTCTTAATTATGAGTTTTCTAATTTCTTTGTGTTTAGTGGGGATTCAAGAAAAGATCGTGCTTCATGAAAAACCATCCCATGATAATCGCTCGGTTAGCTTCTGGGTATGTTCCCTTCCTAATTTTAAACCTACCTTGCAGATTTTCTTCAAGTTCTTCCACTAGCATTGCCAATACATAAGGTTCCTGTCTTTGCTAAGTTATATAATGATCTGGTTATTTGATCTCCTTGTATTAGTCCTCCACAAACATAAAGACACCACAGATTCAGTAACAATATATCTCCTTGTTTCTTCAAGTTGTTTATTCAGAATATTAATTTGGTCGTCGGAACCGGTTTTCAGTCGTGCACATGTAAGATAATCTCATATTGACTTCCTTAAGAATATCAGGAAAAAAAATGTATGCTATCAGGTGCGAAAATGTATCCAATCAGTATAAGATGAAATCCCTTGTCAGTTACACGTTAGAAAATCTAGAAACTTGGGCTTTTTGTCGTCAAAGTTTCCTTCCAAACACCAGAAGTTATCATGCATGCAAGGCCAGCGAAAATCCTTGTTGCTCACCACCCAATAGCTAAGACAGCAATGAAGATAATCCTCGGTGTTGTCTGTCTAACATGCTTCTTCAAGCAATTTGGCAACTTAGGCCACAGTGGCTTCAGAAAATCTTGTTGCAGTTTCTATTGACTCCGAGCTGCAGACAAGAGATAATCTTTTGAAGAGAGAACAGTTCCATGATGTACTTTTCCCTCTCACAGGGGGATGAGCAATTACAGGCTGATATAAAGTTTCTCATTTGATGTCTTTCTTTTTTCTTCTTAACTCTCATGTCATAACTTTTGTTCTGTGTACATGATGATGCCACAAGCATCCAACCAATGTTCATGTGCATCTAACCTGATTAATTAGCACTTTTTTTCCCCTGAAAATCCAACAACAAAGAAAAAGTTTTTGTAATTTTGATTTTGAGTGTGTTAGTAGTAAGAACAGGTTGCTGGCATTGCCCAATTGCTTTCGAGAATTTGTACCGTTGGCAGTTAATAATCTTTGGATTTCAGTGACCATCTTATATTTGTAAATGCAGGGTTCTAGTTCAGATCTGGTGTAGCTACAGCACAGTGCCCTTGAATGTCATTATTACACAGGTTTGTGCAATTTCTTTTCAATGTTAGATATGCCAAGAAATCTTTTCACATTCCATTCAGAAGAGGGTTCATTGAACCTTTTTCACCATTCAGATGGGATCACGGTTTAGGAAGGCATTGGTTGCTGAGAGTGTTAGAGATTCTCTGCACAGCTGGTGCAAGAGGGTGAAGGAGAGGTCTAAACGCGACTCAGCAGCACTCTCAGTTGCTACAAGATCAGTATGTTCACTAGATACAACGATCGACGAGCAGGATGAAATCACAGTGGCGTCCGGGACTCTATCGCCGTCCTCTTCCCTAGGTTCTTTGAATGAGGTAACTGTAGCCCCACCTCATGAACAAGAAGAGGCAGAAGAAGATGCTGAGACCTCAAATCCACACCAGGATCATCACCAACTTTCACTGCGGATAGAAGAGTACTTGAATGATACTAAATCGCAGCCTCCACCGGTTATCGATGAAGAGGATGATGATTTGGGCGATGAAGAGGGATCAAGAGCAGAGACTCTTATAGAATTATTTCAAAGGACTTGATTATTTTCAAGACAGCTTTGTTCATGGAAGCTTCATCGTCCAAAATTATGTTACTACTCGTTTATGAGGCTGGCAAACGTTTCCTTGTACTGCCCAAACATAGAGGAGTTTTTGGCCTTGTTTGTTTCCCGGAAAGTAGTTTCCGGGAAACTATTTTCCAAACTTTCCCGTGTTTGTTTGTCATTAGGAAAGTTAGTCAACGGAAAACAATTTCCGGTCAGCGAAAAACACTTTCTAGTCAACGGAAAACACTTTCCGGTCAATTTTAGTAAAAAAAAAAAATTGACTTGGTTTTCAGGAAAGTGTTTTCCTTTTAGCTGTGTTTGTTTTCCGGAAAGTGGTTTCCGGAAAAGCACTTTCCAAACTTTCTTGTGTTTGTTTGCCAGTAGGAAAGTTGGTCAATGGAAAATACTTTCCAGTAAAAGGAAATTTTGGCTTGGTTTTCAGGAAAGTGTTTTCCTGAAAAATTTGAGGGGAAAACACTTTCCGGAAGTTGTGAAAAATTTAAAAATGTCATTATTTGCCGATTATATCAAATTTGATCCTCAAACTTTTGATTGCTATATATATTTTGTTTTGAATATTTATTTTTCAATTTCATCTCTTAAAATTTTATTTTTATATTAACTTTGGTCCTTATTTTTATAATTGCTATTTGCTTTTTTCTTATCATTTTTTTATTCAAATTTTTTATTTATCAAATTTGATCCTCATTCTTTTGATTGTTACTTATTTTATTTGAAATAATTTATGAAATGTTGATTATTATTATTTTGATTATTATTTGTTTTATTTGAGATAATTTATGAAATTATATATTTTTTTTCAATTTCATTCTCATTCAACTTTTTAATTTGTAAGATTTGTTCCTCATTATTTTAATAAACTTGAGAAAAATAAAATATTAATAAGTTATTTTCCAGCTCATTTTCCATGACATAACCAAACACTGGAAAGTGTTTTCCAGTTCATTTTCCATAACACTACCAAACATCGGAAAATACTTTCCCGGAATTCACTTTCCAGGAATTCACTTTCCCCGGAATTCACTTTCCAAAAGGAATTCACTTTCCTGCAAACAAACGGAGCCTTTATGTAGTCACTAACTGGTTTTTTTCTCCAACGCGAGGTGCAATTTTTTGAATGTGTGTGTGTGTTTTTGTACGAAAACATATTTTTTATTATTATTAGTATTGTTTTTTAAATAAAAGTTAAAGGTAATCAAAATAAATGTTCGTGTGATTCTTTTTATTTTGTATCACTTTAATTAAAACTTCCTTTCTTTATTTTGATAAAAACATGGTTTTCTTTATAAAAAAATAGTTTTTTAATAAAAAAAAAACTATAGAATCTAAAGCAAATTTTTCATTCATAAAATATAAACATTCATGAGAAAAAAATTGTTAATTAGAAAACATTATGTGCATAATCTATAATAAAAAAAAATAGTTACTTTATTTTTATTAAATATCCATGAGCATATTGTTTTTAAATTTCCTTTTATATTAGGTTCATATATAATTAACAATTCACTAAGTAATTATTAATATTACTATTAAAAACTATAGATTTATTTGAAAACTATGTTAAATAGGATAATAATTTAAATATTATTTTAATTATTTTATTTATAGTAAATTTTATTCAAAACTTTTTTAAAAAATAAATTAAAAAAATTGATGGGTAATCTATAAATAAATAATAAAAAAGATGCCTAGACATAGGAGGATGACCGACATGCCTTATCTAAAATAAAAAAACATAGGCATCCGCTTGCTTGGCTTGCTTTCTTTTTTTTTTTTTTTTTCTTTCAAGGAGCGTAAAATATATTATTCACCCTAATTTTTTTTATAAAAAAATAAATAATGTGTTGTTTTTAAGTTCAAATTCTTATCATTTTTACCCAAAATCAAGTTTCAAGATTTTTTTTACCCTTGAAATCTACTTTTTCAATTTATTTTTACTTATAAACGTCTTAAAAATATCCCAAAGACCTTATTAAACTCATTTTTAATTTAAAATACCTTTCAATAGTCTAAAAACTCATTAGATTAAATTAAAAAAAATCTTCTTAAGCGTCAATTTAATTTTTGAAACTAAATAAATAAATAAAAACTCCAAAACACCTCAGCGTAACTCATATATAAAATGAATCATTAACACAAAATTAATTTTTTTTCAAGCTAAAATTTGCTTGACCAATCTTTTTTTGTCTCCTTTTATTTTTTGATAATTTTTTCTCTCATTTCTCTATATTTATGGACTGAAATATATATAAAAAAATATCTTAGGATCAAAACATGAACTCTTAAAATTTTAGGACCAAATATGTGTAAATTGAAACTTCAAAGACTAGATTGAGAATTTCCATGCCTTCCGAAAAATTGACTCTCTTTTTTTTTATCTATTAATTTTTATCTCTAATCTTTCCAATTTTTTTTAACTATAATCTTAAATTTAATTTTATAAAATCGATATTTAATCTTCCTCCACACTTCTCACACACAAAAACATGAAGAAAAGAAAAGAAAAAAAAGCATTATTCAATGAGCAGGAAAAGACTTATTCTCTTAATTTATAGTTGTAGATGCAACTGTAATTCTCTCAGTACAGGGCTCTTGCCTTCCCTTACTTTTATCTGTGGCATAGAGAAGAAGATCTTAGCCCAACTAAGCTAAAAGGCACCTGGTTGCAAGTGAAGGCCACCAAGGCAGTGTTCGATACTGTGTTTTTAAGCTAAAAATGTTTCAGATTAAGCATCCAAAACAAATCCATTTTTACAGAAACACTTGCAAAAGTACACGTCTGTGTGTGTGTGTGAGAGAGAGAGAGAGAGAGAGAGAGAGATCCATGGCGGTTGAGGAAACAATCCCATACACTAAGATTTATTAAGTAAACGCAGTTTCATTTGAGACTACAAATGAAGGAAGAAAAACTTGGGACAAATTAAATTACATGCTCAGTAACAGTAGAGATAACAATCATAAAATCCCCCCCCCCCTGCCGGAACACCACCGACGACACAAACAGAAAGAGATCTTATTTAACCGCTAAACTCTTCCTCTTTGTGTGTCTCGATGACAACATCAGACGTAGGAT
The DNA here is from genome assembly GCA_030145905.1 of Populus davidiana. Taxonomy (NCBI): domain Eukaryota; kingdom Viridiplantae; phylum Streptophyta; class Magnoliopsida; order Malpighiales; family Salicaceae; genus Populus; species Populus davidiana. The sequence goes on along the minus strand of CM057792.1, from coordinate 22,720,713 downwards.
AAGCAACACAGGTGAGAACCCAGCCTTCCTCTATCTGGTCATCATCAAGGAAGCTAGCATCAGACTGGTCCACAGTCCCCTTCACAATCTTGCCAAGACATGAAGAGCATGAGCCAGCCCTGCATGAGTAGGGGAGGTCAATCTCTTCTGCCTCCTCAGCATGGTCAAGGATGTAGATGTCATGGGGGCATTCAAACTCCTTCTCGCCGTCAGGAGTGATGAGCTTCACCGTGTGTGCAACTGCTTTAACACGTCCTCCTCGACTGGCTTTCAAGCCAAGAAGAGCCTCCCCCACTCTGGGAAGTGCCCGTAGGCTTGTCGCCGGCACCCGTCGAGTAAACGATGTGCTGACCATGGCGCTGGAGAGGGCTGCTGTGGTGGCCATTCTCTCTCTCTCTTCTCTCTCTCTCTCTGAGTGTGGGAGGCTGGACTGAGGCTACTGCTAGTGTTAGAATGATAAAAGGTAGGTTTGTGGAAATGGTGTGGTTAAGAATAGGAGAAGTCAAGTGGCATACAATCCTATCTGCCAAATGGCAACCTTTGGTGGCTGGCGTTATCTTTCTATTATCACCACACACACACACACACACACACACACAGGTTCACCTTTCTTCACCAATACTGTGGCTGGCACAATCCCACGACAGTTTTTGGCATCTTTTGACTCGTTTTGCTATCATTTTTAATTTTAATTTGATGTTAAAAAAATATTTTGTAATCGGATTACTTGCAAATAAATACCAACTCCTCTAAAAAAAATTTTATTATAATTATAATTATAATTATTAATTATAATAAACTCTAAGTCGCTTTTGGGAGAAACATTATAGCTAAAATTGTGCTAATTTTTTTTTATCCTTGAGTTTTTTTTAACCAATTACATCTAAAAACAGATTAAAAACCTTACTGCAAATTTATTAAGTAATGATAAAATTAAAAGAAAAGGACTAGAGGATTTAAAGAAAGGGACTGAAGTGAGAAGACAGAGGGTAGTTTTAAAAATAGCATGAAAAGTTCTCTTTGGTTCTCATATTTTTCAAATCTTAAAATCTTAGCCCCTTGATTTTTCAAATAATTAATTTGATTTTCCTTTTCTTTTTTTTGCCTTTCAAAATGAACTTGGTGAGCTTGCTTACAACGTTTGTTTTTTTTTTCTTCTAATTATGCTTTTTTTTTTACTTGCTTATTTTTTAATATGTATTTTTAAAAAACATTTTTTCTAGTTTATATTTAAATTAATACATCTTTTCTCTAATTTTTTATAATTTTTATTTAGTCTTTTTTTTTAGTCCTAGATGCACGGGCCACCCATGCTAGGCTCCTTGAACCTTTTTTTTGGTTTATTGGTTTTTTTATAGATTTTTATGATGTTTTTTTTACTAAAATATAATTTAATTTTTACTTAGTTTATGAATACATTTTCAAAACAAAACAAAAATGATATTAGGAGGGATTCTTTATGTATGGAATCTTACTTAAGTTTTCTTTTTCTCTCTTTAATTTAATTAAATCATTTTTCTATGCATTTTTTTTATTGTTGTTTTATCGAATAAAACATTGGCTCTAATAAATCATATTATTAAATATAATCCAGTTTGTGATCCATGTTTCGAGATCATATGTCTATATCCATATATATCTCTTAAGTTTTCAATTTATTACATAGTTAAATATCGTTTGGTTTTTAATTGGTTTTCATAGAAAATAATAGTATTTTTTTCTAATATCTACAACCTTGATATATATATATATATATATATTATTTAATTGATTTCATGTATCTATCATATAATTATTTAATTAGATAAAAAATTAATTTTAATAAATAAAATAATTAAATACAATCGGTTAAATAACATATGCTACGAGCTCAAATATCTTAATTTATATTTATCACTTGATTTTTTTAGTTTCATTTTTAATTATTATTAATGATTTTTTTTATTTATTAACACGAATAATTCTCGATTTATTTAATTAAATGTATATATAAGCTTTTTAATTTATATTGAAAGACTTATTTTGTTAAAAAAAACACATTAGAAAAGCCTGCAAATTCAATTTTTCTGCTGGAATTTTATTTTTTATATTATGACCACAGGTCAAATAGCCAGTAAATTTTCTAAATATTGATTTCAAAATACACCTTAGAAAACCAATAAAGAAAAAGAACTGTACCGTCCCTTTGAATGAATGGTTGGGATATTTTGAATCCTTTAGCAACTCGTCGTTCTTTTTTTCCCGTCTCCGTACTACAGACAGGGAACTTCAGCCCAGCCACGCATAATGCTACGAACACCACATAAATGGATGTGAACACCATTGTTCTAATCATCTTGGACTTTTCCAAACCCTAATGTTCCTCAGATCACAAAATTCATGGCCTACGGGACTAAACCACACATGTTTTTCAGGGCCAGACAAAATTGCTCTTGCTTTATTAGAGTGTGTTTAAGATATAATTACTTTTGTTTTTAAAAATACATTTTATTTTAAAATATATTAAAATAATATTTTTTATTTTTTAAAAACTAATTTTAATATCATCACATTAAAATATATATAAAAATATTAATTTAAAAAATATATTTAATTTCTTTCAAAACATTTCGAGAACATAATATCAATCACACCCCCCTTAATGCCCAGGGATTTAGCAGAGTTCAAAGCAAGTAGAGATAATAAAAAAACACAAGGTGAATCTTAAAGTGCAGATATTGCTTTAAAAAATGAATGGCTTAAAAATCAACAAAACCGGCCTTGTCAAGATTTTGTTTCTCATGAACAAGTCGAACACGAAGTTACAAGAATGTTCAATGCCAAATTACTTGGCAGAAACAGCAGAAAATAGCAGAGTTTTGCAGCAGAGCAAGATGCATTCCTGAACCTAAACATGACCGTTCTTCCCAAGATCAGTTAACAGTAAAAACAAATTCACCAAAAAAGAGAGGATAATAGGCACCCGTCCTTAGTGTTGTGCACCTACTTCCATAGCAAAACGTATAGCAAAATGACAGGCGGTGGATATATTTTTCTAGCTTCACAGATTACAAAACAATCTCTCAATTCTAAATTACGACTATCACTTACAGCAGGGGAAGAAAACCAAAAAATATCTCAGGGCTTCCCTTTGTCCAGAGAAAGAATAAATTTATACCCCATCCCAAAACCCTGTTCCATCATCTGTTGCGTTGTTAAGTCCCCCATACATGAACGGAGGCTTCATCTAAGAAATTATTGTCTCAACAATAAGAACATGCTCCGATGAAGCACAATCAGGTCTAAATTTCGTCGCTGAAGTCCTAGTCGCATTTAATGTTCTTATAGATCCTCCTCACAAACAAATTGGAGCCTAGATAACCAACAGCTCCTGCACATGCAAATAAAAAAAAGCATATCAATCATTAACAGAGAAGAACAAAATGGCATGATTAGGGCATCCTTGCTCCCTGGTCACTTAAGTCTCAAATTGCATCAATCACTACCCAGATTGCTAGTATTTGCTCTCTACTAGCAACTTGTTGTCTCGGTGGGGCTCGTCACAAGTTACAACAGGACAAACTAACAAGTATAATCTGTTTCCCATCAGAAACAAGAGGGGAAATTTTAGTGAGGATAGACATTTGAATAAGTCAGCACTAATGCAACAGTGACTGCAGTATTATGCAATATAAACAACAAAAATATCATACTCACCACAGAGAATTCCCAATCCAAGACAGAACATCAAAGTGTATCCAAAATAGAAGCTGGTCTGGAAGAAGCCTGACATCTTAGTCTTCACGGAGTAGTAATATATTGAGTACAAGTACACATAAACAGCTGTTGAGGCAGCAGAGAAGAATGAAGTCCACTGCCAGTGATAGTTCTCAGCATTAAGCAAGAAATACGTCCCCACTATTGTTACACAAACTGTTACAATAATGAGAATCAGGAAAACAAGCAGCATAAAGCCGTATACATAGTACACCTGTCAACCAGTAACAGCAGCAAGGTTAGTACAGCGTCAAGCAGATACATTGCTTAATCTGTATTATGCATTTGTTTTCCAGTTCTCATCCATAAACAAAAGACTTATGAGTGATCAGAAACATTTTAATGCACATAAAACCTATCTGAACAGGCAAGCCACTCAATAAAATAAAAACTAAGATAGGGTACCCAAGAAAACAGTCACTCAAGTTTAAATTGGATTTGAACACAGAATGGTTAGTATATATTATTTTTGCAACATGCTTTTTCCGAGCAGGAAAAAAATTATGTTGAAGTTCTTCATTCGTTTTAAGAGATTTAGCCAGACATAGATAAGCATGTCCATGCCCTTGTGAAATAGAACTCCAAATAGGTTATTAAGCAATGAGGTTATATAGAAAATTAAATCCGCTTGAAGTCTGGCAACGTAACAAACTACCGTCATACACATTAGATGAAAGTTTTAAGCCTTAAACTTATACACGATATTTGCTCCACACAAAAACACAGTGAAAATCAAGGGTATCAAGAAACAATCATTATACACGAGATTAATATAATTTGACTTGTTCCAATAAAAAATAAAACAGATATGTTCACCTTGTAATTCCAGAAGGATGTGAAGACAAAGTACATCTCAATGAATATGCTGCCAAAGGGCAAAAGTCCTCCCATCATTGAGACCACAGATGGTGTGAGGTACCATTTCTTCTCAGGAATTGGACGGGGAATGGTTTTCACACGACATGGATTGTTTGGAGCACCACTCCAATTTCTTCCAACAACAGTGCCAAGAAGGGCCAGAGGGAAGGAGATGAAAGCCCATATTACAAAAACAACCACCATGGTGCCGAAGGGAATTGCAGCTAAAGATCCATAGAATATAGCAATTGTGTTCAGGATGAACCCAATGCCAAAGCACATAAATGGAAATAGACAGGCAGTGAGAATCATCGACTTGATCCAACTTTTACCTGGCAGCCAAAATAGAGCCATAAGCAAATGATAAAGGATGACAAAGAGAACAGAAAATAAGCTGACTAATGGACAAAGATGCATACCTCCATGGCGAGAATACATCCCGCCGCTCACATAACCAGCAATAAATGATGTGAGAGCATAACATACTATGAAAGTTGTGACAATTGCTCCTCTCCTGCAACACATAAATAGCATCAAACATTACCTCACAAGCAATGACTGAAAGGGAAGAAAAAAGATTACAGCAAGAATACCCCAAACTTTTTTGCTGGTTAAAGTTCACATCACTTGGTTTCAAGACATTCAGTATCCAACAAAAGACCAATTTTAAGAGTAGGTGGTGGTTGGATAAAGTAGAAATGAGGGGTACAGGTATGCTAACTGTTGAGGATCAATTGGGTAAAAGTAACCTGCAAAGAGATGCACGCCCCTTGCAGATTTATGTTTGTTATGGTTCAGTGGCTTGTTCAATGAGAAGAAAGATTAAGGCAAATGAGAGGGTTGTTTGAATTAAACAGAAAAAAGATGATTTAACAAGCAAGTCAAGATTGGCCACTGTAGATGTCCTAAGTAGATGAACCTAGGGCACTTTGATTCCATATATGGAATAAATAAAGGCACTATTTGATGTCAACAAATGTTTGACAATCATTTAACATGTAGCTTGCAGGATGACTTAAGTACTAATCTTAAATGGAGACCATTTAAAGAAGATAGTGCAGAGTATAACAAGAAAAGAAGTTCAAGATAACAATCTTCAAGGAAATTGCAATCGCCAATATGCACCAGCGCTATAGTACAGAAAAATGATAGCTGCAATGGATTGTTAGTTCAAATATTAAATTTACCTGCTGATGATCAATTATAAAACATATAAATATGATAAATTGTATAGCATGGGGTAATATCTTAACATACCCGACATACAACGTTCCAACAATTGCCATCAAGATGACAAGAAGCACAAGCATCGCTAGCTGAGCACCTGTTCCAACGACAGCTGAGAGAACAACCAAACTGCGAGGTGGCCGGAAAACATCCCCATGAACAAGTTTCCAGCCAGTCTCCTCACTAACATCTCTTTCCTGAGAATGTCAGTATAATTAGCACAATTAACAATATATTGATAAATAAAAAAGAGAGTAATCAGACCAGTCAGAACTACAAGAATTCTCTATAAAAACATCAAAGATAAAAAATTATTCACAATAAACCCGTTATTTAAACAATAACAAGAATCGGGAGAAGTATACCAAAGACTCCACCAGATCATCATCATCCCGAGCATATTTTGCATAGTCATTTCTAAGTGTCCGCATCAAAATCATTGACACTAAACCAGTGAGAAAGATAACCATCATGAATGAATTGAAGATGGAAAACCAATGGATCTGCACTTTCCAATGAATTTATAACTAAATAAGTAAAATTAAACAAATAGACAAATTACACAATTAAACAGTCAATAATCCAACCCACAATCAAAAGTTTTTGTAGAACTAATGAAACAATGTAAATCAAGATAGCAAACAATGAGAAGCACAATACTAAACCAATGTTACCTGATGCTCAAAGAAGGGGTAGTCCAAGTAAACATCAAAGCGACGTGCAAAACTGACATTAGTCAAAGACCATTTGACAGAATATGTCATCTCCAACACTGTCCCAGCTTCAAGGGGCTTTGGATTCTCTTGTGTGAGATTGACATGAATAATCTACAAGCGAAGATGCTTTTAGAATTGATGAGAAAAAAAAATAGCAATGCCATTAATAGAAAGTCATATGGAAGTTCAGGAACCACAAACCTGATCTTTATTATATTTGATAGTGATGCTCTTATGCGTGAAAAGGAGATGTTTTCCATTATCACTGTTCTTATCAGGACGCAATTCACCCACAAAACCTAAAATATAAATAAGGATATATTCAAGAATAAATTATCCAGTCAAATTGAGAGAAAAGTACAACAATGTAAGTTCAGTGAATACATACCCCATAGTGGCAGATCATCTGAACTTGCAATCAGAATCCCAAAGATCACAAACCAGAGACAAAAGGACAGAAAAGTAAACAATGAGCATCCCAGTATACAAAGGAAACTTCCAAGATATAATTTAAAAGATCATGCAAACCTCCAAAAAAAAACCCACATGCACACACTCATGCTGCATGATAGAGGGAAACAGAGGGAAGGAAGCACAAACAGAGTAGAGGAATCTTGACCATTAAATAAACAGAAGCCTTAACAAACTGATATCTAATAAACATATGCACCACAACACTTTCATCCACACAAACAACACATCTGAAGAATACAGCTCAAAACATACCAATGAAGAATTCAAACCAATAACTGTTCTCAATTGCATCCTTGAATTGTTTGACCTTTGCTTCATCAAGTTCAAGCTTACAAATAACAGCTTTGTCCACATTCTCTGTTAAAAACAAAAATAAGAAAAGAAAAGGACGTCAAATTAAATGCAACGACAAACATATGGTCAGATTCCACCAGAAAAGTTAATGCACAAGAAAAGAATTTATGTACTCGCAAACTTTAAGTCAATCTGGCTATCAATAAGCTCATTTCCACCGAGGACCTCGCCAAGGCCACCCCATTTGTGCGTCCCATCATTGCCAGATGGATGGCAAAATGGAAGGCTGTAATAGTTGTATGTCTCTTGTGGATTGTTATAAGGACCCACTTTGTTTACCCAAAGCTTAACTGCTTCATCTTGTCCATACTGCAGATGTAATTTAAAAAAAAAAACTTGTCATTGGAGAATAAATTAAAAGCATAGCAAGAGATTGGTTGAAGAACACATTTCATTTAAATAAAACCATCAGGACAATCATAAGAAGATTCAAGCTAGTAAGCTCATATAAAGACAGGGAGCACATCTTACTGCTAACATATCAAGACAAGAAACATCACTTTACTCTCAAAAAATGGAATCTGTCTCCCACTCTAGATAGTTGGTCACTCTTCCTAGTCTGCTCTCGTCATCGAAAATCACGCCATAGTCAAATTTTCCCATTCCTCACAAACATATGTATATAAAAAAATCAAATTTAAAGCAACTACAAGATGTAAATATCATCACACTAAGTCACACGTCCTCTGAACGACAAGATAAACACGAAACACTACAGCTAACAGTCATTCCCAAAATCTTTCCTTGAGAAAATTCAACTTCAATTGCTCCTGATTAAGTTCATCCTATCCATTAAACAAGGTGCATTGAACCAGCAAAGTGAATTTCCGCATCAAATCTTGCCAACCAACAAACAAAACACCTTTCACAACGCAATGTATAAGCTGTCATTTGCAAAATTGAGACTCGGTCAAGAGGTGGTTTTTTTTATAATAAAAAGAGTGTTCCCTAATGAGAATTAAGCCAACGAATTCCCTATAATGTAATCCAAAAAGATCCGGTCATAAGCAGATCCAACTTTCCAATAATTCATTAATTTTATACAAGAAAACGATGCAAAACCTTGCAGATCTGAGTCGAATTCGTGAACTTAATACATAAAACCTAAAGAGCGAATCACTATTGGTGAGTGCACCTGAGTCAGAACTAAACAAATAGGGTTTGAGATATCAAAATTTCAGTTTACCCTGTGATCTGCGTCGAAGGCGAGAGCGGGTGAGAGGAGGAGGAGGAGGAGGGAAATGAAGGCGATGAGAGGCAGAGATCGAATGGCGGAGGACATGGCGATCGCCGGTGACGGAAGGATCTGACGGTCAAGATTCGGTCAATCAAATCAAACCAAATTTCTCTCTCTTTTTATTTCAAAAATCTTTTTCTCAAGGACGGATGAATTCTCTCGGGTTGCTCTGATTTTTCCCGTTACAGAAAGAGAGAAAGTGAGAGACAGTGTTGTATTGTAATGCAAGGAGGGTTCTCAGATTTGCGAGTTCTTAATTCTCAAGGGGTTTTTTTTTTCTTTTTTAATAGTTATAAAAGTTGACCGGATGATGGGTAATAATCAGCCGTGGCCCGTGATTAATAACGGACTCAGATTTTATTTTGATTTGGTTTTTTTATTAAGATTTTGTTAGGGATATCATTTTAATTGAGGTTTTTAAAATTTAATTTTTTTTTTGTTTTGAAGTAATTTTTTGATGTTTTTATATTATTTTACTATAAAAAATTAAAAAAAACATTATTTTAATATAATTTCAAGTAAAACACTTAAAAAACAACTGTTACCATTCTTTCAAACATTCTTAAAATCTAATGTGATTAAACTTAAGTGTTTGGCATGTCAATTTGATGATCTATTGATATAGAATTTGGCCCGCTCTAAGTTTCAAATTAAACTTATATTGGATGAGAGTTGACTCGGCAAAACCTAAACATTATAAATGAACTTACAACCTAATTGTCCCAATCAAAAATTGATTTAATTTTTTTTTAAATCAAAATAACTTGTTTAGATTTAAAAAAAAATCCTTGAAATAATATTATTTTGAATTAATTCAAATTAATCTACCTCAACTCGTGACTCGGGTTTTAAATCAAGTCATGAGTCTAATTCAATTGGATAACTTTAATTACAACACGTAAAAAAACATTAGGTTGATCCACTAACTTATGATTTAACCTAATCAACAATAGTCTAAACTTTTTTTTCTAGTAACAAGAATGACAACCTATATAGACTCTATGGAGATCTCATCTAAGGAAGTTGAATTGTTATCGCGTTCAAATAAAAAAGTTAAATTGGATTCAAGAAAACAACTTGTAATGGAGGAAATTAGTTTAGATTTGTTGAAGAAGTCAGAAGTAACCAATAAGGTTTTAGTTACAAGGATCCTCTTATGATGGCTTCCTATATGAATAAGAAGATAGTTGAAGATTGTCAAGAGAAGATTATATTTTGAAGGATGATGAAAGGATTTTGGTAAGGATGAATGTGCACTTATTAAATTGTTCGTTGAAGATAAACGAAGAATCAGGAACCTTGATGTCAAACTATAATTATCAAAATTATAGGAAGAAAGGTTGGTTATACATAGTTAATGAAAATGGTCCATATTTTATGGAAGATTAATGGTGATCTAGGGTTAGTGGATTTGGGTAACAATTTATTTCTTACCTCCAATCTTAAGGATCGTGATTACATTATTTTTAGGTTTATGGATGATGGCAGACTAGTATCTCATAGTGAGGCAATATATATCCAAATTTTAATCATTACAAAGCAACAATTGAAAAGGTCGTTGTATGGGTAAGGTTGTCTAGAATTTTACAATAATACGATCATATGAAAAATTAGAGACATATTGGATAGGATGATCTCTTTCAATTCTCATGGAAATCTTGCTAAAATCTATGTGGAAATGGACCTTATGAAGCCTTTATTGTTGAAGTTCAAATTAAGAATGGGGTTTAGTCATGTAGTAAATGAAGGCCTTCATCTAATGTGTTTTAATAATGGTTAGTATAATCATAAGAAGGAATCATGCCTTTATATACAGCATCATGCTAAATGTATTTGAAGTGAATGGTATAAGTAATAACAATACGTTGTAGACAACTAACATGGTGATCAGATCGAAGGTGGCAGGAACATATAATAGTGAATAATTGCGAAGAATACAAGGAAAAAAATTAAACAAAAGAATTGTGATCATGGAGTTAAGGAAGCCATTTGATTCTGGTTAGAGATCTCGTATAGATACTACAACAGTCAAGCCTAAGAAAAAGATTAAAAAAACTAATTTACCGGAGGGTTATTGGCTCAACATGATACAAGGTTCGAACATGAAAATTGAAGTAACTAGGGTGGAAAATAACGAGATTGTTGGTATTGGGCCGACTTTAGAGGGCATGAAATAAAGATAATGATATTTCTATTAAGGCAGTTTTCGTAGGAAATTATAACATAAAAAAAGGCCAAAATAGTAAATAGGTTGGTAAAAAGGACTCTAATCATGGACCTCGAGTCCTTAGCCACATAAAACCAAAATGACCAAAATCAGTTATTCTTATTTGGTTTTAATACATGAGATTCTTTTTATCCTGAAGATTCTTAAACCGGAGTTTTTTCACCAGTTTTGTCTATTGGTCCATGTGATGTTAATTTTAAGTTTCTAACCAAGCTCTTAGTGAATCACCTTAAAATCTTTATGCCAAAGTTAGTCGTTAAGAGGGTGTTTGAAAGTGTGGTTGCTGTTGCTTTTCAAAGTGTTTTTTCACTCAGAAAAAACATGTCAATAATGTTTTTTTATTTTTTTAAAATTATTTTTGAGATCAGCACATCAAAATGATTTGGAAATATAAAAAACATATTAATTCAAAGCAAAAAAAAAAATTCAAATTTTTTGAAAAACTCTTTTGGACCGCAATGTCAAACGCGCCATAAATATTAGAGCAACTTTGTCATAAGCTGATGATCAATTAGGGTGAAATTTCATTAGAGACACACTAGTGGATGCAGGTTTCCCTCCTCGATTTATAGAACTTGTTATGCATTATATTAAGACTACCGCCCATTGTTATTTTGAATGGCAGCCTTTTGTTTAGTTTCACACCTACGAGTAGTATTTGACAAGGTGATCCTCTCTCCCTAATATTTTTGTTTTGTGTCTATAAATATTATCCTAGCTTATTTTTAAGATGGTTGAGACAGGCTCATGGATTCTTTTTAATGTTAGTAGGAAAAGACTTTAGGTATCTCATCCATGTTTTGCGGATGATATATTTCTCTTTGTTGAAACTAGTGAGATCCATCTGAAATAAGTAGTGCACTATTTGAATTTGTCATGTGATGTTTTGGGATATAAGGTGAGTGTTAGTAAAACTAAGATGTTTTTCTCCAAGAATATGTCACTCACACTAGCAAAATTAATCAGTCATAGTAATGGTTTTGCCATTACTGAAGATCTTAAGAAGTATTTGGGGTTCCTTTCTTGAATTGATGTATAATAAGCAAACTTATAATTACATTATTGAGAACATGCATAAGAAGTTAGCTTGTTAGAAATCCAAGAATTTATCCTTAATGGCGATAATTATGGATAATTACACTATGTGAATCAATCCTTACAATGGTTCTTTTATATCACATGTTGTCCTTGATTATTTTTAAATATCTATGTTATAAGATTAAGAAAAATGTTATGGATTTATATGAGGAGAGAACTTTACAAAGATAGAGTTCACCTTATCAATTGTCTAAGCTAGATAGAGGTTACAAGGCTTTCATTATGAGATTAGAATGGGGGTATTATATATGATAGTACTAGTACTTGGACGAGTGTCTTACAAGGAAAACATATCAAGTCGTAGGATCACATCCCTCTTATCGAGGCTAAAGGTAAAGACTTTATGTTATGAAAAGCAATATGTAAAGTTTAGCCTCAAGTTCTTGATGATATAAATTTAAAAGAAGCCAACAAGAATTGTACTCTGATTTTATTATATCAATTACATTTCCCTTTTGCCATAAAAAAAACTCATGTTTTTTCGTAACTCAGACAACCAAGTCTTGATTTTCTTATACGAATGAAAGCAACACATTTTCTTCATCAATATACATGTGAAAAGTGTAATGTTTTTAAAATAAAGAAATCAAAGTGTAATATCATCTAAAATAGAGGATGAAGAGGGTAATTAACTCTTTTTTTTTTTTTTTTTAATGTGTGAGAAGTGTCATTTGTCAGTCAAATAAAAAAAAAAACAAGAAAGCAAAGCTCACAGTAAACAAGAGTGAGGCCTCACACATGGAAACATATCTCACCAAAAAAACAAACAGTGATTGAGATTTGAGACAGAAAAAGATATTCCATTTCTGTGACACATTCCCCCTCTTAAACAAAAATAAATAAATAAAAGAAAAGAAAAGAAAAAAGCTACAGCATATCTCTATAATTCTATATCCTTTTCTTTCCTTTTTAATTTAATTTCAGTTTCTTTCAAATTTCATCATCAGATTCTTTGCTTCCCTTCCCTTCCCCACCACCGCCGCCGCCACCACCGCCACCACCGCCACCACCGCCACCACCACCACCGCCACCACCGACGTTACCGCTTTCTCGCTTTCTTCCTCGAAAGTATATAGTTTTGGTTTTTGGAAATGAATTGAAGGAGAAGGAAGAGGTATAATTAATTGAGGTAAATATTTGTTTTTTCTGTTCTTATATTTATAAAGAGAAGGAAAATGGAGAGGTACGAGCTGGTGAAAGACATAGGATCTGGTAATTTCGGAGTGGCAAGGCTGATGAGGCACAAGCAAACCAAAGAACTTGTCGCCATGAAATACATCGAGCGTGGACTCAAGGTACCTTTCTTTTCAAAGAAGAAGAAGAGGCATGGTAGAAGTGTAGTGTGTTGTATTGGTGGAGTAATTTAGATCTGTTTTTTTTTTTTTTTTGTGATTAGATTGATGAAAATGTAGCAAGGGAGATTATCAATCACAGATCGCTTCGCCATCCTAACATAATTCGGTTCAAGGAGGTTAATTTCTTTTAATTTCTATTTCTATTTCTATTTTATTATTTTGGTGCATGTTGTTCGAGAAGTGTTTTTTTTATTATTTCTTTTGGCAGGTGGTTGTGACGCCTACTCATCTTGCTATCATCATGGAGTATGCTGCCGGAGGAGAGCTGTTCGAGCGAATTTGCAATGCTGGAAGGTTCAGTGAAGATGAGGTTTTATTTTTAATTAGTTTTTTCTTTGTTTTTCTTATTTTATTAATTTTTAATTACAAAATATGCTGAATAAGTTCGATTTTTTATTTATTTTCAGGCGAGGTATTTTTTCCAACAGCTTATTTCAGGAGTTAGTTACTGTCACTCTATGGTAAAGCAAGTTGATTTATTTATACTTTTTGATTGCTGATTGATTTTTTGTCCTTTTTTTTAATATTATTTGTTTTGTTTTTAATGATTCTCAGCAAATATGCCATAGAGATTTGAAGCTGGAAAATACCTTGTTGGATGGAAGCCCGGCACCGCGGTTGAAAATCTGTGATTTTGGTTATTCTAAGGTTGTTTGATAAAGCAAATTGGTGCTAATATTTGTAGTTTTTATCTTGGTTTATTTGTGTAGTTTTTAGATTGTTATCAATTTTATTTGTGCAGTCGTCTTTGCTGCATTCAAGACCCAAATCTACAGTTGGCACTCCTGCTTATATTGCTCCAGAGGTTCTCTCTCGGAGAGAATACGATGGCAAGGTAAATCTCAGATTAATTTCAGTCTATATGTTTTCCTTTTAAGTCCTGATAACAATCTGAGATCATTAGTTAAACAGCTTCAATATTTCCCAAGACTCTTACTTTGATTGAAGTGCCAAAGGCCATGTTAGATTTAAATTGGAGGTGATGTTATCCTGAAATTCCTTATCTGCATCTGGTGGTAGCTTGCATCCTAGCATGACTCATCAACAATTAGCTGTTTCTTAAAATAAATGTTTGACCTTGTTATACTCAGATCATTATAGTTGCATTTCCTTTTTCGTTACTTAAATTATTTTCTTTGCGACTTCAACAGGTCTAATTTGCACACCATTGATTTAGGTTTTTCATGTTTTGCTTGGAGGACTGCCATTTTGTGTTATACCCACAGAATAAAAAGAACAAAAATTAACATACATCTGAGTTGTGTGGAATTGGAATTGGAATTGAAATTGAAATTAACATACATGTTTTTTAGGAAGTTAAATTTTGTATGAAGGATTGCCTTTTGGGGTTCAAGCATTTAAGAATTTCATGGTCATCTGAATTAGATGGATTTAGCTTTCGAAACTTATCCTTTATCATCAGAATATTTGTGTGTTGGTATCACCAGTTAGAAGTTACGAGTTCAATAAGTAGCTGTTATACAGAGAACTCTATAATTGTTTTAGTTTATATCTTCAGGTTGTAAGTTTGAATCTCACCACGTTTAGATCTGAGCTTTAGAGACTTGAGCTGTCAGTTCTGAACAAAACTTGTTCCAGCTGTTTGCTGCTCTTTCTGTTTCTAGCCTCAGTAGTTTCAGATGGCTTATTTGTTTGTTAGTTCATCAAAAGAGCCTAAATCTGACAGCTGCAAGCGGACTGTGAACCAAGTGAAATTGAGATAAAGGCTAAAACCAGCAGATCTAATCTTTAGATGGTTTTCTGTGATTTCTTTTATATATATGTGTGTGTGTGTGGTCTGAAGCTCAATCCTCACAGGTAGAGGTGAAGAAAAATCTTGAAAACCTGACCCATCTCAAGGAAATTTCAAATGTTTGAGTATTTTAGGCAAACCCATCTCAAGGAAATTTCAACTGTCATTAAGATGGCTTGATTTTTTATAATTACCAACAAAGTACTTTCAGTGATAAAGTCATAAAAATCCCAGAACAGATTGTGAAATCCCAATCTTAAAATGTAAAAAGAAAAATATCTTTATCTGTTCTAGTTCTCTTGTGTAGCCCTTTCGATTTAGAACACTGGATTTTGCTTGGCAATATTTTTTGAACCATCCTGCAAAATTATAGTTCCCTATGGTTCGAGAGTAGCATACACCTCTTTTTTCTCAAATTTAGTTCAGGTTTCTGGTTGAAGTTGTACTTCGGTCACATGTTTCCTGTTCTCTGTTTTCCTGTTTCAGTTTCATTTTAGTTTTAGTTGTCAACCATTGTGAATGGCTAGCTTCAGTATAAACTATGAAGACCAAGAAAAAAAGTAAAATACCCGTATCAGTTTTGCCATGTCAATTAGAACTTTGTCGTCTTCTTTTTTTGATTGGCTTGTGGCTTCAATTATACATTACACATTTGCATGTGATACTTTAGGAAATAAAAGCAGGTAAACTTCTTCTGTGGACTGTAAAGAACAAAGACATCCAAATTTAAGATCTGAATTTTTTTGAATATTTTCTTGGCAAAGGACATGAATATATCTCACTTTGCTTGTTTGTTATAATTTCCATTTCTGTTTGTTCAGCTGGCAGATGTGTGGTCTTGTGGGGTGACTCTGTATGTTATGCTGGTGGGAGCATATCCATTCGAGGACCAGGAGGACCCAAAGAATTTCAGGAAAACAATCAATGTATTACATTCTCTCTTGTGTGTGTCTCTCTTCTATTCAAGTTCTTTTTTTTTTCTTTTTACTGTTAATGAATTTCTTGTTGTTTACCTGCAGAGAATAATGGCAGTTCAATACAAGATCCCCGACTATGTCCACATATCTCAGGATTGCAGACATCTCCTCTCTCGCATATTCGTTGCAAATCCAATCCGGGTATGGATGAATAAAACTTGTCTAAACTTGACAATCAACTTATATTGTGAAGATACATCATGCTACATTGTGTTGGTAGATGTGCTTTCATTGAATTTTAATCAATCCGGAAATTAGAGTTCTTTGGATTTCCTTTTCATGTATTGCTGTTCTGATAGAATATCTTGATATAAGCCTACTTTCTGTTACATTAGCTACAAGTCTGTTCAAACCTATATAACTAGGTATAAAATCATAACAATTATTAGAGAATTACCTGCTCACTTACCATCTAATTCTGTTGCATAATTGTTGTTGTTGGTGTTGTTATTTCTTCTTCTCATCACCCCTGTTGTTGTTATTATTATTTAAATTTTTCATGCATTGTCTGAAACACTACCCTCTGGTGTTTTTTCTTCTTGCATCACATCATTGAATTTACTGATATCCTGTTCGGAACAAAGTTGCCAGCATGTACATGATTGCAACTGCTTGTTGTGAGACATGGGTCTGGTTGTATATTGTACCATGGGGAGCTTTTCATCTGTTTCCTTTTGGTTAGAATTTTGTATCAGAAACCAGGAAGACTGAACAAGGGATTCTTCTTTCTTTGCTTGTCGATGTTTTTATTTTTCGTTGTGTCATATGGTTTGCCAAGGGCAATTGCATATTATTAGAGTTATAAGTCCAACCTTAAGCTAGCAAGTTGGAGTGCAACTTTTATGATTGGATCTTGTGAATAAATTTAATACATGCCAATTGCTCAAATAAGGGATTTCGAGAACATGCTGAGAACCTTCATAGTATGTGGATTGAATTGTTTGAGGTCATAGTTTATTATTATGCTGGTGGGTGCTGGTTAACCTGGGTGTAAAGTGACCCTGTACTGTGTCAAGAAACTTGAAATTGTATTCCACAAACACTCAGAATGAGAGAAATTAATGGCCACCAAAACGAGTAAATAGGAAAGGAAGGAGAAACAATGGCAGTTCTGTTGAGATAATAAAAGAAAGGAAATCGAGTATACATGGTTCTGTGAATAGGGAAGATAAGCTTGTTCATGAATGACGCAGGGTCTATTGAACCCCTGCATTCTTGCCAGGGCAAGCTGGTGGATGTCCATTGAGCACTATGAGAAAGGATGCTGTCGCCCAAAATGAAAGCTAATGGTGTAGAAAATATTCAGAAAACAATGATAGGATTTGCTTATGCAAATTATTCTGAGCGATATTACATTTATTTATTTATTGTTCTCCATGGACATTGAATTTTCAGTTAGGCAGGGAAAGTTCCTGAAAACTAAAGTTCTGATTTTTAATGGATTAAATATTCGAATTCTGATGGCTTCTATGAACCATACATGTTCTTACAGAGGATCACAATTAAAGAAATCAAGAGCCATCCATGGTTCTTGAAGAACTTGCCAAGGGAACTGACAGAGGCAGCTCAAGCCATGTACTACAGGAAAGAAAACCCAACCTTTTCCCTTCAAAGTGTTGAAGAAATCATGAAGATCGTGGAAGAGGCCAGGATTCCTCCCCCAGTATCCCGATCCATTGGAGGCTTTGGCTGGATAGGAGAAGAAGATGATGACGTGAAGGAAGATGATGCAGAGGGTGTTGAAGAAAAGGGCGGAGAAGGAAAAGGAGAAGGAGAAGAAGAAGAAGAAGATGAGTATGAGAAGAGAGTTAAGGAGGCACAAGCAAGCGGGGAAGTTCATGTCAGTTAAGATTCATTCCCTCTTCGTTCTACATTATGCTTTCGTGCTTTGCGTAGAACTGTGTGCTAATGGGCTGGTCCTGAATAAATGTTTGTAAATTGTAGCATCGTATTGGGTAGAATGGGTGTAAAACTATTGAACTGTATGAAAATTAGAGTTGTCATAAACATTGAATTAAACTGTGTTAAGCAGGAAGGACTTCTAGCTGCTATGATCCTTGAATTAGGAGGATTTGAATGCTTGAAAGGGTTATTATGTTTGGGTTGCCTGTCTAGATTGGATTTGATCATGCAAGGATGTCTTATTCCTTAGAAGTGGCATGTTCTTTATTATAAGCAGGGTATTGCAATAACATGTAGTATCCATTGATTCGTGTAGCTTTGATTCTGTCCCATGTTCTTTCAAGAGCATTGCTCTGATATCATTCTCTGATTTAATTTTGCACGTGTTATGTAGTTATTCTTTTTTGCTATTTGCTCATATTTTTATTTTATGTGTAATTGTAGGAGTAGATCACCCTTGTTTTTGGTCAAAATATACTCTATGTTTGCAAAATTTAGTCAGGATTCAATTGCATCACACTATAAGATATCAATTGATATTTTAAAAAATGTTTTAAGAATTTCAAAATTAATGTTTTTTTTTTCAAAAAGAATTTTAAAAATGTTCAAGGGATGAAAAATGTTTCTTGAAAAATAAAAAATTTCAGAAGCTTTATTTTTTCTTGATAATGCTTAATCATTAACGTAATTGAAAATGTTTAATACATTAAAAAATTAATTTCTTTTAAAAAACATCCAAGCTAGGATTCACTATTTGTTTTTATTTTTTTTGAAAATGGTCAATAATATAAAAATCAATTTATCTTGAGGTTTTTTATTTATTAAAATTTTTATTTTTTTGAAAAAATAATAATAAAATATCTCTTAATTATTTCTTAGTTTTATTTTTTTTTAGAAATTTTGAAAATCACTATTTATTTTCTTAAAAACTTTAAAAATCACAATGGCTGAGCCCTGAAACTTTTTTTTTAAAAATTTATTTATCAAAACATCTTCAAGAGTTGAAGTTTGTTGGATGGATATTTTTTTATTTCTTTGAATCTTCAAAAAAACTAATGGCACAGCATTTTCAGATTTTCTAAAAAAATAAATAAAAATTGAATCACTTTGATTGGTTTTCTGATCATTGTTTTTTGAAATTTCCACGTAATACTTTCTTAGGGTCAAATTTTAATTAGCAGGAACCTTGTAAATAACAATATTTATGATGACTTTTTTTTTTTTTAAATGTAGTAGTGATTGTTTTTGTTTTTTTTTTAAATATTAAATATTAAAGCAATATTTTTTATTTTTAAAAAATTATTTTTGATGTTAATACATTAAAATAAAAAAAAAACATTACATTTTTTTTTTTGTTTTGAATTTTTATAAAACACTATTCGGCGCCACCTTAAAGATAGATACCAAACTTGTTGCTTCGGGATCCCATATCGGTTTAAGGTTGTCATTAAACCGAACATGCAATTGATCTAGCAGGCATGTCAAACTGCATGCATGTACCCCAGTAGCATCACTTGCACCATCAATGCGGTCATTTATCAATAACGGGACTCCATGGGAACGACAGTCTGCAAGACAAGCTGTTTCTGTTTCCAATAACTCCCGTGTTTAAGCATCCTTGAAGGGAAATCTTCGAGATTAACAAAATTACATTGCTATGCAATTGCAAATTATGTGTCCATGCAGAGATCAAGCTGTAAGCAATACTCCACCCATATTCATGGCGACCTTTATTCATTTGCAAAGCGGTTTTACAGCCCCTATTGATCAACTGCAAAAGTTTGATTTCACGTAGAGCAAAAAAATGCTTTGGACACTTGAACTAGAGATATATTATGAAATGCTCACGTTCATGGAAGTTCAAGAAATGAAAACAGAGAGAGCTCTTAGGGAAGTCGAGAAACTCCAGGTGAGTAACTGTAACATCATAACTCTCTCTCAAGGGTGAATGGTGAGAGAATAGCGTCGTTCTTAACATCCAATCACAACACATGCATCTGAGCGTACGTCACCAAACAGGCTTATTTGACTTAATTTGTGTTTCCATAGGCAAATCTTGCATTTATTGACAAAGCTTGCTGAGTTTAAATGAATAAATAAATACATAAATTGATGTTTTAACTCGTTATGAACTCAATCTTCTTGACAGCACAAACCAGTCATGATACTCCCGAGTCACCAAGAACTCGAAGTTGTCTAGTACCAAAGCCACAAGTGCATTGGCACTAAGTTTTTGTAAGCAGTGTATCCTCAGAGATTGCAGAGTTCACAAGTTGAAAAGGTAAAAAGGGGTCATGGAGGATCTGAGAGTGTTTCTTCTATGTTTATAATTCTTGCTGTGTCAGTGGCACTTTCATGTTTAAATCTCCTCATGGTAGCCCCGCCCCTGACTGGTCTATTTTGGGCAAGCACTGCGCAATGCAACCTTGTCATCTGGCTTGAGCTTAGACTGCAGTCCTGGACTCGAGGTTTGGCCTGACTCCCAGATCACTACAACCAGGACTTTGCCCAGAAGCTGCTAATCGTTTACAAGAAATGAAGCACAAATACGAAGACACGAGGCAAGAAAGATGGAGTTTTGACCGAACAGGTTGAACACAAAAACCTAATTCCTAGGTTTATTTCTGAAATACAAAATCTAATAAGCATTTCTCTCTCTTAAAGGTTTTAAGCCTTTAAATAGATCTAAAACCGATTTTAACAAGGAAGAAAAATTATAATCCCTAAAAAAAAGAAAACTAACATAAAATATAAAAATAATAATAAATTCAGAAAAATCATTGAAAAATAACAACAATAACTCAAATAGCGCATCGTGATCATTTTCGGTTCGACTCGGTTTTTATATAAAAAAAATAACTAAACTGAAATTTTTTTTATAAAAAAACCAAAACCGGTTCAAACTGACTGGTTTTGGTTCGGTTTTGTTTTTTAGAACAAAAATCGGTTCAAATCAGTTTGGCTCAGTTTTTTTGGTTTGACTTGGTTTTTTCCTGGTTTTTATCGGTTTGGGTTTGGTTCGGTTTGTTTTTTTAATTCTAAGCTTATCAAATTAAAACCGAACCAAACCAGTTGGTTTTTTAAAAATTTTAATCGGTTTTTTTCACGGCTTGGTTTTTTCAACTTTTTTTTTTTTATTTAATCGGGTTTTTTATTTTTTATTCATTCCCAATCCATAAGGCATGATTTGGGGGTTTTCTAGAAAGGGCTAGAGCAAGCGTGTTAATCTCTTTGCGAAAATAGACCTCGGGAATTAACTAAAAATACCAAAGTCTGATTCAATAGTCAAATGATTGAAAGTTATAACCTGAGTCTGATCCAACATGCTTTGCTATTGATTTTAATTAATTTAATTTCCATTATTGTATCTCGAAACTAAAAAAAATAGAAAAGACAAATTTATCAGAAATATATTATATTTTAACAAAAAATTTCTGTGCAAATATTTTCAAGTATGCACCGCAAAATGCTGCTATCCAGAGCCAGTGCTTCCATTGCACCTCACCGGTCATGATCATCTCCTAGAGGTTGCCAATCTGTTGCCGGACATCCCACATCCAAATTGAGAGTTTAGAGGCTGGTTTCTAACACCTCAATCCACTCATTGTGGGATGCCATTAATCGGAGCTCTCAATGAAATTAAAGCACCAATTTGGAAGAAGTGATATGAAACACTTAGTTTATGTCGTGCTGAATGCTCAACATTCTAATATATTATATATATGAAGGTACTGGTAAAATATTGCGATCTAAATACACTGCATTGTTCATTGTAACAACGGAATTATGTTTGAAATTTAAAAATTAATTTTTTTTTTTGCTTGAGACTTGCTTGTAAAAAAAATCTAGAAATTGAGGACCAAAATATAATTTATAAAAGGAATTACAATTCTAGCCCTATAAAAATCTAGTGAATTGATTGAATAAATTTATAAAATTTTATTGAAATAATATATGTAACATTATTTAAGGGGCAAATTGATATTTTGTTATTTATAATATTTTTAAGTTTTCCTATGAATAGAAAGCTATGTCTCTTATTTTTTGTGAGTATAGTATAGGGGTGTTCAAAAAAACCGATTAACCGAATAAACCGAGAAAACCGAAGAAAAATTAACCGAAAAAACCGAACCGAGATGAAAAACCGATTAAACTGATTTTTAAAATCATAAATTTTAACAGGTTCGGTTCGGTTTCGGTTTTAGTTATAAAACCGACAAATTGAACCGGACTAACCAAAAACTCATAATAAACCCACAGGCAGCCAAGAAGTATAAATACTAAATAGTTTATTAACCTAACTTCAACCTACCTAACATAACCCCCCCTCCCCTGCCTTTACAAACTCTCATTCCCTCATAAAAAGTCGCCGTCAGTGCAAATCAACTCTACACCTCAAAAAGCATTCTTCTTTTCCCTCTCAAAAATCATTCTTCTTTTGTCTTTCAATTTTTCAACTATAGGTGGTGGTTGTATTCAGGGCTCTTGCATTTAGGTGGCAAGCTTTTGATATGGCTTATAAACCCTTCCTCAACAAGGCTCTTTCCTCCATGGACAAGTTTGATCCTGCTCGAGATCCCGATGGTGATGATGATTTTGCTGATCGCAAGGAGAAGGGCTCCCTCTTTGAATCTGATGCTTTTTTCTCTAATGAGAACCCAACAATTTGCTTGATGATGATGGCTATGATTTTTGAATGCTAGTTGTTTGGTTAAATTTATGTTTAAAAAAGGGATGAGGGTAGAAATCGGAGATATGTACTCAGTGTTGTTAGTTATAATCTTATGGGGGTTTAGGTGCCAGGGATTTGAATGGGTTTTTGGTTCTACCATGTTGAAGTTCTAAACCTACTCTTGAAATCAATCGACGACAAGATTTAGGGGTTTGCTTTTCTCTTCTTTTTTTTTTCTCTACATTTTGTTAATTTACAAGCTGATTTAGGAGAGGCCTCCTTCATTGATGGAAATTGGAATGATTAGATTTTCTGGTTTTTTTGCTATAAAACCGAATTTAACCGAACCGAACCAGTTCGGTTTGAACAGAAATTCGGTTCCGTTCGGTTTGAATTTTCAAAAATTTAAGTTACACGGTTCGGTTGTTTTTTATGGTTCAAACCGAACCGTGAACAACCCTAGTATAGTACAGTATAAAATATCTAAAATACAAGAAAAAAAGCTAGTACTTAAAGGTATAGCAATCACTCTCTCATAAAAGAATTCAGGAGATTTTTCATTAGTGATTCTTGTAAATTGCATTAGAGGTCGAATACTATAATGACTTGTTATTTGCGCAACTTACCCTTGAAACAATTATTCAAAGCAAAAAAAATATATATATGATCTTCATGTAATCTTTGTAAAAACCCTAACTAACCTTATATATGTCTAAAAGGATCATTGAGACTCTCAAAAAATAATAATTAAATTTACAGTTTCCGATACATATATGTGTTTCGAAACCCAACACTTTGATTATGAATTTAACTTTGAATATCAATGTGTGTTTCTATTCTTGTGTTTAAAATGATTGATTTGAATTATTTAAGTTTGTTAATGATTTATATATGTGTGTTTTTGGACTTTTGAATATTTGAAAGTACTATTATTTTGGTATAATAAATGATTTTAAGCTATATATATTAATAAGTTTTGACATGTTTAATCTAATTTGGGAAATAGATTGTTATTAATTAAGTGTATGAAACTCACCAACTATTTACTTATATATTTAGTTTCAAATATTTGGAAGATGTTTAGAATGTCAAGAGGTTGCTAGGAAGTTTATAGTTGATATCTAAACTTTAATATTTCAATAATTACATCAATTTATCATCTTATTCTGGTAATACATTTGATTTTATTTGATTTTTAAGTTAAATTCACATGACAGGCACATGCACATATTCCCTCCGCGTTGCCGCACATTATCGCTAAAATTAAGAACCATGGAGCAAAGATGCCTCTTGAATGCTAGCTCACAGATAATGGTTAGTTTATACAAAGCAGCTAAGCTCGTGAATTTAGGTTTTAGTGCTCCATGGTTCTTAATTTTATAGCTTCACGAGTGCGCAGTGACATCTTTGCTAACTTAAAGCTAGAAGAAAATCAGTAATCTAGATAAATGATTCTAATTATATTAAAATAGTCTCTCTTTGATGTAAAAAAGATAGAGAGACAATTTGTTGATTTGTAAAGAACGAATGGGAATGAGAATCTTGAGAGAGACTATTTTAAATAATAGGCTTACATGACATCATGTAAAAAGTCTCTCCTTTTTAATTATCAGTAGAGAGAGAGAGAGAGCCTTACATGACGTCATGTCTCTCTTTTTTTAATTGAGTAAGCAATCAGGAACGAGATGGGAATGAGAATCTCGAGAGAGACTATTTTAATATAATTAGAATCATTTATCTGGATTACAGATATTATTTTTTACATGGTTCTTAATTTTAGCTATAAAATTAAGAACCATGGTGCAAAGATGTCAGGTAAGAGAGAGATTAAGAACCATGGAGCAAAGATGCTCCATGGTTAGTTTATACAAAGCAGCTAAGCTATGTAAGCATAGTCTCTCTCTCTCTTTTTGTCACATGTAAGGCGTCTTGATTAAAATGTTATATTTAAAATAATACTACATTAAAAAAAATGAATGCCTTACGTAATCGATGAAATTGGTTTTTTATTCTATGAATTCACAAGCTGATCACAAAAATTATCAGTAAAGCTGATTGCTTATAAATAGTTACGCTCTGTCTCTCTCTCTTCACAACCCAAAAGATATCAAAATGGAGGTATTTAACAAAGAGCTAAAAGATACTGATATCCAAGTTCGATTCTCATTCCCATCTCGTTCCTTACAGTATCTAGATTTCGCAGGAGAATTTTTTGTTGATTTGAAAGTCAAAGACAGCAGCGGTAAGCTTAGGGTAATTCGTTGCAGGAAGAGAAATGGAGATTACGACAAGCCAGTGCTTTCTATAGGCTGGCTTCAATTTGTTGCCGACTATGGACTGAGAGTTGGTGACAGGGCTGTTCTTCTTCGTGAGGATGACCATCGCCTCGGGTCACAGTTCAGGGTTGAAGCTAAGAGAAAAATCATATTGTTTGGCGAGGAGGTTTGGGGTGATGTGCCTCGAGCTACCTAGTT
Organism: Populus davidiana; assembly: GCA_030145905.1. NCBI lineage: Eukaryota > Viridiplantae > Streptophyta > Magnoliopsida > Malpighiales > Salicaceae > Populus > Populus davidiana. The sequence continues at coordinate 22,695,633 of CM057792.1, read as the reverse complement.
ATTATTATTTGCATGTATATATACATGCACAAGAGAGAGATCCAAGCGTGGTGTGCTTTCTTAAATTCGGGCTGTGTAAGTGCTTCTGTTTGATTGTTTATAGTGATAATTAATTAGCATCGGTCTAGCTAATTAAATGATTGTATTGCTGTTCTTGATTGCTTGTTTACATATATGTATATATATATATATATATATATATATATATATATATATATATATATATATTTGCGCTGTCCTCGAATTATGTTTCCAAAAATAGAGAAGAAAACATGTGTTGAGCACTGAATTTTCAGTATGGGTTAGAAAAAACACTCCTGCATTCGCTCCATTTTTAGATTTTCTTTATGCATGAGACGGGACAGATTTATGTTTAGTTTGATGAGGGGCCTACGCTCAAAGCTCAGGCTTCAGTAACGGAACTTGGGGCACAATCCAAGCATAAGACTAAGAGCACGAGCACGAGGCATCGCTCAAGGCTAAAAACTAAGAAGCTATACGGTAAGGTTGTTAAACTTACGAGTTGATTTGTAAAATTATATGATTTTACAAGTTAATACATGCTTAACATGTATAATCACTTTAAAAACTTAAAAATAGATAAAATTAGGTTAAACTCGGATAAAATCAGGTGAAAGCACGAGTTTGAAACTATTTTTAAGATTCTAACTAAAAAATCATAAACTACAATATTCCAGGCTTCCATCACTCCACATCAACATTAGCTACACTACACACCACATACAACATTTACCCTAATTTCTTTCTCTCAATCTCAAGCTCTCAAATGATTCAACAATTAACCAACTACCATGAGATTGATGACTTCCTCTTCATCAACAACATTTTTTTTTTTTCTATCATCAACGACATCCTTTTCAGTCTTCATTGAATTACAATTAAAAATGCATGCGAGTATTGAACCTAAAATACCCAATAACTAACTGAGCTGATATTTCAAATTTCAATTGTGTAATAAAATTATCTTGTGTTTGGGTAATGATTGACCAACAATAATTGTCTACATAACACTTTGAATATGGTTTTTTCGAAAATAAAAAAATATAAATTAAATAAAAGCTATCGGTAAAATATTGTGGCCTAAATACATTGTATTCTTCATTGAACAATAAAATGATGTTTTTGTAATTCTAAAAAAACTAACAAATCTTGCAATTGGGGTGAAATTATTTTTTTTCCATGAGATACATCAAGCAATACAAGATTGATTTCACATATATATTTTTTAGCACAATTAAATGATTTTGTTGCCTTGAAAGCAACAAAAAAGAATGTATAGTTTTTATTAGGGGCTTTTTAATCTTTTCAATACTTTTTGCATAATAAAATTATGTTTATCCTCTTATGAGCAAAAAAAAAAAAACATTAAACTTGCATAAAAAATCATTTTTATACTTTCATTTTTTTAAAACAGTAAAGTCACACAATTGCCTTTAAAAAAAAAAAAAACTCTTATACTGGTTTCAAGGGTATTTTATTCTTTTAATTATAGTATTTTTTTGTTATTTTTTGAATTTATCTAATGATTGTTAGTGGGTTGCGCACACACAACAAAGATGTGGTTGGGTTCCAAATAATTTTTTATTTTTTTTCTTTTCTCTTTCCTAACTTAGAAATTCATGTTAATCCTTTAAAAATCAATTATATCTTTTAATTTATATTTTTATCAATTTTACGCTCATTTTTTTTATTATTATTTGTTTTATTTTTAATGTTTTTTTTGTTTTTTTTTTCATTTCTATCCCTAGACATTTTTTTTCATTATTAAATTTAGCTCCCATTCTTTTTATTTATCTTTTGTATTTTATCATTTTCTTGTTTTTTTCAATTTCATCCATCATTATTTTTTTTATTTATTTTTTCATGTAGTGACTCTTGTCAGCCGAGTATAGAGGCCGAACAAAGTATTTGGCAAAAAGTTGTAAAGGTACAACTTTCTTTTTCTTATTATTATTATAATTATAGTAAAACTCGAGAAATGAGTGCACATTGATCAATTCATATCTTATCCATAGTTTTAAAATCCGGCCCGGCGGGTCGACCCGGGACCCGGCCGACCCGGGCATGGGACCGGTCCGGGTGGAGGTCAAAACCCGTTTGGGAATTGGCCCGACCAGACTCGGTTGACCCGGTCAAAACCCGGCCACAAACCCGTTGACTTTTATTTTCTTTTATGCTAAAACGATGTCGTTTTGATTTCTTTAAAAAAAATTAAAAAATAAATTTTAACGCGGCCGACCCGGTCGAGACCCAGTGACCCGATCAAAACCCGGAACCCGGGCCTTGGACCGGGCCGACCACCGGGCCGGGTCTTAAAACTATGATCTTATCCCTTCAACAAAGTCCTTTTCTTCGTTGGCAAAAAAAACTAAAAAGAAAGAAAAAAAATTGTCCTTGTCTGTCCAAAAGAAATCACATGGCCTTGGAGCATCAAGGGTGTTGCCGCCCGCCACACCAACGGTATCGTTCAGTTCTAGGCCGATTTATCAAGCAGATCAAGCGGATGATCCTATCGGGCCATTTGAAGCTTCTTTTCAGTAATGTCAAAGCCATCAACTAGACGATTCATATGGCAGACATCAAACGTAATTCGGTGGTAGATTGCTTAATCGAACAAAAAAACATGCAGAAATCTCTAGATATTGCAAGATGTAGCGCTCTCTCTCTCTAGATATCGTAGTGCTAATTAAGCTGTGAAAGCCTAAAAAAAAATAGTTATAATATAATCAATTATGTTTTTTATTATGCACTTTTTATTAATTAAGGGTGTTATAATTAATAGTGGTTATATTAGTAATTACATAATAATAATAATATAGAGAATAAAAAGAAAATAAAACTCTATAGGAGCTTACGCTTTATTAATTTTGTTGGACGATCAGAACATATATCAATAGAGTGAGGTAGATGAAGACCAAGAAAGCGATTTAGTCTAGGAAAAATCTTTTCTTTTTCTTTTGATCAATTTAAGGTGTATGTTCTCTACCCTTATATTTTAATGAAGTTTTTCCATGCATATTAGGTTTATTGAGAAAGGTTTAAGAATTTGAGTTTTTTATTATATTTGAATTTTAATCACTTTTAAGGAGTGAATATTATACATATGGAGTTTTCGATTGATAAGTGTCATTGGAAGTAATTTTATAAATTTGTTGTAGATTATTTTGAAGTAATAATGAAATTAAGAAATTGACCAAAAAAATATTGAGTTGGTAACTTTAGGCCACCATAATCTGGTCTTTCACTGAATATTATGGTCGGAATGATATTTAGTTATCATATGCCATGATTTCTATGATTTGATAGATATTTCATAAGTAAAACTAGGTGCTATAATAAAATGGTTCTAATATTGAGTGATTTTTTAATGAAATTTTATGGTGTGAGAATTACTCTAATATTGGCTGGTCCTTAATCAATTATTTATGGAAATGTGCAATTTTAATTATGTTTAATGTGATCATATTTTTAGGTACATCAAACCCTCAAATTTTAAACCGGAAAGTAGATGTATGGATTGATAATTTTGTTAAGAATGTGATGGAATTAGAAAAACTGTTATTTTGTTGTAATACACTATTATGTTTAAGAATTTTAATGTTTAACTTAATTATTTATGTGTAATGTAATTTATGATGTTGCTATTATTAAGTTGAATTACAATTGGCTATATACATATATTGAGCACAATTACCTTTGAAAGAAATCGATGTATGAGTTTTAAAAGTTCAAATAATGGGATGAAAATTATGATTAATGCTTACAAGTTGAGAATTATTGAGTTGATAATTTGGTATCATAAAAATATAAATGAGTTTCTACTGAAATTTCATTAATATATATATATATATATATATATATATATATATATATTGTAACCACGAATATATATAATTTAATTTGAGTTAATATAACTGGGTTTGTTATATTAGGTATGGTACTTGATCTTCAAATATTCATCAATCAATTGTTTAATTGATAATAAATTAATTTATTTAATCCTATTTTATTTAGAATTGTGATTTATATGTGGATAAACTGATTAGGAAACATAATGGGTAACACATATAAGAACCATTAATTAGAAATTAAAATAAGATGATTAATCAAGTATGACTTGATTGTAAATAAGTTTTAGAAATTGAAGGTCAGAATATAATTTACACAAGGAATTATAATTCTAAACCTAGAAATATAAAATAGAAACTTGATTGAATAAATTTATAAAATTTATTGAAATAATATATGTGATATTATTTAAATGGCAAATTAATATTTTGCTATTTATAGGGTTTTTAGGTTTCCCTATACATAAAAAGTTATACCTCTTATTTTCTGTGAGTAGAGTATAATACAGAAATACTTACAACACATAAGAAAATAGCTAGTACTCAAAGGTATAACAATCACTTTCTCGTAAAAGGGTTTAAGAAATTTTTTACCAGTAATTCGTGTGGATTGCATTAGAGGTCGGACACTGGGACGACTTGTAGTTTGCGCAACACAGCCTTGAAACAATTGTTCAAAGTAAAAAAAAACATATAATCTTCACATAATCTTTGTAAAAACCATAAACAACCTTATATCTATGTAATATAATCTTTGAAACTCTAAGAAAAAAATTAAATTTACAGTTTCGCTACATATATATATATCATGGGAAACCCAACACTTGATTTTATATATATGTGTGTGTGTACTTTTGAATATTTGAAAGTACTTTTATTTTGGTATAATAAATGATTTTAAGCTATATTTATTTGTAAGTTTTGATTTGATCCAACTAAAGAAATGAAATGTTATTAACTAGTATATGACACTCACAAACTATTTTCTTATATATTTAATTTCAAATGGTTTGGAAGATGTTTAGAATCTCAAGAGATCGATGGAAATTTATAGTTGATTTCTAAACTTTAATATTTCAATAATTAGATCAATTTATGATCTTAAACTCATGGAACATTTGATTTTATTTGATTTTAAAGTTAAACTATTTGATGTAAAATGATTTGTATTTAATTTATTACTCATTTTTTGAATGAAGTATTATTTTAAATATATATTTTTTAACTAGAATTAAAATGCCACACAAAACATCTAAAAGTTTTCGAAAAAAAAAAACAATTTTCATGTGGCATTCAATTTTTTAATGAAGTATTAATTTAAATATAATTTTTTAATGAGAACTGAAAAGTTGCAAAATAAAAAACTATTTTCATGATTTTTGAGTTTGACTATATGAACTAGTTAAAAACTAGGTAGAGCAAGATGAAGAACTATCTTTATCAAGTGCGCTGTGCGCCCGATGAAGAACTATCTTTATCAAGTTCGCCCGGTTTTCGCAAGTTAAAACGAGTTTACGATCGGCTGTCAATGTCAGCTGCTCACGTCCTGGCTCATTTGGTCTTTCAAAAAAGCATAATCGCTTCTGTTCTCTTGGCCTACGTGAAGAGTAAACCATCTAGATTACTAAATGCCACACGAAATCGATGAACTGAACACGATTATTGAAATCTTCGTTCGATGTCTTTCTACCGTCAACTCAGCAATAGTCTTGAGCAGCTCATGCACTAGACTTTTTTTTTTCTATAAATTCAGAACTGATCACTGCAATTATCAATCAAGCTGGTTGCTTATACATAATCACACACACTCTCTCTCTCTTTTCACGTCCCAAAGAAATCAAAATGGAGGTGTTCAACAAAGAGCTAAAAGTTACTGATATCCAAGTTCGATTCTCATTCCCATCTGGTTCCTTACAGTATCTAGATTTCGCAGGAGAATTTTTTGTTGATTTGAAAGTCAAAGACAGCAGCGGTAAGCTTCGGGTGATTCGTTGCAGGAAGAGAGATGGAGATTACAACAAGCCATGGCTTTCAAAAGGCTGGCTTCAATTTGTTGCCGACTATGGACTGAGAGTTGGTGACAGGGTTGTTCTTCTTCGTGAGGATGACCATCGCCTCGGGTCACAGTTCAGGATTGAAGCAAAGAGAAAAATCATATTGTTTGGCAATAAGGAGGTTTGGGGTGATGTGCCTCGAGCTAACTAGTTATTATTATTTGCATGTATATATACATGCACAAGAGAGAGATCCAAGCGTGGTGTGCTTTCTTAAATTCGGGCTGTGTAAGTGCTTCTGTTTGATTGTTTATAGTGATAATTAATTAGAATCGGTCTAGCTAATTAAATGATTGTATTGCTGTTCTTGATTGCTTATATATATATTTGCGCTGTCCTCAAATCATGTTTTCAAAAATAGAAAAGAAAACACTCCTACACTCACTCCATTTTTAGATTTTTTTATGCTTGAGACGGTGACAGATTTATGTTTAATTTGATTGACAGAATGAGAGTTTACGCTTAAAGTTCACACTCGAGTGATATAACATGAGACATAGTCAAAGTAGAGTTTTTATACTTGATCCAATCATCAATTCAGCTAAAGGCTTACATAATGAGTTTTGTCTATATTATTAGATTTTAGTCAGATTATGAGGTCAATTTTAAATTTTTTTATAAATTAAAATGATATTATTTTAAATAAAAATAAATAAATAATAAACAAGTTACAATCAAATTTTTAAGTGCGCTAACTCATCAAGTTACCGAAATTTTTAATTTTTTTTTTTAATTAAATTCAATCCAGTTTTAGTCTTGGATCAACTAAATACCTGAACCAGATCCCAGGTTTTAACACTACAAGTCCAAGCACAAGACAGAGCATGAGGCATCATAGCTCGAGCCTAAAAACTAACAAGCCAGGGTCTTCTCCCGGGGTCACCAAGCTGCATAGACCTAGGTGTGGCCCAATACTCTACTATACCTAGGTTACATGAATCTGAAGGATCTGAGATGGGGAGAGATGACTTCTAACTTCTAAGAAACACAATTGACCCCGCTGGGCCACAAACCTTGAACTTTATAATGGATCCGAGACCTACACCAAGGCAATGAGGCCGAGCATCCAGACATACATATTCCGTATACACCAAATGCCGAACATGAGAAGCTCGACCTTAAAGATATCCCACTTCCTCTGTTCAATTGCTATTCAATATTAAATGCTCTCATTTTTTTTTTGTCATAAGTTGACCTGTGAAACAACGGTTAGATGAGTTTATGCCTGGTGGATGATCTTTTCATCGTTTTACCTTTGTCTTCAAGCAAGTTAGAGTGGTTTATGATATATTCATGAAAGAACCCTGAGGTAAGCAAAAGTACAATTGTAATATTTTTTTTTTCCAGTATTCTTATCTTGTACTTTCTACAAACATAAATAATAATACAAACTCAAACACACAACACAACTTCTAAAGCTTCATTTCTCTCGCAACTTTACTAACTTAAGCATTAGATGTTCCTCTGAATCCAATAAAAATCCAATAAGGGAGTTCTTTTACATGTTTTCATGATTCCCAACTATTATCAGCACACCAAGACCATTACTAACTTTGAAAAGAATGATCTTTTAGGGAACGTCTTGAAAAAAAGCCAGTTCTATTCCCTTCTCTTTTATATATTTTCCAATTCTTTCCATGATAGATAATCCAAAACCAATGTTATTAAACTCGGCTTAACCTAGTGATCATCCGTTGACCCCTAGGTTAATAACGGGACTCCATGGGAACGACAGCCTGCAAGACAAGCTCTTTCTGTTTCCCAAAACTCCTGTGTTTAAGCATCCTTCTCCCTGTGAATGAAAATTTTCGAGATTAACAAAATTATACTACTATGCAATTGCAAATTATGTGTCCATGCAGAGATCAAGCTGTAAGCAATACTCCACTCATATTCATGGCGACCTATATTCATACGCAAAGCAACCTCTTCAACATGTAGAAAGTGAAAGCATTACAGCCCCCATTAATCAACTGCAAAAGGGTGAATTTACGTAGACCAAAAAAATGCTTTAGACACCTGAACTAGAGATCCATTATGAAATGCTCACGTTCATGGAAGTTCAAGAAATGTACAACGCGTCAACGTCTTTGCTATAAGGATATGAAAACAGAGAGAGCTTTGAGGGAATTCGAGAAACTCCAGATGTGTAACAGTAAATTGCGAGTCAAAACATCATAACTCTCTCTCAAGGGTGAATGGTAAGAGAATAGCGTCATTCTTAACATCCAATGAAACACTAGCACATGCATCTGAGCTCACAAACAGGCTTATTCGACTTAATTTGTGTTTCCATAGGCAAATCTTGCATTTAATGACAAAGCTTGTTGAGTTCAAATGAACAAATAAAGACATAAATTGATGTTTTAACTCGTTATGAACTGAATCCTGTCAGCACAAACCAGTCATGATACTCCCGAGTCACCAAGAACTCGAAGTTGTCTAGGAACCAAAGCCACAGGTGCTTTGGTACTGTTGTTTCATACATGAATGCTATAGAGGTTCAGAATTCGGAACTTGTTATTGTACAATTTTGTAAGCAGTATATCCTTAGTCTTTGATCAGCAGTTTTTCCTTGTGTAACTAAGTTTTTGTAAGCAGTGTATCCTCAGAGATTGCAGAGTTCACAAGTTGAAAAGGTAAAAAGGGGTCATGGAGGATCTGAGAGTGTTTCTTCTATATTTATAATTCTTGCTGTGTCAGTGGCACTTTCCTGTTTAAATCTCCTCATGGTTGCCCCACCCCTGACTGGTCTATTTTGGGCAAGCACTACGCAATGCAACCTTGTCATCTGGCTTGAGCTTAGACTGCAGTCCTGGACTCAAGGTTTGTGCATTCTATGTGTACTAATCGTTTTATTCTATTCTCAGCTTCATCGGCTTGACTCCCAGATCACTACAACCAGGACTTTGCCCAGAAGCTGCTAATCGCTTACAAGAAATGAAGCACAAATACGAAGACAAGAGGCAAGAAAGACAGAGTTTTGACTGAGCAGCGCTGCACACAAAAAACCTAATTAATTAGTTTTATTACAATCTAGTTCTGTCTTTTTAAGAGATTTACAAGTTTTTAAATAGATCTGAAATTGATTTTAAAAAGGAAGAAAAATTATAATCCTTAAACAAAAAGAAAAACTAACGTAAAATATAAAAATAATAATAAATCCAGAAAATTCAATGAAAAATAACAAAAATAGCTCTAGCATCCATAAGGGTTCTCTAGAGGGGGCTAGAGCAAGCGACTTGATCTCTTTGCAAAAATAAGCCTTGGGAATCACCTAAAAATATATGAGCCCGGTCCAATAATTAAATTAAACGTTGTGATATTTTATAAGTAGGTTTTTGATCTAGCATGATTGAGCTTTCTCTTGGACGTAGTTTTACCCCCACCGGTCCATACATACATATACTACGCTACCTGGATAATTCATTGGTGGCATATCCTTATTTGGCTAATCAAAGCCTTCACTTTCTTCATACCTGACAACGTACATTGTATATATGCTAATTACAATATCAAGTGGCCTGCTTTACAAGGGTGCTGAACAAGGTCCAGGGAAGATAGAGAAGCTTTGCTATTGATTTTAATTAATTTAATTTCCATTATTATATCTCAAAACTAAAATAAAATAGAAAAGAAAAGTTTCTAAGAAATATATTATATTTTAACAAAAACAGTTTATATTGTTGAACAAGAAGTGATAGGAAACACTTAGTTTATGTCGTGCTGCTGAATGCTCAACATTCTCTAGCCTTTTATATTGTTGGCAGATAAAAGTAGTCTTAAAAAATATAGAATGGGTGTTCAGTTGATTCAGTAAATTTTTAATATATTATATATGAATGTAATAATATCATTTTACTTGATTTGATGGGTGTTCTGATGTAAAGTAAAAATTTTCAAGCAAATAAAGCAAAATGAAAAAACCATCTAAATTATAGGAGATTCAATATAATTTTCATTTATTTCCTTAAAGATGCATGCGAGTATTTAGCTTAAGATAATAACTATGAGCCGGTATTTCAAATTTCAATTGTGTAAATTATAAAATTATAAATTTGCAAACAAAGGCTTTTATATATATATATATATATATATATATAAACAGTAAAGGAACATAATGGTCTTAAGGTGTTTAATGATCCGAACCGATTTAAGCTCGGTCCTTTTAAGTTCTTTATTAAAAATAATATTTTTTAATTTATTATTGGATACTGAGTTATTAGACCTTTAACTTTGTTAATTTTTTTTTGAGTTATCCTGATCTTACATTTAATATAAATTGATTCTTTTTTAAAAAAAATGTTTTTTAATTTTATTATTTAATATTATAATTATAATTTTCTTGTCGGCCTAGCTACAAAAGTATTCGGAAAAAAGTTGTAAACGCTACTTTCTTCTTCTTATTATTATAATCATAGTAAGACTCGAGTAATGAGTGCACATTGATCAATTCATATCTTATCCGTTCAACAAATTAAGTCCTTTTCTCCATTGGCCAAAAAAACTACAAAAAATTCCCCTGCGAAATCAAGATACTGTAAAGAACGAGATGGGAATGAGAACTGAAATTGGATATCAGTATATTTTAGCTCTTTGTTAAACACCTCCATTTTGATTTCTTTGGGACGTGAAAAGAGAGAGTATAACGGCCCGGCCCAACTTGTCATATATTATCCGTTTTGGGCCTTATTGTCCTCACGGTTTTATTCCTGATGATGCGAGCCCACTTTTGAGCCTGACGGCCCAAAACACGTATGACAAGTTGGCAACCAGCACCACTTATAAGGCCAGCAACACATCCCTCACCCGCCGATGTAGGATCTTACAATCCACCTCCCTTAAGGAGCCCAACGACCCCGTCGGCACAACCGGACAACCAGTGAGGTCGGCTCTGATACCAAATGTAACGGCCCGGCCCAACTTGCCATATATTGTCCGCTTTGAGCCTTACCGTCCTCACGGTTTTGTTCCTGATGACGCGAGCCTACTTCTGAGCCTGACGCCCCAAAACGCGTATGACAAGTTGGCAACCAGCACCACTTATAAGGCCAGTAACACATTCCTCACCCGTCGATATGGGATCTTACAGAAAGAGACATTTATAATGAGAATACTCAAGAAGAGTCCAAAAATAAGTCTAAGCTTGCTTCTTTGAAGCTGTCGAAAACAATACATAATCAAATGAACAAAAACTAAAATTGAATAAACAAATTAAATATAATAAAATGTTGTAAGAAAAAATTGAAAAAAAATAAAATTATAAAAAAATATCAATTAAAACAATCAAAATTAAAATTGAATTAAAAAATAAAATAAAATGATAATATATGAAATTGAGAAAATAAATTAAAAAAATCAAATCAAATTTAATAAAAACAAATTAAATGAAAGGTTCAGTGGTACATGTTTATTAATGTTACACGGACTAATACTATTAAAGTTGGGGGTGTACTACACTTGAGGGTCCGGTTGCTGTGGCCAATCGTCTGACTTGTTCCGCCCCCATTCCGGGTTTGACCTTCTATGTGTACGTCTGTCACCCCCGCGGTGCCTTATATGTTCACTGGGCTTGCAGGATGTTCAGTGAGCCCGGGGATTAGTTGTGGTGCGCGCAAGCTGGCCCGGACACTCCGGTTATCAAAAAAAAAAAAAAGTTGGGGGTGTACTAATCTCCATATAATATGTTCCAAGCTAACTCCTTGCCCAAACCATCCATTATCATTTGGAAGCGATCCATTATTCCAAGTTAGAAACTGTACACTTTCTGGGACTCTAAAAAAAATGGATGGTTCAGTGGTACATGTTTACTTATCATTCTTTTTATCTTTCATTCTAATTTTTCATATCGATGTTATTGTAATGAACTCATTTACATCATTCATCTTTCCTTATCTTAAAAGCAACTACTCAAACATATTTTTCACTTAATATCGATACCAATAAATTGGTATCATTAGTCTTTCAAACTGGGAATAAAATTCATTCCAAAAGAACATTGGCAATATTACTTTGTACATCACTAAAAGAACATTGCCAAAAAAGCCTTGGCATCTAAATGTCTAAAAGAACAATATAACCAAAGAACATTAGCATTCCAAAAGAACAATATTGAACTAGAGGCCAAGAATTATTAGCGATTTGGAATGAATCTAGTGCCAACGTTCTCTTTTTTATAAATTCAGAAGCTGATCTCTGCAATTATCAATCAAGCTTCTCTCTCTCTCTCTCTTTTCATAGCCCAAAAGAAATCAAGATGGAGGTGTTCAACAAAGAGCTAAAATATACTGATATCCAAATTCAGTTCTCATTCCCATCTCGTTCTTTACAGTATCTTGATTTCGCAGGGGAATTTTTTGTTGATTTGAACGTCAAAGACAGCAGCGGTGAGCTTCGGGTCATTCGTTGCAGGAAGAGAAATGGATATTACGACAAGCCAGTTCTTTCTATAGGCTGGCTTCAATTTGTTGCCGACTATGGACTGAGAGTTGGTGACAGGGTTGTTCTTCTTCGTGAGGATGACCATCGCCTCGGGTCACAGTTCAGGATTGAAGCAAAGAGAAAAATCATCTTGTTTGGCAATAAGGAGGTTTGGGGTGATGTGCCTCCAGCTAACTAGTTATTATTTGCATGTTGGAGCGGGCATGTATATATATACATGCACAATAGAGAGATCCAACCGTGGTGTGCTTCCTTAAATTCATGCTATCTATGTGCTTCTACTTGATTGTTGCTAGTCACAATTAATTAGCATCGTTCTAGCTAATTAAATGATTGTGTTGCTGTTCTTGATTGCTTGTTTATATATGTATTTTGAAATATATTTGCGCTGTCCTCAAATCATGTTAATTTCCAAAACCTCCTGCACTCGCTCTATTTTTTAGATTTTCTTTATGCTTGAGACGGGATAGATTCATGTTTAGTTTGATTGACAGATTGAGGGGTCTACGCCCAAAGCTCAGACTCGAGTAATAGAACACGAGGCATAATCCAAGCACAAACAAAACAAAGAGCAGTACAAGGCATAGCTGGAGCCTAAAAACTAATAAGGAGCCTAAATATTTAGTATACAACCACAAAGAGAATTCCTTAACATTACTATCACTCTACACATCCAGATCTTCCTCAAGTAGCCTAATAATAGAAAGCCACTCAAGTTTATGATGATACAAGCCCTAGATATAAAGACGTACAACCCCTACGAGGTGAGGGTTCTTCAATGGTCAAACATGTATTAGACACATGTCTTTTTAAAAACTTCATCTACATCAAGAAAGGCTTCCAAATTCAAGAGTGCATGTAAAAAATGTACATATTGGTCTAGAGTTGATCATGCAAGATACAAACTTCATTTGCAAAATTCTCATCACCATCAAGGGTAAAGAGATTGTGTATAATAAATTTATTCTCTAAATTATTATTATGTAATTACTAATATAACCACTATTAATTATAATACCCTTAATTAATAAAAAGTGCATAGCAAAAAACATAATTAATTATATTATTCTATTTATTATTACTAAGTTTTTTTTAAGGCTTTCACAGCTTAGCACTACGATATCTAGAGAGAGACAGAGCTAAATCTTGCATTATCTGGATATTTCTGCATGTTTTTTGTTTGATTAAGCAATCTATATATATTGTATACCAAAGAACTTGGCACGAACAGGAGTAAGAGAGAGAGAGAGAGAGAGTAAGAGAGAGAAGGTTCAGGTTCAGTCAAAGAACTTGGCATGAACAGGAGTAAAAGAGAGTGTATTAGGAATTGCCTTTGACATGAGTTCCTGTTCATGAACGCAATTCCTAATACACTCTAGAACTCTCTCTTACTCCTGTTCATGAACGCAATTCCCATGTTAAACACTCTACACAAAGTCCAAAATGTGGCAGTTAATGTGAACTCAAAGGTGTCTTCTCTACCGGTTTGAATGAGAATCTAAACACTGGGAATGGGAATAAACACTGGGAATGAGAATCTAAAGATTTTTTAACCCAGTGTATCCCATCTTTACCGGTCCATATATTGCTGGTATATATATTGTATAGCAACGAATTACGTTCGGTGTCTGATGCATGAATCGTCTAGTTGATGGCTTTGACATTGAAGATACATTACTGAAAAGAAGCTTCATATGGCACTACAGGATCATACGCCTGAGCTGCTTGATAAATCGGCCTAGAACTGAACGATACCGTTGGTGTGGTGGGCGGCAACACCCTTGATGCTCTGAGGCATGTGTGATTTCTTTTGGACAGACAAGGACAGTTTTTTTTTTGGCCAACGGAGAAAAGAACTTTGTTGAAGGGATGAGATATGAATTGATCAATGTGCACTCATTACTCGAGTTTTACTATAATTGTAATAAAAAGAAGAAGAAGAAAGATGTCACCGCATGTTAAATCAAGCGAAGATTCCGTAAGGGTCCAAGGCAGACCGGGCTAGATTTTTTTTAATGGGAAATAAGAATGTATAAAAGATGATAATCCAACTCAATTTAAGTAACATATGATCTGAAATATATGATTGAGATAGCTTCTACAAAGAAAAGTAAAAATTTAATATCAAATCATAAAATTTTAAAAATAATTGAGTAAACCTGTATTAATTTAGCTACAATTATCAATCAAGCTTCTCTCTCTCTCTCTCTCTCTCTCTCTCTCTTCACAACCCAAAAGAAATCAAGATGGAGGTGTTCAACAAAGAGCTAAAATATACTGATATCCAATTTCGATTCTCATTCCCATCTTTTTCCTTACGGTATCTAGATTTCGCAGGAGATTTTTTTGTTGATTTGAGAGTCAAAGACAGCAGCGGCAAGCTTCGGGTGATTCGTTGCAAGAAGAGAGAAAAGGAGATTACGACAAGCCAGTGCTTTCTATAGGGTGGCTTCAATTTGTTGCCGGCTATGGACTGCGAGTTGGTAACAGGGCTGTTCTTCTTCGTGAGGATGACCATCGCCTCGGGTCGCAGTTCAGGGTTGAAGCAAAGAGAAAAATCATCTTGTTTGGCGAGGAGGTTTGGGGTGATGTGCCTCGAGCTAACTAGTTATTATTTGCATGTTGGAGCGGGCATGTATACATATAGCGTGGTGTGCTCTTTAAATTCATGTTATATAGCTTGATTGTTTCTAGTCACAATTAATTATCATCGTTCTAGCTAATTAAATGATTGTATTGCTGTTCTTGATTGCTTGTTTATCTATGTATTTTGAAATATATTTGCGCTGTCCTCAAATCATGTTAATTTCCAAAACCTCCTGCACTCGCTCTATTTTTTAGATTTTCTTTATGCTTGAGACGGGATAGATTCATGTTTAGTTTGATCGACAGATGGAGGGGTCGACGCTCAAAGCTCAGGCTCGAGTAATAGAGCATGAGGCATAATCCAATCACAAACAAAACAAAGAGCAGTACAAGGCATAGCTGGAGCCTAAAAACTAATAAAGAGCCTAAATATTTAAGAAATGTTGGTATAAATATAACCTATTGGTATCATTAACCTTTGCTAATAAAATTCCTTAATATTGTTGATTGTATACTTTCTTAATATCAATGACAATATACTGATATCATTATCCTTCATAATTTGAAATGACGAGTCAAATTCACTCTTTTTTTTTTCTTTTTATACACTATCCATAACTTGTACATTAAATAAAATTGAAAATAAATTATTTTCAATGATTTAATTAAATGACTAGCCAAATTTAAAAAATGTCAATATAAATATAATATATTGATATCATTAACCTTTCAAACTCAAAATAGCTAATCAAGTGTTTTAATATTGTTGATTGTACATTTTGTTAATGTCGATGCCAATATATTTATTGACATCATTAGTCTCCATGACTTGGAATGGTGAATCAAATTCACTTTTTTTGTTTTTGTTCTTTCACTTTTTCTTTTTTTTTTGTACACTACCCATAACTTGTAGGTTAAAAAAATTATAGATAAAATATTTTAAATGATTTAATTAAAATTTTAAAGAGTAGGACAACTACCTATTATTTATGACATCCCTACACCCGTCTTAAATTGTGGATTAACTATTGCAATATCCTTGCCATAACCTGATTTAACTTATTTCCATTAAATTTTATTTTATTTTTAAACTTAGAAACCATAACTAAGGCTCCTCCACAGTAATTCTCAACACCTAAACATATCATGATTTCAAGAGAAAAAAAATTTCTTTTTCTTCATACAATTTGTCATCATCACAACACAATTTAGTTTGAAAACACATTTTCATGATATTTACATAGGTGATTCATATGAATATATTACTCTTTTTTATTGTCCAATTTAGCCAAATTATACCCATGAAAATCAAGGATTCTTTTAACTCTCACACAACCAAATCATCATAATTCATTTATTATACTTTATTCAAGCATAATTTAACTTGATATTCTAATAATTAAACCATATTAAATGCATCCCTCATTTAGCAAGTCTTGATTTGTTAAATCAATTATCAAGGTAGTTAAACCAAATGAATCAAATCTCCCTGTACCCAAGCTTAAAGCTTGGCCGAAATCCCTACCATGGCGGAGCATGCCCCTATTTAATTTTTTTTTCCTAAATTAACTCTTTACTCATTCCTTTTTGTTACCCATTTAACATGTATCAAGTGTTAAACAAACAATTTCAAACAATTCTTCATGAACCCTAACTCTCCATAATAGTTAGCATTTCATTAAAGGGCATAAATCCACAACAAAACTAAATCAAATAATTTATAATATACTTCTTACCTCTTAATCACCAATAAAAGAGAAGAAATCAACCAAGAACCTAGTTTTTTCCTCACCTTTTCTCTTCTCCTCCCAAAACCATCGCTCAATACTCAATAAATCCTAGAAAACCTTCAATTTCTCTAACTCAAATCTTCTTTTAATTCCTTTTGATCACTAAAACTAACCTTCTTTAATTTTATTTTCCAAGATTTACTAAGGTTTAACCAAGAAAACCATAAACCCCCCCGCCAACAATGAGAGGGGGGCATTTATAGTCAACTTTTTGCTATTTGCAATTTTACTCTATTTGCCTTTATGTTTTTATTTTTCCCCAGTAGATTCTCTCTTTCTATTAAATTAGTGTTATTTGTCCTTCCTCTTATTCAATTTCACCCCCTCTTCATTTAGTTTAATTTATAATTTTAAAAATTAACCCTTGCATTACTGGGTTAAATTCTTAATATTTCATCAATACCATGAAATCCTTTAACCGGGGGTTTCCAAGCCGGACATTCCATCTCAGCCCTTTTTTTAATATTGAAAAATTCAGACCGGGGATTTACACTAAGAAAGAGTATTAAAAGAGAAAAGAAAATGGGATTTTTTGGATTGTTATAATAAAGAAGCAATGAAATTTGTGGCAGTAAATATTAGGTTTTTTTTTTCTAGAATTAATATAACAATCATCATAGATAACTATAGTGTTCAAGATGGTGATCTAATAATGGCATTGAGCTTTACAAGAACATGGAGACTTCATTGATCTCATAAATTTAGTGATTGCATATTGCTTTCTTTATTATAGTAGATTATTTCAAAGTTTCTCCTTATATTGTTTTTTATATGATGAAGTTATTTTCACGTAAATTTGATATTTCTTAGTTGTGCTCTTGTGATTGATTTCTCTTATACTCATGATTGTTGTGTGTATTTAACTTATATTATTTGCCAAAAAAAAAAACTAATTTATATATAGGTTATAACCCCAACAATTGAAATGTCTCAGAAATTGCTCACCAACAGGCAACAACACTTGAATTATTCATCATGTGACCGAAACTGAGAATTTATTATTATTTGTAATGAAATTGAAAAACAAAATTACAACTAGGTATATATCTTCTTTATTATTTTCAGTGTTTTAAAATTCAAACAATTAAATGAGAATAGTAAGCATGAGTTAAAAAAAAAAAAAAAGTGCCCTCAAGGGGTGTAGCGTGGTGGTAAAGGGCTTGAGATCTGCACAACAGGTCTCGAGTTCGAGTCAGGACATGCACTTCTTGTAAGAGCCTGGGACAGCCGGGGTTTTACTCACTCACCTGGGCCCACAAAGTACGTTTTCCGAGAAATAGAGTTTCCTCGAATTAAAAAAAAAAAAGTTAATAAAAAGCACTGAATCAAATATGTAACATAGAAGAGAAACTTCTCTCCTTTTTTTTTTTTTCCTGATTAAGTCCAAAAATAGATTTAATTGAATATCAAAATTGGCCCCAACCAGAAGCAGAAAGCAAAGAAACTTGTGGTACAAAGAATAAGTGCAAAACTACTTTTACGTTGAAGAACAATGAACTTCTTGAACAAGAATTCAAATGAAGATTCCTCAAACCTGTTCCGAGGTTTATCCAATCAAGAAGTTCTGGTACAAAATAAAAAATTAAAAAAAAATTGAAATTATATTATCTCACATATAAAAATTAAAAATAATTTATGTGAATCTGAGCTATATATATTATAAATAATGAAGCTTAAAAATTTATTTTAAAAGATTTTTTATTTATATTTTTTTTTTAAAATTAAAATATTTAAATCAAAAAACTTTCTTATCTTACATTAAAAAAATATATAATTTTTTTTATGAATATAAAATATATATATATATATATATACACTAATAAAATTTTATAGTATTAATATAATAAATTTTAATATTAATTAGTAAGCAGAAAGAGTGGTAGGATTGTACTATTTTAGATGCTTTGCTTCGAGGAACAACCCAAATGTGGGGCTAGGTGTTTGCATTATAATTTTTTGGCTTGGCGGGCGAAAAAAGCACCCACCCGTTAAAAGTGTTTGCCAATCAAATCCTGTCGTAGATAAATATGTTAGTTTTGGTGTTCGTAAATTTACTTTGTTTTCGGGAACAATCATCCAAGATAATTTGTTCCACCTCTTAACAAATAGGTATTTGTAAATTAATTTTTTTTATTTATTAAAAAAATAAAAAGACGAGGTCTCTATTGAGTTGCAACAAGTCACGTGGGTTAGGTCTCCACGGGCCCACTACAACCCTGATTTTTTTCTTCATTAAAACCAATCAGGGTCTCGAGTTGTCCAAGTCTCAAGTCAACTTATCGGACCAGGTCGAGTCTAATAATTATGATACAAATAATAGATTAGAAGCTTGACAACCTACAAAAGGGATTAGTCTCCAAGGTTCAAGAATACTCTAGTACAACCCCAAAAATACCAACAAAAGAGAAAAATAAATAATTGTTATTGTCGATGATGCTTTTTAAAAGTATTTTTTATTTAAGAACATTTTAAAATAATTTTTTCAGACTTGTTTTATTTTTTACTTCAAAACTATGAAAAAGTACTAAAAATATCAATTTTATATTTTTTTTAAGTAAAATGTATTTTTAAAACACAAAATACCCACTCAAAATAGACACTCAAATGTAGAATTTCTTGTAATTTCAAACACTTGTAAAATGTTAATAATAGTATTTTAAAAGAGAAGTTGAAAGCTATAATTGAAGAAGCTTAAACCAAGATGTGATATATAACAAAAGATTAGGAAAAGCTTAGACCAATAATTATTAACTTTTCTTTTTCTCTGCCGATTTTTTTTTTTTAATTCTTGTTTTCTTACAAATTCTTATTAGAACCTAGTTACGAGATAGCATATATGTAAATATCCAACAAAATAAATATTGTTCAAATAGAAAATACTAAATTTAAGATATTCAAATAGTAGAATAATAAAAATTTAGAATTCAAAAAAAAATATTAAAAAATTAGACACTAAATATACAGTTTTTTTCCATCGTTTCTAAAAAATTGTAAGCCATTTATTATTAATTAACAATAGTAATTTAAATATTAAAAAAATCAGTGACTCAAGTAGATAAAATAATAATAATTATTATTATTATTATTAAAAAATAAGAAAAAGGTTAAAAGGTAAATAAGTTTTCTCTACTGTAATTAAATATTAGAATCAAAATCAGCCTTCAAACTTTAAAAATTCACATTTCAGGCAAAGAACAGAAAGTCCATTCATATGAACCAATTATTGTCTTCTTCAAGAAGTGTAGCCACCGCCACCGCCACTTTAATCTCTTCTCTCACATTTCAGTCTCTAAAGCAATTCTCATCGACTACGACAACAAAACCAACCAAATGGAACTCACCAACCAACACCATAATCACTCACCCAATTCTCTTAGCAATGGAATCATGCACTTCAATGCTTCAATTGAAGCAAATCCAAGCTCACATGACAAAAACCGCTCTCATTACCCACACTTTCCCAGTTAGTCGTGTCTTAGCCTTTTGCGCTCTCTCTGACTCTGGAGATATAAACCATGCCCATCTTCTGTTTTCCCAGTTACAAAACCCCAATACTTATATTTGGAATACCATGATTAGAGGCTACTCTAAAGCCAAAATGGGCCAAACTGGCTTCTTGTTTTTCTTCCAAATGGTTCAGAAAGGTGTTGAAATGGACTGTAGGAGTTTTGTTTTCGCGCTCAAGGCGTGCGAGCAGTCTTTGGGAGTTTTAGAAGGAAAATCAGTTCATTGTGTTGTTTGGAAGATGGGTTTTGTTTATACTTTGTTGGTTCAAAACGGGTTGGTTCATTTTTATGGTTTGTGTGGTTGTTTGGGTTTAGCACGTCTAGTGTTTGATGAAATCTCTGAAAGAGATGTTGTGTCTTGGACTTCTATGATTGATGGGTATTCTAAGCATAAATGGTGTGAAGAGGCCTTGAAACTTTTTGACTCCATGTTAATTTGTGGTGGTGTTGAGCCAAATGAGGTTACTATGATTGCAGTTCTTTCATCTTGCTCCCAGAAGGGGGATTTGATATTGGGGAAGACTTTTCACGAGTATGTAAAAACAAGGAATGTGACTCGTAGCTTAAATCTGATGAATGCAATCTTGGATATGTATGTGAAATGTGGCTGCTTGGATTCTGCTAGAGAGATTTTTGATACCATGGGGGTTAGAGATGTGTTCTCATGGACAAGCATGGTTAACGGGTATGCTAAAAACGGTGAGCTAGAGATGGCGAGAACATTGTTTAATGAGATGCCTGAGAGGAATGTGGTTTCTTGGAATGCCATGATTGCTGGGTATTCACAAAACAACCAACCAAAGGAAGCTTTAGAATTGTTTCACAACATGTTGGAGGCTGCATTTGTTCCAATGGAGAATACATTAGCTTGTGTGCTCCCTGTTTGTGGTCAATTGGGTTGCCTTGATGTTGGTCAGTGGATCCATCGAAACTACGTCAGAATGAGATACAATGAAATTAGTGTGATCTTAGCAAATGCGCTCATAGACATGTATGCTAAATGCGGAGTCATACATGAAGCTGCAAAAGTTTTTAATGACATGCCAGAGAGAAACTTGGTCTCCTGGAATTCCATGATTACTGCTTATGCTTCTCATGGGCACGCTAAGCAAGCTCTGACTGTTTTTGAGCAAATGATAAGTGGAGGGTTTAAGCCAGATGATATTACATTGGTGGGTGTCCTGTCAGCTTGCAGTCATGGTGGCTTAGTTGCCGAAGGTCGAGAGTATTTTCAAAACATGAAACGAAAGTATGGTATAGAACCCAAGAATGAACACTATGCTTGTATGATCGATTTACTCGGTCGAGTTGGACTCCTAGAAGATGCATACGAGCTAATAACCAAGATGCCAATGGAGCCAAGTGCAGCTGCATGGGGTGCCCTAGTCCACGCTTGTAGGATGCATGGGAATGTTGAAGTAGCTAAGATTGCTGCTCCTAGACTCTTGGAGCTGGACCCTGAAGACAGCGGTATCTATGTTCTGCTAGCTAATATTTGGGCCAGTGGGAGAAGATGGGGTGATGTCAAAATGGCAAGAAGAATGATGAGGGAGAGGAGGGTGAAGAAGATCCCTGGGCGTAGCATTGTAGAAGTTGAGGGCCAGTTTCACGAGTTTTTGGCTGGTGATGAATCACACCCGCAATCTGAAGGCATTTATAACGCATTAGATCAATTATTTGCAATGTCTAAACTAGAGGAACTGTTTTGAAAACTTGAAATTTATTAAATTGATTTTTTCTATTTTTTAATCAAAGTAATTTTGTATAAAGGTCCGGAATTTATAATTTAGTTTATTTGATTATTAAGGCATGTTAATGTTGCTTGCAGTAAAAAAAAACTAAAGATATAAAATAATTAATAGATGAGATATATCCGTGTATTTATGGCCGTTTACTATCAGATCTCTTAAAATTAATAATTATTAAAAATTACAGTGTTTTTCCTACTGTAATTACTATCATTATATAATAATCCTAAATTATATTTTCCAGGAGATTCCTTCATTCAAGAGTTTTATTAAGAGTTCTACCAACATTTAGTCCCAAAAATAGTAACATTAGCTTTACATTATTTACAAATTCAATATAACCTAACAAAAAAAAAGTATAGATCTTTTTTCTTATATATTGACTAGTTCTTCAATGCATTCATACCAAATAAATTCTCTTAAGGATTTATATGAAACTTTATTTTAAAAAATAAATAAATAAATAAACAAGCACAAGCTTTGATGTTATCTTAAATAATATTTACAGCATCTTCTTGTTCCATTACACGAGAAGAATTCTTACATCACACCCCCACGTTATCCCATCTACAACTGCAATTAATCACAAGCTTTACTTACACACAGTTCCCTGTACAGGCGTGCATGAATTATTTATTCACCTCTCTTACACAGCACGAATACATCACATGTTATCGGTCAGAGTTATATACCATGGCCTGTGAACGCCGATTGATACGGTAGCTGCCACCACTAATACTTCAGCAGTTGCCACCACTCTTTCTGCCAGCATGACAGCTCCAATTGACCGGAGTGCCGTCTGTGACAATTTTCTTCCCCAGGGTCCACTGCCCCCAAGCACAATTCCCCTTAGAGCCAGATAAACAGCGCGGGAAACTATTTCAAAAACAGGATCCCCGGCCTGCAAGCTCTTTGCTAACATCCTAGCCATGACTAACTTTCTTGGCTTATGCTTCTCATCATTTTGCGAGAACCCGCTCACTACTTCGACTATTTCTTCAATACCTACATCATCAACACGGTCTAGGACTTCTGACAATTTATTACTGCGCTCTAATAGAATCCTCTCCATGTCTGCATTGCTGTTTACCGCTCGCTCTGTCAGGAGAGTTTGCTGGTAAACAAGAATGCTGCATATCATTAAGTTTCAGATCCGTTAGTAACACTCTTACACCAAATAAAGATACAAGAGAAAGCTCTACGCAAAATGCGGCCCCAAAGAAATGGAAATAGAAAACAATGAGGGAGTATCTTTCCAATCAATCCATCTGGTCTCAAAAAGGCAGTGTTGTTAGAAAATTTTGAAGTAGCATCTCAAAGGAAGGTCTGTGGATCACTTACCTGGTAGAAATTACTATCATTTTCTGAATTTCAGCCTGCACAGACCTCAACCGAGACAGGTTTAGCATAAAAGTTTCAGGCAAAGTTTCTTTTGTCAGACCAGAAACCCCACTCACAATCTTCAACAATCCAAGCCTCACCAACAAATCAATTCTTTCACCAGTGCATTCTGGTTCTGGTTGTTGGTTATCTGATTGAAACAGGAAAAAAAATGAGGATATTGGAAGAAATGTAATTACCATACAAGATAACTGACGCTTTTCATTTTCAAGCAAACTACTAAACAAGCTCATGTCATGACAAACTTTCTTGTCAACTTTGCAAAGATCTAGATATTGTGTCTAAATTTACATTTTTTACCAAGTAGCTGGCATACCTGTCTCTGAAGGTACAGAAGTAGAACCCATTGCACTGCCATTTGTCTTGGCCAGAAAGCTTCCACCGGTTCTAAGGGTAGTGAGAGGTACAGAAACCTGTGATGAACTGTCATGGCTCTTCAAAGAAAAGAGAGAATTCTTGTGCTCTTCCCACTCTTGATCTTCACTATTCTTAACAGATGAAAGCCACAGCATTGTCAGCGGTAGAGAGATACAGGCTTCCGAATCAGACCCATAATGCTTGGCAAAGGCTTTTCTAAGGTAATCCAAACCAGCAGGACCTGTTAACAAAGGCTCCATCATCCTTATTCGTACTTTACTAATCTCTTGCTTGAGAGCCTGTCAAATATGTAGATCATTCAGATAACTGTAACTCTCAAAAGCGTATTAGGTTCAGCAAGAAAATATAATGTGGCCAACACAAATAGAAAGCAGCGAACAGGAAAAGAAAAGGCTATGAATGTCAAGGTAGATCACATATAATACAGAGATTGGTTGTAGAAAGGTGCTCGTATTCTGTTATATGGACATTACAGCAGATATGATCCACAAAAATATGCTAAATAGGAAAAATTTCTAGCAGTGTTTTCCCAGAAAACATGAATGATCATGTATATTGAAGCAAATATAAGACATTTTTCATTTTGTCTGAAATGACCAGAAATAAGTTCCTGCAAAGTTGACTCAGAAGAGCAATACATGAGCCTAGAGCAAGAACAAAAGAAAAGGTATGAATGAATATGCACACCTGAATCTGCTCCAGCACAAAGCGTAGACCCTTGATCATTGCAGCAATATGTGGATGCTTCGATTCATCTTGGGTCTGACAAGTCTCAGCCAACTCTTTCAACAATTTCTGATGCAGAGCCTTCATTACATCCTCCTGGGCTGGAGAGGAGAGTTTCTGCAATGTAACTAATGCAAACTCTAGAATCTTTCCACAGTAACCAATGTCCAGGTTACCTGACTTTAGAACCTAATAATAAGAGAAGGGAAATTAGTATTACAACAGATATAACACCCTAGTAGTAGGAAAAGATTCCCACCTGAGAGAGAAGATCTAGATCAATAGCTTCAACAATCTCTTGTTTCCAGCTCTCTGGAGCCAGCTCCTGAATTCCATCCCTCACCTCCCCCACAAGTTGAACGACCCGTTCATATTTGGGCTCATCCTGTTTCATTGATTCCATGACACTATCCCAGAAAGCTGTCTCCATTGTCTCTCTCACCTTTGCCTGAAAGCAATAAGGTGAGCGGGGAAAATTAGCATTTAAATTCTAAATCTCAACTAATCACCAGCTTGGTGGATACAAACAAGTTTTGATTATTGATAAGAGTTTCCAGTGAAATCTAGACAGAGTTGTGATAAATGTCAAAGTTTGAATAAACTTTAGAGGCTTAGACTTAATAAATGATAGCAAAATTCCATAAAGCAGTATATTAATATCACAGGAGCTTTATAGGAGGAGCAGCCATTATTCCCAAAGCATGCAACTGCAAACAAAATAATAAAATAAAAAAGAAGTAATGAAACTAATGGTGATATGATTATGGCAATTTCAATATCTTCCAATGGATTGATTATTGGTTAATGATTATAGTTGTCTTAATGCACAAACCTTGATACTACTTTCATCTTTGTCAGAAATATTGAATCTATCAACAAAACCATGGCGTTTCTCATGGAGAAATTCATTTACGATCAATTCATTCTCTGTTAATGATTTTCCAACAGCAGAACCTGATGGACCATCTAAGCAACAGCTGCTACTTGCAGAGGAACCAAATTCTTTAGCTGAGGAGGTATCTTCTCTGAATAAGGAGCGAACTACATGGCTTGGCCTCTGAATACCATCACTCACATTATTTCTATTAGCAGTGTTAGCAACAGAGGGAGCATATAGGGGCATGCTAGGAGATGGAAGATGCATTATTGGTGACCCTACTGGACTTCCATTTTCCTTGGCTTGAAAATACTTTGATCGGGTTTCAGATAGTGCAATTTCCATTCGCCCAATACCAGCATCTCCACTCAGGTGTTGTACCTTTTCCCTTAAAAGTTTTTGATCTTCTGCAACCTGTATTGAAACAATTAAAAGACAATCATCTTAATGAAAATACCAATATGGGAAGGAACATTCTGCATGAATACCTTATCAAAACGCTTAACAAAAATCAATCTAAATTCAGATGATCATTTGTTCAATTACTCGAACATCCCCTTTCAATAACAAAGGTAAACACAATTAATGGTACATGCCAAGAGTTGAAAGGGCAGCAATTATTCAATACTTTCACATCACTATAAAAGAAAAAAAAAGGTTTCTCTTTTTTTTTACTTCAAAACCATTTTAATGTGACAACATTTGTTCATGTCATGTACATCAGCTACTATTTAAGTGGATAAAGATAAGACCTGATTCTGAATGGCTTTCATATCATGAGTAAGAATATCACTACTCCCTCGTGGGGTGAGCTTGCATTTCTGGATCATAGAGAGCTCAAGCTGGCAAGCAGCTCTCACCAAGTCCTCCTCCAATGACTGTGCATCCTTAACCTTCCACACCGCAAAGCAATTCAAGTAGGAGCACCATTCTTTATCAAAAGCTGCAAGCTGAGACCTGAACGTGTAACGTTTCTGTGAAATGGATTCAGACTCCTTATCAGAACTGTGCATGGGCCCATCCAGTATAATCCTTATCAACAACTCAAACTCTCGGATGAAAGATTCAGCAGACTTGGCCAGAGCAATCTCACGCTCCCCTTGACCACTGAAAACAGCATCTGGATGACCTAAAATCATGTAGGCACAAAGAACTATTCTCACTGGATACCTTGACATTTTGGCGGCACGTCTGGCAGACTCCCCAGAGGCACCTACTTTTTTGGCCTCTCTACTCCTTGTATAAGACCTGGGAGTGGTCCTTTTCTTAGGGGTGGCAACTCTTTTGAGAAGGTGATCAATGTTGTCCAAGCTGGAAGGATGATCCATGGCAGCAACAGCCATTGAGACTCTAAAGCGGCTCTCAAGACGATCAAGTAGACCTTCTACAGTCTGAAGAGTACCAGTCAATTGAATCAGACGGGCTAGTTGCTCAAATGGCATTGACTTCACACAGTTCTCATTGATTTTCAAGGCATCATAGTCTTTTGCCAGGTCTATGGTAGTTCTCCTTGACCTAAGGAACTGCCTCCAGCACCTAAAAGAACGTGAGCAGGTATACATTATTCAGGTGAAATTTATACTAAAGAGCAAGCCAGATGTTTTTGTACAGGGCTAATGTTTGGCAGATTCACCAAAACTTCACAAGATAGCAAGTGCAGATTATATACCTTGCTAATTTTCTAGAAAGGAGATCAGCCTGCTGGTGCATCTTATTCCAGTTTACCCGAACTGAACTATGCTGAAGTCCTCTTTGCCTCAAAAATTCTGCTCTTTGTCTCTTTGCCTGATTATCATAAAACTCAACGAAAAGCCAAGGAAATGAGCAGCGAAACAAAAGCAACCAGCTTACAATTGAATATAAGAAGATAACAGTTATTAATTTCAGAGTTCAGACAATATCTTTACCCTTTGCAGTCGATCTTCCAGCTTTTCCCTCATTCTCCTCCTCTCAATCTCACGTTGGTGAGAGACAGACCTGGCTGCTCGCTGAACTTGCAACAACCTAGCACATGCCCTCTTCTTTTCTGCTTCCAGCAATCCCATACGCTTCATTTCAGCAGCTGCACGCTTTTGGTTAATTGCTGCACGTACACGCTCCTTGTACTTACTTTCCCGAGCCCTTCTTCGCAATAATGATTGGGATGTTCTCTCCTTCAATGTGGCCCTTCTTTGCCTGTAAGCCTTGAGCATAAGCATTCTATTTGCTTCAGCCTGCTGAACCCGTAACTCCACTTTTGTTCCAAGCCTCTCCCTTTCTCTCTCAAAACGCTTCTCCACCCCAGTTTTAGCTGCCTGCCGCAACTCATGCAACCTAGCCAGGCGCATCTGAGCATTTGCCAGAATGCTCAACCTGTAATATCAGAATGTGAACCTGTTAAAGAGTAATATAAAACTATTCTTGGACCTCACCTGACAGTTTAAATTTTTGAGTTAAGAAGGTTCTTTGACATGGTATCAGAGTCTTGTTGATCAAGTAGTCACGAGTTTAATTTCACCACCCCCATTTTATTTTTTTAAAATTTAAGTACAAGGTCGTGTTGACTTGTGTAAGTTTCAAGGCCAAAGAGCTTTCACTTGAGGAGGTGTGTTGGAGAGTAATATAAAATTATTCTTGAGACCTCACCAAACAACTTAACTTTTTGGATGAGATGGTTCTTTGACAGAGCCCAAACATGCAGCTTCACTAATAATTATAAATTTATAAAATAAAGTGGTTCGAAGGGAATGTTCTTCCAATTTGTTTTAATGGGCAAATCTAACATCTTGTATTGACTATAGGGAAACCAAATTAGAACGCAAAAACAAAAAGAAAATATGCAGAGCAATATGCCAAAAAGAATAAGTCTGCGGTGCATATGGAAGAGAATAAAAAATGCAATCTGTTTTTAGAGTTGAAATTTTCAGGCAAAATTATTTTAGATGCCGTCAAGAAAAAGGATAGCACGGGTCAGTATTTGTTTACTAAATGAAATACCATTTGATGATAGGTGACATGCAATAAGGACAAGTGAAAAAACTGTAAAAAAAATATACGGTGCATGAACAAGTGTTGTCAACTAGTATCCATGGATTATGAGCGTAAAAGACACATAGAAATCCTAGGAATGAGAACTCAGGTTAAAACCTTAAGGGACAACGTAGATAGAGAAGTGAGACAAGGAAGAAATTCACAATAATGTCAATAAAAGGTAGGAAAAGAAAAACAAATTATGAATCATAACTAAGGAAGCAGCATCATGACCCATCATTGAAGTAAGTGATGAATCAACACAATATGAGTGAGCCTTGAACAACAATGATAATTCATGTAGATGCCTAATGATCACATGGATAACAATCCACACCACCAACCTTTAACGTCAAAGATAACCACAACGCTTTAATGTCAAAGACAATAAGTAAATAATCCATTAAAAACTATGGCATAACTCAAAACTAAAAAGGACACGACCTTTTTTGCTCCGCGGCGTGAAGCTTTGCTTCAAGGCGTTGCGCAAGGTGTTCTTCATGAGATGAACACCGTGAGGGGCTTCTTGGCTTTGGTCTAGCCTTGCTTGACAACTTCTCATAGAATTGCTGCTCTCAAACAAATGGCGAAAATAATGGTAGTATATCAATTAAAAATGGTTCTAACATGGAATTGTGTAAACAAAACAAGAAAAGGAAACACTTTTTTCACACTAAAACAACACAGATGGCTTATAAAATCATCACATTCACAAAATAAGACTTTATAGAGAAAAAATAATATAATCAACAGAAAATCGCTTCTTCAAGAGAAAAAAAATCGGAAATTTTAAAAAAAAAAAAACAGGTAATAATTATGACAATCAATCAAAAGAGAAAAAAAGAATAATTATGAGTATGAATTTAGAAGAAAGTTAAAACGTTGCTCTCTTTGATCATGAAAATAAAAGGCTAAAATTGAATAAAAGAATAAGAAAATAATAAAGTGAAAAAAAAAAAAAAAGGAACCTGTCTACGGAGATGAGCGTGTCGAAGTTTAGCTTCGATTTCTTCAACACTACTAGTTGTTGGAGTCTTGGCTTCTAAGAGTCTTTTTTGAAGCTTTCTCGGTATTCTCCTCGGAGACGAAAACGATACCGTATCACTGACAGGAAAATCAAGCGCAATTCCACCAACCACCACCCCCGTCTCCGGCGACGATTCTACTCCGGCATCCATAATTTAAAATCAAAGAAACAGCAACAGAAGCAGCAAGTGATGCAAATTCTAACTCTTTTTCTTTCTTTATTTCTTGATGGATTTCTGGTTTTATTTATCTATTTATTTATATTTACAAGAAAAATCAAAGGGAAAAAGCTGCGTCGATTCTTGCTTGAAATTGTTTTTTTTTTTTTTTTTTTTTGGAGAGAAAGAAGAAATGGAAAGCGTGTCTGCCTGTGTGTTTATGTTTACGTGAGTTTCTCTTTACTCATCCTCTACTTCTACTTATCTTCATCACCTCCTCGGCTATTTCCTGCCACGTCATCTACCTCAACGGCTCTCTTTTGTCGTTTATTTCTCTTTTCCATGTATTGCCCTTGCCTTTCATTTTTTTGCATAGATGTACTAGTTGTCATGAAAATCAATACGGTTCCGAAGGCCGACCGGGTAATTAATCGATATGAAATCTTATTTTTTTTAGTTTTATTTTAAATTAATTTAGAGATTAACTTGGTTAAATTTAATTAATTTAGTTGAGTAGGTTAAACACGCATGAGATCTACCTAGATAAATTTCAAGGATTTTTTAATTTTTTATATAGCATGATATCGCTTCATTTAAAATACTAAAACAATATTTCTAAAATTAATTCGAATTTACCTGGTAAATTCACAATTTTAATAATCAAGTTTGCTAATGCACTGTTTGTTTTGAGTTAAAAACTGTGTTGGGT
Source organism: Populus davidiana (assembly GCA_030145905.1). NCBI lineage: Eukaryota > Viridiplantae > Streptophyta > Magnoliopsida > Malpighiales > Salicaceae > Populus > Populus davidiana. The sequence continues at coordinate 22,665,355 of CM057792.1, read as the reverse complement.
GTGCTTTAAAATTTTATATAAGTTAAAAATATATTAAATTAATATTTTTTAATAATTTTGATGTGTTGATATTAAAAATTAAAAATATATATATTTTTTGATGTAATTTTTAAAAAAATATATTTAAAAAACACTTTATGTCCGATAAACATGATAAAAAGAAAATATTGATTCTCATTTTTATTTGAGAAACTGACAAAATGGATTCAAATCATAACTTTGTGGTAACTTTATTTTTTATGATCTAATTTGCAAAGGGTACTGTGTTTATGCTATGATATAAGGTGTGATAGGTAGCCTTCTGAGATACTGAAATGCAGTTTACCTACCTCCCATTTCTACACCAAATAAAATAATACAAGGTTGCACTTGAGGTCTTAGCTCAGCGGTTGAAAGGACTTGTTTTTTTTTTTTGCATCCTGCGGTGCCTTACATGCTCATTGGGTTTGCAGGATGTTCAGTGAGCCATGGGATTAGTCGTGGTGCGCGCAAACTAGCCCGGACACCCACGTAAATCAAAAAAAAATTAATAATAGTAGGTTGGTTATCATGCTACGTTGTATTGATATATTATAACTATTGCAAATATATATCTAAAAAAATCTATAATAGTAGGCTGGTTATCGTGCTACGTTATATTGATATATTATAACTATTGCAAATATATATCTAAAAAAAATTTAATTACTCGGGTTATAATCCCCCATATATATTTGGGATTATAGCATTGGGAAAAAATTGTATGCAAGAGCAAAAAGATGATGTTGTTTAATTTTTAGCCAGTTAAAATAGCATTTAAAAACATGATTAAAATTGTGTTTTTTAAAATTAACCGGTTACCTGATAACTTAAAAATATAATATTATTTAATTTTTAGCCGGTTAAAATAGCATTTGAAAACATGAATGAAACTGTGTTTTTTAAAATTAATTGATGATCTAATAGCTTAAAAAAATAATGAATTAAAATGAATTTTGAAAATGATTACAGAGCTGTAATTATATTACCCTTGTTTTTTACATAAGCTATCTTTTTTTAATTAAATCCTCACCCAAAAAAAATGTAATTGGGCTCCAATCCCGGTTCAAATGGGTTTAATTATGAAAAAAAAAATTTGAGAACTAAATTAAATGTTTTTCAAAAATTTCACTGTTATAATTTATAGTGAATTGTGAGAGAGTGAACATTAAAAAAAAAAATCTACAGTAAATAAACCATAAGCTTTATATATTCTGTTAATTAAATTAGTGAAAATGTGAATCATATTTCACTTGATTCGATTCCTTTTCTGTCAAGAAAAGTTTTTAAACCTGACTTCAGTTTATAACCCTATCTAGACTTCAAGTCATAAGTTAAGTTAGTTAATATGAATCAATCAAATTTGAAGACTTCTCTTTTTATTAAAAAAAAAAGATTTAAGATCAAGTCTTTTTAAAATAAATAAAAAAGTCAAATTAGATTTTGACTTGTCCTTCACCTTTTTTTCCCCTTAATCTAACCCGAGCCGGCTACCTAATCGACATGTTTACTAACATTACTTAAACGCATGATAATGATTTTGAAAGTTAATATCGTTTTTAGGAAGTGCTTTATTTGATTCCCGCTCTCTCTCTCCCCCCCTCTCTCTCTTGTCCAGCCATGGATTCATATAATCTGCCCACTATTATGTAATTAATAATCATCCCATTGTTGTAATTGAATCTTTAATTGATAAGAATACAATAAACAACAACTTGATTATCGATTAATAATGTTTTTAAGACGTTCAAACCCATAAGAAAAGGCAATAATTCTTTTGATTTCAGACGTAATTAAGCAAATGGATGAGTCATAGGTTGCCAATAAAGACCATTTGTGCTTTTTGGGACGCTATCATAATAATTTCAATCAAAATCAATCAATATTATTTATTTTCAAAAAGCAAAAAACAAATATTTTTATTTATTACTTTTTGAGTTTAAATCTTAAAATTAAATTTTTTTTAATGAATAGGTGTGAGTTTGTTTTATTCTTAACTTGATATCTTTATATTTTTTTAAAGGGTGAAACTAATCTTATTCAGGATTCGTGGCTATCCCTTTTAAATTTTTAATAAATACGTTTCTTGAATATCGAATTTGTATTCTTATCTTTGCAGAAATATAGTAATATCTTAATTACTAGATCAATATTTTATTGGTGAACATGTCAGAGTTTAAGATTATTTAGGAAGGGATTTGGTATTGGTTAACATATAAACTAGTTCAAAAATATATTTTATTGTAAAAAAAAAAAACTTGATTTTTGAGTTTGAAATTTAAATTTAATATTAAAAAACTATTAATTTTTTTTTATTTTGACTAGAAGCTTTTGTGGTCGATTAATGAGATGGTTGAAAATGGATAGATCAACCCACTTCCTTAGCACTTCCAATTGTTTAAGAAGTCAAATTTATAACCTTTTTCTTAGCTATACTTTCCGTGCTTTCTAAAACTATCTTCCCTGCCAATGGCTTTGCTAACAAGTAACCAACTTGATTCGTGCTTGCTCTTTGAGGTTCTTCTGATTTGGGAGGAAATAGCATGAGCATGACCTCCAAGTATTTACCAAACGCCTGGTTGTTTTAGGTCAAAATTTGAAGTTATTTCATATATTAGATTGACTCGTGATTTATTATGGTCGGATTGTTTTTCTTTAACATAAAAAAATAATGCTAAGACATTGCTGAAAATTGAATTTTTTTTTATTAAAAATTATTTTTTTTATATTTTTGAATTGTTTTGATGTGCTGATTTCAAAAATAATTTTAAAAAAATAATAAATAAATAATAATTTGATACATTTAAAAAAAAAAACAAATTTGAACCACAACCCCCACCACGATCCCAAATAGACCATGTGACTTACAGGTTATTTTTCTTCGACATAAAAAAAGTAATAATGTTCAAACATTGTTGGTGTGCTTTAAATAATAATGTTGAATCTAATAAGATTATTTCATTTACTTATGAAATAAAAAGAATCAATGAAAATAAATAGACCGAATTTAAAAAGAAAAGTAATAATAATGACTTGCAGAGAAAAAATATTTATATATAACAAAAAAGCAATTAAAAAGCTCAATTCTAAAACAATTCAATGCTAAATAACAAAATTAAAACAAAATGATATGAGTCAACCCGAGTTAGTATGATAAACTCATGACCTAAATCGTAAAGTTGGGCTAATTTTATAGAAAAAAATAAAAATAATAATTTAATTTAATTAAAAAAAATTAAAAAAAAAACTAAATAAACACATCACATTTACTCGAGATGATGAAGAAAAGAAAAGGGAACAATATCTTTCCAGGATGAGAAGGGCCACAATGAACATCCCCTGTAGACAAGCTTAATGAAACGCCCTTTTTCCTATATTACCCTTTTAAACAATCAATATTCCACCCTTCCTTGAAATAAAGTTTTTTTTTTTTGGAGGCTCAGCCTTCCCACTGCTTATATTACAGTTTTTTTTTTTCATTATATTCAAAATGGATAAATAAAATAGACTAATCAAATATTGATAGAGAATATTGAGGATGGTATATTTCAATTATTCGAATTGATTTTTTTTTTCAGATATACTAGCTTATGGTATATTTTTCTTCTTTTTACAGAGCGCTTAATAAGACCCTCCCACACAGTAAAAAAAGTAAATTAAAATCCTGCCGGCTGTGGAATGTACATGGCTGCGATCAATCTTTGTTGCTGATGGTAGCAGGAGAAGGAACAAATTGTAAAAAACCTCAAACAGAAGCATGTGGGCCCCTCTTTCCTTGGTGGGCTAGTTGGTAGTTGGAATTTGCGGTGCCGACCAAGATTCTGCAATAGCTGCTGAAAAAAAAAACAATATGAAATAGCAGCCTTGTTCTTCAAAATTTTAAAATATTTTCATTTATTTAGAAATATAATAAAATAATACATTTTTTATTTTTTAAAAATTTAGTTTTAATATCATGATTTGAAAACATAAAAAAAAATTAGTTTAAAATAAATAAAAAAATAATAATAATTTTTTCAAAAATATTTTTGAAACATAAAAACAAACAAGCTTATAATTATACTCTGTTAAGAAAATTGAGTTGCTTGAGAAGCAAACATCACTTGACAATTATGCATTCAATAGTTTTTTTAATATAAGATTATATATTATAGTAGTTTTTATAGTTATGGTTTAAAAATATAAATTTTTTTAAAAAATTATAAATTGTTTTTTTTAATCAAGATTTAAAGAAAGAGTTTGAGACAAAACAATGATGTGTATTAATTAATAAAACATTTTTAAAGCTGTGGTTAGGACAAAACCTAAATAAATCGTACCTCATCACACCACATAAATAAACAAAGCTCTACACTTCGCTTTATTTAGTTATTACTAACCTTAGTGTTTGCACTCTGAACTATTTTTTGTATAAAAAAAATAATATTTTGGTATTGAAATGAGGTTAAAAAAGAACAAAAAAAAGCTATTCATTATAAATATATAATAACGTTAATTAGAGCTAAGCCAATAAGAGATATCCCACCAAACTTGCAGCCCTAATTGTGTGATTGGAACAACTCAATAAAAAATATAAAAAAAATTATAAAGCTTTTTTTAAAAAAAATATGTTAACTTTTTAAATTTATGATCCAAATAATTAGACTTGAAGCATCCAGTCTAGAAAACCTCGAAGTCCGATTCCCAATAAATTAAATATTAAATAGTACAATTAAAAAGAAAAAAAAGAATTTCAATCATACAAAAAAATTTAAAAAATAACAATTCAAGGAATGAAGGAATGATGATCAATATCACAATTACTACTATTATTAATAAGTAATATCATCATTGTTATTGTTATTATTATAATTATTATCGTTATCATTATTAAAATTATTATCATTATTATTGCTATTATTTTTATCGTTGTCACTACCGTTGCTATTATTATTATTGTTGAAAAAATAAAAACATTGAACTTGATTTGAATGATATAATTGAAAATTATAAACATTTTGACAAAAAGATCAAGGAAAATAATAAGAAATCAAAAGAAAAGGGACTAAATTGAAATCCTTATTATTCTCATTGAAAAAACAAGAAAAAAAAATCATAAACTTGATTTAAAGGATATAATTGAAAGCAATAAAGACTCTGATAATAGAACAAAGAAAATAATAAGAAATTAAAAGTAGAATGACCGAATCGAAATATGTTATATATACAAATTAGAAATCAATGGTAAAACTAAAAAAAAAAACTTTAACAAAAAGGAAAATGACAAAAGCACTAAAATCAAAACGAAAAGGACTAGATTTTGAAATACCAATAATAATGAGGACCATAATTTTTTTTTGGGGGGGGGGGGTAGGGGAGAGATTTTATTTTTATTTTTTAGATTTACCAAAATAACATCATTTTGAATCAAAACAAAATGTTTTGGCGAAAACACGTCGTTTCATTTTAATGAAACTACTCCGTTTTGGTAACCCTTTTGTCAATTAGGTACCTAAAATGTGATTTAATTGACCCTCAAACTTTAATTTTCTTGCAGTTTCATCCATGATTTCAACCATTTGAGTTCGTAAAAATTAAATCTAGTCCACTAAAATTCTAATATTCTAAAATAAGCCAAGACAATGGCTTTCAGAGTGACGTTCAAGTTATCTTGGTGGCCCCTCCATCCCTGAACGATGCGTATGGCCAACAAACCTTTGTCTGGCACTGGCGGTCTTCTTTTCCCTTTTCTCTCTTTCGTTCTCGATTTCCATGATTGATCATCCAAAAATTCAAAACAACCTTTTAATTTGTTTCTTTTAGATTTCGTCATTTTAATTACTATTTATTTTATTTGAAATAATTTTTAAAATATTTTTTTTTATTTCATCATTTTTCAGTTCCTTCACTTGTCAAATTTGGTCACCATTATTTTAATTTTTTTTTATTTTAAATAATTTTAAAATTTAAATTTATTACAATTTAATTATCTTTCATTATTTTTTCCTATTAGATTTAATCTCTAATTTTTTAACTTTAGCAAGTTTTTTTATTGACATTTTTTTTCATAATTCCATTCTTCAATGTTAAATTGGTTAGGAATTGAGCTTCTTGATTGAGTTTGAATATAGGATTTCATGGGTTGTGGGTTTGTGAGATTAATCAAGGTTTAGGAGATTTGCTCGAATTTGCTTGGTTTCCCTCTTATTTTTAAACTCATGTTTTTTCAATCTTATCCTTCAACATTTCTTTAATTGAAGTTTGAGCTTTGTTATTTTTTTAAAATTTTCTTTCTATATGATTTCTCAATGATTTTGAAAATGATTCGGGTTATCTCGAAAATTTTTATTTGTCATTCTTTGTTAAATTTAGCTTTTTAAAAAGAAATTTTAATTTTGAATTCAATTAAACTAATTAATTAAATATAAGCATGAGATGCTTACTTTTTGATATTTTGTTTGGTTTACCTTCTGAGTCATTATTATAACAACGAGTATGACCTTTTTGTATATTGTTGTGCAACATTTTATAGTATCGTTTGAATCATCTTAATAAGCTTTTTATTTTTATAGTAGGGTAGTGTCCATGATGGTGTGATTGTGAGTCTCCAACATGCCTTTTTTTTATCTCGGTTCTTATAGTTAATTATTAATATTTATTTGTTGTTGATATTTTTTAATTATATTAATTTAGCTTAATAAACCTAATCAAATCAATATTTTAAATCTTGTATTTTTTTTACATAGATCTTACCTGGTATTGGAATCTAACTGTGTTTTTAATTTTAAGTTATTTTTTTAATATTATCAAATCATTTATATCACAATATCAACAGTCTCATAATATGATACATTCATCTAGCTGAAAACTGTTTCGAGGAGGTCTCGTTAGGTAGATGGATGTAATACAGAAATGAAGTCGAAAGTTGAATGCAACTTTTGCTTGCATTTTTCAACTCCTAGGTGTTAGGTTTCTGGGAGTAGGTTTGGCATTGTTCATTAAGGAGGTGAAACAACGCCAGCTAATATTTTGTCCTCGATGGGCACGTTATTCAAGAACAGTACTAGGGCTAAAAAGTTATGTTTCATTCTTTAATTTTTTTAATTTGAATTTTAGAATTAATTTTTAAAATAATTTATTAAAATTTCCTAAATACATCATATTGATACAAGGGATAAATCCTTAATTTTTTTTTGATTTTTGAATAAAATATATATCTTTCTGTATGGAATAAAAACATTAACCTGAAAATATTGCTTTAGCTATATATATATATATATATAAACTAAATTAACATTCCTGACTATTAGGAAAGAAGAAGAAAAATAACATGTTGATTGGGATGTATTAAAATATATTAAATTAATACTCATGATATATCATTATAATCATAAGGAAAAGAAACTTGGATTCAATTAACGTGAGGGAGGGGGGGGGGAGAAATTTAATATGAAAAAATAATATAAATTATATTTAATAACTCAAGGTTTTGGTTAATAAGTTTTTTAACATAATATTAAAATTTTAATAATTAAATAATTTTAATTTTAAATATTTTTTATTTTTTATTCAAATTAAAATTCATTAATAATACACGATATAAATTTATATAAGTTTAAAGCTTATACGTAAAATTATAATATCTTTTAATTTTATTTAATATATTAAAATTTTATTTAAAAGTGTGATAAATATTTTTTTTAAAAGTGTACTTTGCTTGAGAATGTATTGAAAAAATTTTATTTATTTTATTTTTATTTTTTAAAATTTAATAAATGATTAAAAAATATATATAAAAAAAATCCTTAAAAAAAAAAAAAAAAAAACATGGCTGTACTGTAATTTCAAAGAGTACTAGGCCCTTGGTTGACACTCAATTTTCAACGATGACATTTCCACGTGTTTCATCTTGATTTCATGTCCCACGACATTAATGTGTTTTAATTAACATTAATTATTACGTCCTTTCTTTTATCATTAGCTGACAGAGTGGAATGGAAAAGTAGGGACAGTATTGTCAATTTACACTACAATATTATTTTTTTTAAAATACTATTATTTTCTATGACTTTGGGAGGCTTGCCAACCAGAAGATGTGACGCTTGGCGTGACGTCTACTCGTCCTTTCACCGGACCTTGCCACGTCTCTCACAGACACTAGCAAATTCAGGAGCAGCATCCTCCACGCTCTCTTAGAAACACTCACGTGTCAATCAGCACCGAACTAAAGCCAGAGATCCTTTGCCGCGTGTCATTGAAAAGGTGGCTACCTCAGCTTGATCTCCATGGTGAGTCGTGTAGGATAATTTTGCCCTATCCGGGTCCCACAAAAACGGTGGCGTGGTGGGGCCCAGTGGGCTCCATGATTTTAAAAAAAGTGAACTCATTTAAAAATATTAAATAGCGAGAAAACGTATATCCTTAAAAACAAAAAAAAGTTAATTTTAATATTTATTGGTTTGATTTTTTTTTATAAGAGTTTAACAGAGATAATATTATTTTTTAATCGTATAAAAAAATATAGATTGAGTTTGTTAAGAACTCTTCTATTCGTTTGATTTTTATTTTTTTAAAAATCAAAGGTTGTTTTAGATTTGAAAGGTTTTTTAAATATTTTATGTGAAATTTTTTTTTAAAAATAGATGTTAAGTGTGCACGAAAGGTGCTTAGAAATATTTTTTAAAAAACATCCCTTTTGAAATCCTGTATTTGTTTCTAATCGGCACATGAGATCATATTGAAAAAAGTCAACAACAAAAAGTATTTGGGCCAAAAAAGTCAAAATTCAACCATTGGAGAATATCTGGGTGAAGGTGCTGCTTTTGACTGTAGAAGATGATGGATGGAGGGTTTTTGCTTTGAGTTTCTGCTTACAAAAGAGGCCCAATTTCTTTAAGGTACTCTTGAAGTCATATGTCTCTGACTTTGAAAAGGCCCAACGTTTGCACTCAGTGGACCTCTCACCTTTTTTTTTTTAAAAAAAAAAAACAAGAAATAATGTGTTCAGGAAACAATTTGAGCAATGTATACGAATGTATTTGTTAGCTTTATTTTAAATTTTAATTGAAAAATTTATATAACGATATTATACAACATTGTTATCAATTTCTATTTCGATTATCTGGAAAAAGAGGTTCACTCAATACATTAGAATTAAGTTCTACATCAAACAATTTCTAGAAATAATTACCTGTACCACAGAAAATTGAAATACATCGAAGATATATTTTTATCGATATAAAAGCTATGTTTTTATTGGTTAAAATATCATTTATGAATTCACAAGAGGAATCGTGTCATCAGCCAATGTCGCGTCATTGATTTTATACATGCTGGTAATTCCATTGTTAATTTAAACACCTATGAATACGCCGAAAAAATATTATTATCAGTTAAAAAATATGCGATAATTGATTTTTGTTAGTGTATTAGTAGATAAGTATTACCAACGGAATCATCAACCGATAAATCATTAATAATATATCACATTTTTTTTATGGATAACAAATAGAATCATTGAAAACCATATTTTGTCGGTGATTATGTCGTTGTATATCAAAACATAAAAAAAGGTGCAAATAAATATAGAGAGGGAGGGGGAATCTACTACTACTATTACTATTAATATTATCATTTGTTACTATTATTACTACTACCGTTGCCATTACTATTAGTAGTATTATTAATATTACTATCACAATTATCACTATTATTATTACAGTTATTGTTATCATTACAACTTTTATTATCATAAAAACTACTATTATTACTACAATTATTATCATTATTAGCAATATTATTAACATTATCATTGGTTTCATTATCACTATACTATTAATACCATTATTATTATTATTATCGTTATTATCATCATCACTATCATTATTATTATAATAAATAAACTATTATTATTACCACTATCACTAATATTATTATTACTATTAGTAGTAGTATTAGTAATATTGTTAGTATAATTACTATTATTACTACTACTATTATTATTACAAGAACTATAATAATCATTATTAGTATTATTATCATCACTACTGGTGTTGTTGTTGTAGAAATAATAAAAACCATAAACTTTAGGGCAAAGAAAATAAATATGAAATCAAAAGTGGAAGGACCCAATAAAAAAAATACTATATATACAAATTAGAATTGAATAATTAAATTGTAAAAAAATAAAACCTTAACAAAAGAGAAAAAGACTAAAATCAAAACTTAAAACTACAATGATGGATTTTAAAACACCAACAACAAATAGACCAACAAAACAACAATAATAAAAAAAACAAATAAATATAAATAAATCAGTGACAAAATCAAAAGAAAAGAAACTTGAAGGGTTAATATAAAAATATGGAGGGTCAAACACGATTTTCTAGGAGAATACAAAGAAAAAAAAGAACAGGATGTCAGCAACTCATCAGAAATCCGACTAGTACAAAACTCTACTCGAGGAGGATGAAACAAATATAATGATGCGGCAAAATCAAGTATTTGACAAGCATCAACAACTTTATATGTTTTTTAAAAAATACCATCCCACCCTCGAAATCTAAGTATTATTATATAAAAGAAAATCATTTTGCAATTATGAATTAGCTGCTAAAATCAAGCTTTAAAATTTTTGAATCTAAGAGTAATATAATAATTATAATATAGCTAAAAAATAAAATACCATAAAAGACTCTAAACCATAATCAACTATTAACAAAGTTATTTAAATGTGCAAAAGATTAATTAAAAGATCAAGACACTCCTTAACAAATCACTAGTGATAAATAAATTAAAGGAAAAGATGGTTCCACCCTTAAAAAAACACTAAAATGAAATTTCTTTCAAGAGTAAACCATCCATTCAGCATGATAATCCATAATAAACAAAAATTATATATATATATATATATATCCTACTTGTTAAGATAAACTAATTATGCTTTGTAAACGAAAACTCATCAATTGTAAGTTTATTAGCTTTAAAACTACAAGTACCTTCCCAACCATTTTTTTCTAAAATCAATCATGATTGTGATTGTGATGCAAAGCTTGAATATGAAGTTCTTTTAAGTGACAACGTCAAGCTTCAATTCCAATTTTTAATAATACTGTGACTGAAGTGGTGATAACTTTTACTTTTCCTCCAATCATCATAAAAAAAATTGTTTAGTTAAGAAGATTTTTTTTTTACTGTACCCCACATATATAATTTCATTTCAAACTTTAATTTTACTGTACCCAACCTGTAACCCTGAATCTTGGATTGAGCCAGGTTTTATATCTTTGTCTCGGTGAGGATGTTAGCTTATTCAGCTGAAAGATAATTTCCGAATTTCATGGAATGCCCAAAGTCACCATCGTACTCTTGTTAGAATAACAGGGAAAACTCTTTCCGGTTCACTTTCTTCTGGTCATTGAGCCATATGGTGAGGAACGTACAATTTATAAAAGATGCAAGTTACTATAAATCAATCATGCGTACTCCAAATGATATATATATATATATAAGAAATCATGCACGGTGGTTACCAGATAGCCTTGCAGGAAAGTGGGCAAAAGGAATGTTATGCAGGCAGTAACATCAATCTTGAGTTTTTTTTTTTTGAACCAAGAGCAATAAACCCACTGAGCTTCCACCAGGTAGTAACATTGACACTAAGATATTCTTCCACAATATTTTTTTTTTATTCACGTTTAAATAATGAATCAAAGAAGCCAAATTGTTCTCTCAATCATACATTCAATATAATCAAAATCAATAGGGAAAAAACCAGGAAATAATAAAATACCTGGTGGGATCAAGAGGCAAGCCTGACAAGAATCGTGCATTGTTAAACCAATCATATCATTTCTTTCTTTCTAATTTGTCCTCTAGTTCTCTCAACCATCAAATTATAGGACAGCGTAGGCACGGATAACCTCAATTACAGGTGCTCTACACATTGGACACTTCTCCCCACTTTGGACCAACTCATGAGCACATTTAGAGCATGTGCACATGTGCCCACACCTGTAACACGAAGATTGCCAAAAGAAAGGGAAAATGATGCAGCATTAGATAAAATATGCAATAAGTTCCATTCTTATCTGGCCCATCCATACCTCAAATCAATGTCAGAGATTTGTATGGTTCTGCAGTAATTTACCTGTACAGTAGGGAATCAATACTTCCATCACAACATACACAGCAAATCCCTTTCCTCACATGATCCCATTTAGTTCTATCCTCAGGAGCACTGTCCTCACAAATCCCTACAATAAAGTAATGGTGTTTTTTTTATGGTCAACTCTGAAAAAAACAAATAAAATGATACGTACAATTTTTATGTTATAGTCCCATACGTACAATTGCCGAGGAACATATCCAATAAAAAATTACATGCATATATTTTCCCTGAGCATTGGTAGTTAAACAAGTCCAAATAGGACATTTTCATTGAGAAAGTAATGGAATGCAGAAACTATTTTCTTCCTGAAGCTAACTTAACTGGAATGATTTGTGTGGACCACACTAGAAGGAAAAATATCTATACAGACTGGACCGCAAACTGAAGCTATTTCCTAAAGAATTTGCCTCTAACGAATACAATAATTGACAAAAAGAAAAAAGGGGCAGAAATAGAATAATAATGGGAGCACACCTGGTGAACCGGCAGAGCGATTCAAAGCAGCTGAAACTTCTTGTTGTATTGACCGTTGCAGCTCAAGCTGCATGTCCATGCAGGCTTCCAGCATCCTCTGCATGTTATTCATTCTTTGTTGTAGTCTAGCCATGTCAATCCTTAGATCACTAACAATGTCCCATTCCTATATGATATCAAAACAATGTTTCAGTTGAAAAGGATATCGTTCTCTGAATTTTTTTTCAATAAAACATGTCCATTTGAACCGCATTAATTAGTAGAAGCTAGCACCAGACATTTGCCTTCCTCAAATAAGCTGTATAAAAAATTTCACCGAGAAACAAATATTCAAAAGTAGTGTTTAGTGCATTTTGTAAACAGAAGTCCAGTTCCAAGAATCACTTGGTATAAGTGAACTCACGATTCCAAAGCGTGGATGCATGTCATGCTGTGGCCAAGTATAATGGCGTGACTCTTGATCCCAGAGCTGCTCAGCAGGGCGTATAGGCCGGGAAGGTAGATCAAGCGAAGGACTTTGAACAATATTCCCCTCACTCTCATTCTGATCCACAGTCTGCTGCTCCAGGTCTTGTTCTGTTGATGCAGGAGTGGGCGCTGTTTGCAGTTCCCATTCAAGGGGAGCATGGCTTTGCCTTTCAACATATGAGCGTATCAATTGGTCAAGACTCTCACGGAAACCACTGCGAAGAAGTGTAGAGACGCTTCTCCTACCACATGAATAAAAAAAACTTCAATAAATAATTTGATGACTCAAAATGGCAAAAACAATAGGCAATTCAGTGTCGAGCTTCATACCTGCTCAAGAGTTCCCTGAGCTCCATGCTGTATACATTGTCATCATCAGGAAAATAAAAGGGATCCATCCTACCAACTGGTGCAGCTTCCTGATCAGAAGGCTCTGTTAGCCAACTATGCACAACCTCTTGAAAACCATCATCCTCATGCCACACTTCAGAGGCCCCTTCTCTATCTTCATTTTCTGACCATTCATTAGCAGCAGTTTCATGTTGATGACCATCAATGTTATCTTGAATCCCATCTCCCCATTCTCCAGATGTTCGACTAGCTTCAAATGAGTGCTGCCCTTCATTTTCCAGGAGTTGGTTCTGCCACTGTTCCAGTGGTGCAGCAGATTCTTGCCAATTTACACTTTCATTTGCAGTGGCTTCCAAATCAATCAAATGATTGGATAGCAAGGGGATGGCACTTTCCCCCCTATCTGCCTCGGATTGTTGAGAAAATACTTCCGTCATTGATAGAAGCTGCATGTCTTCCTCAGCTTCACTTCCCACAGTTTCTTGGGATGATTCATTATTAGTACCTCCCCACCTGTGGTCACTAGCCTCTTCTCTGTTACCATCCCTCCTTTCAACAAACGCAACATTGGCTAACTGTTGCCTGCCTCCCACATCAGAGTCTGAAACTTGCCTTGGCCCCTCTACTGAATGAGCAGCAAAGTTTTGCCCACTTGTTTCATCAATTATGTTATCTTCTATATCAGTTCTACCATCCAACAACCCAAGGCTACCAATTTCCTCAGTATTTGACTCGGTTTGTACATAAAATCCATCTATGACCTGTTGTGAGTTATTTGCTTCAATTTGTTCACTTCTATTACCATTCATGTCAGTGTTAGATGAGGTATCAGAGACATTGCTTACTTGTCCATAAACAGAATGGTCCAATCTTGAGAAAAATCCTTCCCTGCATGGAAACAAGAGTTTACACAGCATTGTTAACAAATGTACAAATTTACTAGATTATAATCTGTCCAGAATTATACAGTAGAAATAACAAATGCAATAACATGATGACATTCACAATCAGCACTTAGAATGGTCAAACCTAAAATAATCTGGAGAAAACCCAATTTAATGAAAAACATGAAAGAGCCCCAGTAGCCGTCAACAGTGAGTTCACAGACACATTATTGAAGAAAAATCCAGAAACATATAAATGCCTGTTTTCCTTTTTATTCTTGGGGGGGGGGGGTAAGCTATGGCATACAGATCCAATACCTCAGATCAGAAACGGTATGTCTTTGCCTCAATAAACCCAATTCACTTGCTGCTGGGGATGTGGGCCTCTCATCTTCAATGATCCTGTCATTTCGCAAGAACCTACCTCGAAGCAATGACTGCAAGACAAAAAGTTCACAGCAACCATATTAGAAACACAAGAAAATGTCTCAAATAACTCATAAGCAGACATTTCAATGATTACATATCCATATATTTACCATAAGTAATTGACTTTACCAAGAAAAAATTATCAAAAGTTGAGAAAAAATAAATTATAAATGCAAGCATTCAATCAGCCTCTGTTAAAAAACTCTTCAAAGCCCAGAATCTCCTACGATCAATCCTTATGTGGAACCATTAAATACTTAAACCTCAAATCTCTATCATCCCAGTGCATTCAGCACCATTACGGATTAGAGATCAATTATTGTTTACATTAATGGATAGTATGCAATCAAATAATAAACAAACAAGATTCATGCATATTGAAAATATCAACATTTAATAGCAGCTAACCTGAATGCGGTTTCGATGAGCGAATTGTGTTACAGCATGATGCTCCGACAGACCTTGCAGCTCACTTTGCCTTTCTCTCTCGTCCTTCTTAAGCATATCAAGCAAAGCTTGTCTGCCACACAATCGACGAATACCCCTCCGAGTATTCTCAGCTTGGCCATCATTGTGGTTAACAGCCAATCCATCAAGAACTTGTTCAATTTGACCAGCAACTTCGGAACCTTGTTCTTCTCTACGATCAACACAAGCACCTCTCTGCTGGGTGTTCATTTGCACCCACTCCCTTATAATCCTTACTCTTTCCTGCTCAGTTTCACCAAGCCATTCAGCTCTAGAACCATTGTTCCTTCGGGAAATACTGGATGTGCATTCCCTTGCACCAGTGCTCATCCATTCCCGAAAAATCTGCCTTACCCTCTCCCTTTCAACCCCTCCTAGATCAGAAGAATCCTCTTGTCCATTCTCTGATCCAATTGGACCAGGGGACCATTGTCCATACTCACTCTCCCCAGCACTCCCACCCTCCAAAGAACCACTTTGACCATTACTGTGGCTATCAGAAGCATCCACCCTCAATAGATCAGTACTCGATCCATCACTCTGATGTTGGACCAATCTATCACTAACCCTCCCTTGGACATGACTCACCACATGCTCATCCTCAAGCTCCTGCTGTATTTGCAGGTGGGACGATGTCCGGGTGCTTCTCCTCTCATCATCACCCCGTCTTCTCACTACTTCTGATTGAGATTCCCTGAGGAAGGAAGAATCAAGCACAGAAACATTGTGTAGACTAGCAATAGCCATTAATTCAAACTCGAAACTAAAAAAACAAAACCGCTCAAGCCATCCGCTTAATCAGATCACCACACAAATTAAAATTCTATCAACAACCTTCAAATCCATCCTCTCCCTCGTCACCATCATCAATCTTCACTATGAAACCAAATGAAAACAATGTAATTAATGTAAACATCAAGTGACCTCCACATTAAACCACCCAATTTTCTCCCCTCAACTCATCCCAGGCGCACGCAACCCTTCCTCTGCATCAAATTTGAATTAAAAAAAGAGAGTAAAATATGTCAGTCACAATATTCTCATAAATACGTAAATCAAATTTAATACCTCAAAAAAAAATCAAAATCGAAAAGAAAATGATTATAGTAATCCTCAGCCAGCTGAATCCAACAAGAACAGATTCCTATAAATCTATTCGCTTTCTAATTCGTTTGGTCGCCGAGAAAACGCAGGAAAATACAAGGAATTGAAAATCCAAATCTTCACATTTTTCATTCTTTGAAAAATAAAATACAAATAAAAAAATTTCAAAAATTATACTCTTCTTTTTCATTCTTTTGATAAAACACCGTTACCATTTCAAAATCAAACTAATCAGAAACCGATAAATCTAGAAAAAAAAACGCCGGAGATGGCCGAAACGACGTACCGTTTATAGACAAGGCCGATTCCAGCAAGCGTCATAAGGAAGCTCTTTTAATTTCGAGGTGGAGGAAACAAAACTCTAGAGAAAGACTGGCTCGGAGTGCGAGAGAGTTGTGGAGAGAGAGAAACGACAGTATCTGTTTTGTTTCTTAGACAGGGGGGAGAGTCAGGAAGGAAGGAAGGAAGGTTCAATTTAATTGTAGACAACAAGTCGTAATTATAAATGGGTAAATTTCATTTTCATCCTTATAAATACATCACAGTTTCACTTCTACTCCTACATTCAAAGTTTCTAAATATCACCACCTTTCTTTATAGTTTCTTGAAAGGTGGCACGCTTTATTATTAATTTCGTGGTCCACTGAACTCTAGATGTTAGTTTAGTGATTATAAAAATATGCTCTTTTCGTTGATTTTTTAAGTTTAAATATTAAAGCTAGCATCTAGAATAATCTAACTCAAACATGTCATTTCTCGTGAAAATAAAATAAAATAAAATAATTTATTTTTTTAAATAAATAATCCATAAATAACCAACAATACAAGATTTCGATACAACATATATAACATTTATTTTATAAAAAAATAAAGGAAGATGAGAAAAATAAATAAAAAAGATGGAATTTTAGTTTTTTTGGAATTATTTTTTGTTAGTTGTTTATTAGTGAAGAAAAAATTGAAATTTATAAAAGCAATAAGGGATACATGGTGGATATTAATTTATGGGAGGCTAAATGGAGCCAATAATAAAACTACAAGCACAAAAATATAGTTTACCCTAATAATGGGAAGGTGGACACGTCATGGGTTTCACATATTGTGCCCGATGCCCATAATTCTTGCCGTAACATTAACGTCTTTAAATATCTGAGCAATCACGACACGACACGTTGCGAATATAACTTTCTCGCGAGGGTGTTGGCGGAAAATTCCAAATCTTAAATGTAACGGGAAGTGAGGAGAAAACAGGGACACAGGAAATAAACGACACCGGATTCAGGGTTCGCTTTTTACCTACCCCATTAACGGCGCCGTTCCATGTTTTCCCGTTTGGTAGTTGTGGAAGGGTAAGAGTGGAATTTGAAGAGATGGGAGGGATTTTTTTGGTCTTGTCGAGTCACACGTGCCGCCAAATAACCGTTTGAACGGCAATTCAAAAGAGTGACGTCATATTGGCTTTTTTTTATTATTTTTCAAAGAAAAGTGAGGATGGAACCTGAGTGGTGTATATATTCTGTCTCCATTAGGAGAATTTTAGATAATTTCTGTGGGAGATTTGATTGCACGTGTTTTTTTGTCAAAAAAGAAAAGCAAGTAGATAATTAACCACATCATTATGTCCATCAAATTTGTACTTTCTTGTTAACGCTCTATTAAACTCAAATTTTATTAAATCACGATTCAAATATATACGCCCACGACACCATTTGAAAACACAGTTATCATATTTTAAAAAAAATTAATTTTTTTTATTAATATAAATATTTAAACTAATTTATGTGTATTTTAATTAATTTCACGAATTTTAAAATTAACGACCATATAAACTTTTAATAATTTTAAAAGGACTCGAACTCGTGACTATTGGAGAACAAACACAAGGCCTCACCAATTAATCTACACCTTAGTATTTAATTATGTTGTCCTTTTTCTTTTAAAAAATATAGATTATTAATTTAAATATTTTTTTCTTGGATAAATTGTATATTTAATGCAAAATTATTTTTTTTATCTAATCATATTATCTATATCAGCTACCATAGAAAAAAAAATTAACTGATGAATTTTTTAATATAATATTTACATAAATTTTTGTAGCAATTATTATTATTCAAAATAAATAGTTATAATTTTAAGGGTTTGTTGGGTAATGTGGTGAGAATAGATTGAAAATGTGTTTTATTTTAATTATAATTTCAAAAGTGTTTTGTTAATTAATTTATATTATAATTTTGTATGCATCCTATTAAAAACGTTTTAAAAAAAACCTTGATTATAAGAAAAAGAAAACTAAGATTTGAAATTTTTTAAACTTATATTTTTAAATCACAATCATAAAACTTGCTATAATACTAGACACACCAAATCAGAATGTAAACCGAAATAATAATAATAATAATAATAAAACATGCATAGCAATATAACATAGTGTATCTTGAATAGCAATGTAACAAATTAAAGTAAGTTTGTAATTAGTTCCCTTGCTATTGTAAATGCTACTTGGAGCTCAATTTTTTGGCAAGTATTCATTTAAAGTTTTGTTTATCAAGATATAGATTTTATTGGATTAAAAATAAAAAAATAAATGATTTTACAAGAGGATAGAGAATGAAGAGGGTTTATATGCCACCTTAAGGACATCCAAAATCATACAATGAATTTTTTATTTAGAAACTAAAGATTCGGAATTCATATCTAAAATATAAAAAGTTACTTCACAAGTTGACAGCTAGATGACACACTCTTTCCCAACAATCTAATCAATAGTTATGTACTAGTTCTTTAACTTGATTTTTACTGTAGGTTAGATAATATTTTAAAAACAATAAATATGTAAGTTTTTTAAATATGTTTATTTTTTTAGAATTCTAATTATAAATAAAAAATCATATGCATATATTTAATTAAATACATCAAAAATTATTTGCACCAATAAATATAAAAACAAGGTGCTAACATGTCTATTCAACTCGTCTCACTACAGGTTGGATAATTTTTTTTCTAACGCAAAAGAATTAATGTGTGGGTTTTATTACCATGTTTTCTGTCATTGAGAAAAAAATATAATCGTAAATAAAAAATTTGATACTAACATATAATAAAATATAGTAAAGATCATATGTGTTAATAAAAGATATATAAGGTTCCAAGCTAATTTTTAATGTACCAGAAGAATAGAACAATGTTGCAATTGTTACAGTGAAATATTATTTTCTTAAATTTTTTATAATAATTTTCAAAAGAAAAGAAGTAAAGAAAAAAATTAAAAAACAAATTACAAAAAAGTAAAGATAAAAACAAAAGGAGTGGTATAAATATAAGTATAGAATGATAAATATTTGAAGTGTTAAAAATAAAAAATAATATTTTTTTCCAAAAAACATGTAAAGAAAAAAGGAAAAACTAAAAAAATATTATAAAAAATAATGAAATTAAAAAAAATGGTAATAAATACTCCAAGTATAAAATGAAAAAAAAAAAACAGAGAAAGTATAAGAGAGAAAATAAATATAAGAAAGTTTCCAAAACAAAATATAGAAACTTACAATATTGCCACCATTACAGTAAAAACAATTGGCAAAATTTACAACTATATCATCTCTACATTAAAACACCATTTGTTTTTAGTGTATATATATATATATATATATATATATATATATATATATATATATATATATATATATATAATATCTTGATCTTTAACTTGCAATATCTAACATGTACAAATTATACATTCATATAATAATTTTATATAGAAAAAAGCTATAAAATAAGTAAACACATAAATAAACTACATATACTATATAAAAATACCCAAAAATAACATTTTAAAAATGAATTACAACAAAAAAAATGATAGTTTTGCTTACTTGATGTGGCAAGTCTTCAAAAGAATTGAACCAAAATAAAGGTACTAATAGATCGAGTGTTGGGGTGGCAACATTTGTGATGATAAAAGCTTGATTTGTGACAAAATGAGAGGGGTAGGGGTGTTGGTGTTGCTTTTTGCATAATAAAAAGAAAGAAGAAAAGGAAATGGGAGAGGAGGAGTTGTTTTTTAGGTTATAACTGAAATATTACTGACGAATTCACAGATAAGTATTAGCGACCGACAAATTTAATTTGTAATTTTGTCTATAATACTAACATGTTATTTTTTTATTTTTTTAATTCTTTGATTTCTAATTGTAATTCCCTCGGTATTCACCAACAAAAAATTTATGCCGATGAATATAGAGAGAAATAGAGACATCATGTTTTGTCAGTAAAAATCACTATAATTTACTGATGGTATTGTTTTCATCAATATTATCAATATTTTTATTTGTATTTAATAATTTTCTGATAGTGAAAAAAAATCTATTACAAGAGTGCCATAAGAAAGCTGTCATATTTATTCATAGGTTATTTTTTTATAATTTTATTATTTTTGTAAAAAATAATAATAATAATTTCCTTTACACGGGAAAAAAAGAAGAAGGAATGATACAAATAAAATAGCATAACATGCATCAAACATTTCAGTACGTATGAATATCTAGGAGAATGCTAGTACGTAATAGTCTCTTGAACAGCCGCTAGCTACAGACACATTTGTTGCCAGAAAACTCATTAAAGGAGGTTTAATAACAAGTCGGCCGATCATTTAAGGACATGGCCCTGAAAAAAGATAAAACTGAAAAGGAAAAGGAAAAGGTAAAAAGACAATCACTCATGTCTAAAGTCTAAACCCCACATTATGCTTGTAAAAAGACAATAGCTCCTTGGCTATATAAAACTTAACATGTAGCCGATTATATATTCAACTTTTTGGATAGATTAGTAAGTTGATCTGTGAAACATAATGGATCGGATAAAATAAATGTGCTAGCATTGTTAATTGTTTTTTTATATCAATAAAAAAATATAACTATAAATCAAAAAGTTGATACATGTATATAATAAAATAAATTAAAAATTATACGAGTTAATAAATATCAATAAAGTTATTAACATTAATAACAACCTTTTTAATACAAGGATTAAACATGGAGAAAAATAAACGTTTAAGCTAGAACAGGAGTGGGGAAAGACTAACAGTACTAAAACAAACTTTTTTGCTAAAATTTTAAAAAGGCTTTTTTTTTTTTTGCCATGTTTTACACTAGGTTTCTATATTTTTGAATTATTTTCCTATATAAACAAATCACAAGAAATTGATAGTCAATTTGGTCACAAAAAGATGTGATTGAAGATAGAAAAAAACTTTGATAACCTAGATAAAATAAAATAAAATATTGCTCCAATTAATCCAAAATAAACATTGAGAGAAGTTATAATGGAGTATAATATTGTCACCACACTTTTTAGTTTTTATTAATTATGCATGGGAATTGATATAGAATAGTTAGTCCCTAGACTTTTTTGCCTACACTATGCCGTGGGGTAGGTCATTTGTTTTTAATATTTGAAATCAGCAACTATAATCATGAAATCGAGATGATCATATAGAATACCGGAAAAAAAATCTCGATCAAAATTCTTAACCATCAAAGAAGAAAAAGAAAAACAAATAGTAATTAAAACAATAAGGACCAAATCTAGTATAAAAAATAATAAAAAACAATAATGAGGGACTTAATCAAAAAATATAATAATAAAAAGATAAAAGATTAAAAAAAAAGGCAATTAAAAGAATGACAACCAAGATTGGATAAAAAATAAACGAAGTAAAATATTGAGGGACAAAATTGAAAGAAAAAAAATTAAAAAAAAGATTAAAAAAAAGGGGCAATTACAAAAATGAGGACTAAATCTATATATATATAAAAGAAATGAGATAAAATGTTGAAGGACAAAATTGAAAGAAAAAAAAAACAAATCAAGAAAATGATAACAAAAAAAAATACCAACAATCAAAGAATGATTACCATATTTGATATAAAAAATACAAAATCAAATGAAAATGAAAATAGATGAAAATGAAAAAAAAATCTAAACAAATCCAAAACAAAGAAAGAACAATAATAAAAAAAGAGAGAATCATAATTGAATTTTTTTCTCCATTATTGTTTTTTATCAAAATAATACAATTTTTACTTTTTAGCTAAATAAAAAAATCAAGGGATTAGTTAGGGGGCAATCATGTCAACACCCATTGAATTATTTTTTTATCAAAATAATATTATTTTTACTTCCGACACAATAAAAAACCAGGTTGATCCTGGTAAACTTGATCACTCGACCCAACCCGTGACTTTGGACATTACAAGGGTCAATTTTCGGGTCAGGTTTTAAAAAACATGATAAAAAAAATATAAGCACCAAATATAAAATGAAAATACAATGAAATTAAATAATAACTTATTAAATTGATAAAAAATAATTAATCAATAAGAGAACTGAAAATAAAAGGAATTGTAATCATGAGAATGAGGATCAAATTCAACAAAAAAAAAATCAAATGATTAGGGATTATATCGAAAAATAAATTTCAATTAGAAAAATATTAAAAGCAAAATAAATAGGAATTAAAAGAATGAAGATCAAATTTGATAAGAAAAAAAAAATAAAAAATCAAATGTCAATGGATGAAATTGAAAAATAAATAAATCTAATTTGATACAATTAAAAGATTGACGATCATTTTACAACTTTGCAAGGCTAGCATATCTTTTAAGGTGGAGGAGAGAAAAAAGCGGGGGGAGGAGAAAACGTTTCATTAGACCTCCATCGTGCCAGGAACGCTAACACATGCTGGCCTATCGTGTGAAAGGCAGCATGACGTTTCGCACACCATTGTTGAAAACCACCAAAGGCCACTAGGAGGCATATCACCCGCCTCTCAAAAGACACAAGTTTCTTTCACTTGCTGATGCATGCCCTGCACACACCACCCACTTTAAAAAAAAAAATGGAGAAAGACCAGAACATCCCTGGCCCCAAGTGATGATTCCAAAATAACCAAGGTTAAAAAACTAAAATGTCCCTTAACCTTAGGCAAGAAAAAGTGGATTCCAAGGGTTATTTGGCAATTACACTGTATAAACATGTTACAAAAACTAAAAGACCCTTGATCACATGTGATAATTTAAAAAAAAAACCAAAGTTTGAAAAAAAAAAACCGTGCCCTTGAAAAAAAAATGACCTCAAGGGCCATTTAATAATTACACTGAAAAAATATGAAAATTCCCAAATATCCCTCAGATAAGCCTTTTTTATTTTTTTTTCCAAGCTCATTGGCATAATTACGCTATGCAAAAAATGTAAAAATACCATTTCACCCATATGTGTACTCTATCTTTTGATAACTTTGAAGAGCATATTGATCATTTTACTATGAATTGCATTATGGATAATCTACAATAAAACACTGATACCTTTTAGTTATATGTTAAATATAGACCATTTGGTTCATTTTTATATGAAGAACATAAAATGTTAGCAAGTTCATCCATAACGGGGATGGGCAAAAAACTTTTTTTTCCAAAGGCAAAAAGGAGAAATTGCCAAGAAATAAAGTATTATAAAGAGATTAAGCAAAACTGTTATTTCACTATTTTTTAAATTAAATTGTGGATTGCTACAGGATAATTATTTTGGTTCCTCTTTTTTTATTCATTGAAAAATTATACAATAATAGTTATTAAAATTTATTTTTTTTTAATTTCATTATTCTATATTATGTTGGCATGGTTTTAAGTTCTATGATTTGTTTTGATTTGTGTGCTCTAGCATATTTAAGATATCGTGGAATAGCTTGACATTAAATTAAAAATTAATATTACAAAATAGAGTTTACATTATAGTTTAAAAAACTAAAACAATAAGAATCAAAGTTAACACTAGAAATATACCTTTCTTTGTTTTTAATTGTTCATCGGGTGCTTAAATCTTTAATTTAGCCATTGAAGTTTTTATTTTTTAAAATTTGGTTATATTAAGTTTTTATTTAAAAAACAACGCCTCTCCTAAAAAAAATATTTTCATAAAACAACACTTTTATATATATATATATATATATATTATTTTCATATAATTAAATAAAAAAATATCACAAGCAATATCATATACGCTAGGGAAAAGGACAAACGAAAGAAATAAAAAGGAGCTGGATGCATACATTGCGGTAAATTGTTTTGTCATAATTGGGTCATGATGGGTCTTCATCATATTAAAGGTAAAGATGCATGCCAATATATATATATAGTGTGGTGATAGGAGGAAAATGTTGATTGAGTTAGGTTGCCCGTCTTTCAGCTCACTCTTGTCGATGAGCTTCCACCTCCCTCCTCCGCAGCATATTCTCCATTGTTTCCTCATCTCTTGCAAGCATACATGCATGATGAAGATGGAGGGGTCGTCCTAGTAATGAAAAGGCCAATCAGAAATGGTGGCTTTTAAGGGCATGCGAGCTCATCATGTATTTATTGAATGTTTTAATTAGGGTTAGGACCCCATGCCATCTAGGGCCACAAAACATGGGTTTGGCTGAGATCATATATACTAAGACTTCATGGCAAAGTGATGTCTTGCCTGTCTTTTTTTAGGCAAGCTAAACACATGATTAAGCACATCTTGTTCCTTGTAGGATGGTTTTTGTCTAAAGGGGGAGCATCTCTTTTCTGCTTACACCCTTTTGCTGTTCACCTGATATTTTTCTCTTCCTTGTCTATTTAATTGTAACCTTGAGATACAAGTAACAAATCTCATGTTTTTTTTTTTTTTACTCGAAAGTGCGGTAGCTTTTCCTTCGCTTGTTTGGTAGTGTGGTTGCGGTTGCTTTTCAAATAACTTTTCGTGCCAAAATATATGCTAATGATGTTTTTTATTTTTTAAAAAATTATTTTTGACATCAACACATCAAAATAATTTGAAAACACTAAAAATATATTAATTTAAAGTTAATAAAAAAATAAAATAAAATAAAATAATTAATTTTTTTCAAAAACACTTTTGAAAAGCAGAAACAAACAGGTAGATACATTAAAAGTATATTATGCTTCAAAATATATCAAATCAATATATATTAATGTCAAAGAATCATCTCAACCCAATAGCTTAAACTGTTAGGAGAGGTCCCAATATATAATTTATATTATTCTTTAATGCACCCTAAAATGAAAGTCCTTTAGACTTGAAACTTGCATATACCCACATTATCTTATGCTTAATTTTTATCAAACAAATGAGGATGGTAAGATTCGAACTTATGACTGTTTGGTCAAGAAGGCTCTAATACCAAGTCAAATAATCATCTCAACCCAATAGCTATTAGGTGGGGTTCTAAGATATGATTTATATTATTCTCTAACAATTAATAATTTTGA
Source organism: Populus davidiana (assembly GCA_030145905.1). NCBI lineage: Eukaryota > Viridiplantae > Streptophyta > Magnoliopsida > Malpighiales > Salicaceae > Populus > Populus davidiana. The sequence continues at coordinate 22,639,697 of CM057792.1, read as the reverse complement.
TAAATTAATATCAAGATATATATATATATATATATATATTCAAATAAAAAACTCTATTGAAAAGTACCTTACACTACAATATATACGAATTGTTTGGATTAGTTAAGTGTCAATATTATCTAATTTCTTATATAAATTATAACAAAATTTATTGAACCAAGATATAATTTAAAATTCTTTATATAATCTAGATTATTATTTTTTACTAATGTCTTATCTCCAAATGTTTTATACTTGCGCTATGATGAAACATGATCCTAATTGAATTATGAATTCCGGCCTCATAAAGCATATTTTATTACTAAATTTTTTGTACTTGAATGCCATGCACCATGAACCAATTCTTTAAGTCTCGAAATACTATGATGGCATTTGCCAACCTCATGATCCTTTTTTTTTTTTTTTTTGCGTGTAATATCTCACATCTCCATGCCCGCTTAGAGGTTAGAACGAGCTATGTGGAGTCATGTCACCGTTAATCAGAACCCATGATGATTTTAAGGAAAGAAGCCCCACATTTATGAGTCATTAAGATCCAGAAACTTTTGAGTTATGTATTCAAAATTTAAACTTGAATCCATAATTTTGTAGCTCGTTGAGCAAAACTAGAATCCTAGACGAACTGATGTCAATATAGAAAAATTAGAATAAATATGAAATAAGATAATAAAGGAAATTCGTGGATGTATCGCATGCTTTGTGGTTCAACATGTGTTTTTTAACCGGTAATCGTCACTTATTGGGTATGATTTAAAAGGTTTCTCAAAATTTTATGACAAAAATATAAAATATTTCAAAGCTTGGTGTCCATGGCCACCCCAACTCTTTACCTAGATTTTAACACATTTGCTAAACCCATTTGTGATAAATCCATTTGAAAAATCCATGATGCGGAGCTTAATTTTGTCCAAGTTTGAAGTTGACCGGTAAAGATATTAACCTAGCTAAGTTAAAAAGATCAATTTAGTTAATCAAATCAAACCTAATTCAAACTCGACTAAAACAATTTTAATGAATTTTTTAAAAGGAATTAAAAATATTATTTTAATATAAATAATTGATTCAAATTTACATTATAACCTTTGTATTGACATGATGTTTATGTATTTCTTAACAAAAACAAAACTTAAACTATAAAGGAATTGATATAATGTGACCTAATTGATTTGACAAGTTTAGAAACAATCTGGAAGACATATAAAAAAGTAGTTTAACTAATAAAAATCAAGTCGATATCTTTTTTTAATTATTAAAACGATAAAAAATTATATTAGCTTGGATCAACTGTAGTTAACATATCAAATTTACTTCTGAAGTCAGGAGGCTCTATAACCTTATAGAAAGGAAATAAAAAAAAATTATTAAATCAAATTCTTAATCAACTCAATGTTGAAGAAAAAAAATTGAAAGCAAAATTCAACTAAAAAAATAAGCTGAGTTAACCTTTCAAAACTAGATCATGAGAGTGAGATAATCTCATAAAAAGTAAAGCAAAATAAATTATAAAGCTTAATTGTGAATCAACTCAATATTGAAGGATAAAATTAAAAAAATCAATTAAAAAAGATATAAAAAACCACATGAGTCAATTGACCAATCTCTTGACTCGGGTCATATATATTGGGATAACCTCATATAACACAAAATGAATCAAATTATGAAGTCTAATTCACAATCAATATAATATTGAATGATGAAGTTGGAAAAAATCCAACTAAAAAAATGACAAAAAATCCTAAGTCAGCCAACCTAACCCACAACCCAAATCATAAGACCATGATAATCCTATAAAAAAAATTATGAAGTCCAATTTTCAATCAATTCAATGTTAAAGGATTAAATTGAAAATAAAAAAAAATAACTTCAGTCAACTAGGGTTCACCTGTCAAACCTAGATTAAAAGACCAAGATAACTCCATGGAAAGCAAATAAAAATAAATAAATTATAATTCTCAATCAACTCAATGTTTAATGATGAAATAAAACAAAATACTCAATTAAAATATAACAAAAAAAAAACTTGAGTTAACCTGACTAACCAGCAAAAGTTGCGATCGGTGTTATGAAACTGTGATAACCCCATAAAAAATAAATAAAAAATAATTATAAAACTTAAGAAGTCGAGAAAAGAAAACTAATTAAAAAGAAACAAAAAAATTGATTCAAGTCAATATGGCTAATCTATAAAACTCGTGATTTAGATCATAAAATTGAAATAATTCTATGGAAAAAAAAATCAAAATAAATTATAAAATACAATACCCAATTTAAAAGGTAAAAAAAATAAAAAATAAATAAACCAAGTATAAAACAAAAATAAAAAGCTCCCAACAACCAAAGTAAAAAAAGTCCTTGACATTTCAATTTTCTTCGCTACCGTAAAATGTCAGGTAATAATCAATAATCAATGAGTCCCAAAGCGTTGGCCCTATTTGAATCTTGTGAACTATACAACTTAAATTTCCACCACAAGCAACATTATCACCACCAAAGATCATTTCCTCTGCAATTTGCTCGAAAGAAATACCCCAACATATACGTTCTTTACACTCATTTCCAGCTCGAGCATATAATATGTTAAAGAATTAGGTGCAACAACACATCAACTGTAATATATATGTTATTTTAAATCACGAGTTTTATAAGTTAAACAATAGATACTAATAAAATATTGGTTTAGCAGTTAATTATTGTATTTTTGCAATGATAAGAACACAAATTCAATTTTTAGAAATCATATTTATCGGAAAGGGCAGCAATAAATTCTAAACGAAACTAATCTCACTCTTTAAAAGTAATTTGAGGATACCAGGTAAGAATAAAAAAAAATATAAGTAAATGTATAAATTAGTGGGTCTTCTATACTTAAGTACTAAACTATTAATTATTAGGTGCACATTAACTGACTTGCAGTTATTCATATTCCAAGTAATTGTTTCACTTGGCGTGAAAGTCATCTGCTTGGCAAGTCGATGTCAATATCCCCTTTCCTTTCTTTTTACACCATGCTTCTTCCTTTTTTCCCTTGGAGTTAATTACATTTCAATCTTTACATCCTATCTACCTTTTAAAATAAATATAAAATAAATTGAAAACAAACCTAAAATAGAGATTTAAATATATAATTTTAGAACCATAAACACTAATTAACTCAGCTATAAGCAACTCTTTTTCTTTGTTGCATTTCAGGGTACCTTTCTTACCAGCCCACAGCATTTTTCTAAGAAACAAATTCAAGTCAAAATACACTTGTGCTCAATCGTGAATAAAAGGCCTCTCTCCAGTCTCCATTGCTGGCCATGGCCCATTTAAAAACAGGCCTAGACCTGTTATATATTCAGGGTATAGGCCCACGTTTCAGTAGTTGTAATTTTGTGGCCCAAATCTTAGTTGCAATTTTTCTTTTGTTAAAAAACGGAGCTAATACTTGTAGTGTTTTCACGGTAGATGTTTTTGTTTCCCGTGAATTGTAATAGTAAAATGAAAATTTTTTGTTTGAAAAAACTCTTAAGAATGTTGTCTTTTAAAAGGTAAAATAGTATTTTTCTTAGGTAAAATCATCATTTGATCATTGTTCAGGGGTTTTATTGTCTTTTACCATATTTATGCATAGTAAAATGATTTTGTTACCCTTAAAAATAAAAAATCATTTAACTCTAGTGAAAAGTCTTTTCAAGTATTTCACATTTTGATATATAATAATAAAATTACAAATTTAATCATTGAGTTAAAAATTTAAAGCCATTGTTACAAGGCATATTTATATTTTATTTTTCATTTTTTTTCAATTGTTGGGCTTATAAATAGTGATAACATAGCTTACCATTTAATTATTATTTTTTGGTTGAAAAAATTGTTAGCATTTATTATGCACGCGCCAGCAAGTGAAAGTACTATGCATTTTGGACAGCCAGTGTGACATCTCTTGGTGGTAAAAAATATGTTTTCGTCGTGTCGTTTTGTTCCTTGTCATGTCCTCTTTTTTTATAGACGATGTGTGTTATTTAAAAATAATTGTTTATCGCCGTGGTCCTTTATTTCTTTTTTTTCCCCTACATTTCTCTTTCCTACCCCCAAATAAACTAAATTTGTCCCTGATATTTTTTTTTTTATGTTTTATAATCATCCTCTTAGTCTTGATCTTTTATGTGGTCCTTTTATCTCTTGTTAGAGTTTTATTAATTTTAATTTAGTTCTTCAATTCCAATTTATGTGTATAATGTTTTTCGACTCGGTCATTCTACTTTTAATTTTTTATTTTTTTTCTTGGCTTTCTAGTTAAAGTTTTTATATTTTTTAATTTTATCATGCTAATCAAATTTATGTTTTTTTTTCAATAATAATAATAATAATAATAATAATAATACTAACAATGTCATTAATAATACTAGCTACTAAAAGTGATGATAATGCTAATAATGGCGATAATGATAGTAGTTTATAATAATAATAATAATAAAATGATAGTTTAGCCCCGATAGGTGTAGCTCGATTGGTCAAGCTCTAAGTTTGTTTTTCAGAAGTCACCAGTTAGAGTCTTACAAATCTCAGGGCCATTAGAGGCTTACATGTTCGTTAACTTCAATGCTCGTGGAATTAGTCGAGGTGCGTTCAAGATGGTCCGAACACCCACGTTAATAAAAAAAATAATAATGATAGTTGTAATGTATTAATAGGATAATAGTGCTAATAATTGTAGTAATGATAACAATACTAATAATAATACTATTAACAATAATAATAATTGTAATAATAGTTTGTTATAATAACAATAGTGGTGGTTATAACGTTAATAATAGCGATGATAACAATGATAAAAATAAAAACAATTGTAATATTAGTGGTGGTAGCAATGATAATTATTATTGTAAAAATAGTATTAAGAGAAATGATAATGTTAATGATAATAATAGTAGCAGTAATCACAATAATAATATTAATAATAAAGATAATGATATTATTTATTGATAATATCAGTAATGATGTAGCTGCAATGACAATGATAATAATAACAACAATAACAATAAAAATAAGAACAATAATAGTTATAGTTATAATAATAACAATAATGATTTATTATTCAATGTTGAATTGAGTTTCATCATCATTTTCATGTATGGTATTTTCAATTCATTAATCCGAATTACAAGTTTGAAAAGTTTACTTGGCTTGTCAATCTCTTTTAATTTTTGTCTTATTTTTTTTTAATTTTTTTGTTCAATATTAGTTTTTTAAAATAAAATATAGTCATTCATGTTTTTTTTTTAAATTTATTAAATAAATCAATTTATATAAAATTAGTTTTTATATAGTTTAATTAGAAGCTCGTACTAGATAAACATTCAAGTTAATGGATTTAAAAATTTATCTTTTTGCCTGAATTTAATATCATTGTAAAAAAAATCATCATGTTTTTAATAATTGTTTTAAAAAATATTCAACTCACAGGAAAACCAGATTAATAAACTAGGTTCGCGTCTTTTGACGTTCACAAATAAAAGTGGGAAATAAGTTCTACTCTAGCTTGACTAGTTTAAGATAGGGGGGGGGGGGATTTTGCTTTGTGAAAGTTAAATTCAACAGTGAAAGCAAGGAAAAAAGAAACGAAAAGGTGTAAATGGATGTTCTAATTCTCTCCTGAATACTATATATATTAATATATAAAAAAGTCACTGTCTTATATCTTTTTTAGTTTTTTTTTAATAATATATATGAAAAAGAAATGCAAGCAACCATTATATTATTCTTTAAAACAAATTACATGAAAATCATTAAATTTAAAACCTATGAATACCTATTAGTATCATACATTTAATTTTATGAATTTAATATTTACATCTTTCACTTGCACATTCTCTCACATTCCTCTTGTTTTTTCACGTGAAAACAACTTTTAGATCAATTTCTTTACATTCTATTTTTTTTTTGGAAAATAAAATTGATGAGAATTTATGCAAATAAATAAATTAGAACAGGATGTAATACATGAAACAAGAATTAAATTGGAAGGAAAATCCAATCTCTAGATGCAAATGAATGCAATTATTGTTTACCTGTTTGGAAGTATAATTGTGGTTGCTTTTAAAAGTGATTTTCATTCAGAAATATATTAAAATAAAATTTTTATATTTTTTTAAAATTATTTTTAATATCAGTACATTAAAATAATCTAAAAACACCAGAAAAATATTAATTTGAAGTAATGAAAAAAATAAAATAAAATTTAATTTAATTTTTTTCAAAAACATTTTTAAAACACACAAACAAATAGATCTACAGTGTGAGAATAAGATTAGATTAAAACAAAATAAACTTATACATAATAAAAGTACAAGAAAATTTGTTTATAAATTTGGAGAGTTTACAAAGGGATGAATATTTTCTTTCTAAAGTGTTCTAAAGATCTAGAAGAGAGGGCTTCCTTAAATAGAAAATTCTGGGTGGCACTGTAGGAGTACTTTTGAGGACTGCAGCTTATAAAAATCTAATCTTTTTGTGTCCATGGTCAGAGAATCATTTCTGTTTTTGTGTATTGGAGATTTAATGGGACCCAGAACTTCTGCATCTGCGTCACGATTTGCAAATGGATCGTTGGATTCTTGCAAAGAATTGGAGACAGATTCTTCTATATTATCTAAAAGTATTTTTCTTTTGATTTTGTTGTTGCGAGTAACGTGTTAATTGAAGACTTTTTTGCTGGAGAAAGTGACTAGTTGATGCTTCAGTGCATAGTCTCCAAACCGGTCCAGCTCGGTGAATTGATCCGAGATCCAGTTGATTTAGTAAGATCCAGTTAAAAATTTAATAGTAATCCGTTAAATTTTGTTTTTTTATTAAAATGATATCGTTTTGATTTTTTTTTTTTTTAAAATAACCCGGTCGATCTTAGTGACCCGGTCAAAACCCGAAACCTGGGTCTTGGATCGGGCCGACCACCAGATCGAGTCTAAAAACTATGCTTAAGTGGATTTGGATGATTGGAGATTTACCAAAAAACCATTCTTTATTTTAATTTTTTAAAAAAATATATTTAAGAGTCGTAAAAATAATAATTACATTACGCACAAGTGTTGGATACTAGAGATTAAAAAACAACATGGTTAAAACAATAAAAGCTTAACATAAAAACAACAAACAACAGCTTAAAAGCGTGACATAGATCTCCAATAAACAATGGATAAACTAAAATCAGACATACAATAACAATAAATGAAAAACAACAATATCCAACGAAAATTAAAAAAAAAACAATTAAAATATGCGTGGCATAGTCAAGGCCACTTGAGGGGTAAAATGATTGAGAAAACAAAGGTAGAGAACCCACCAAAAGCACTTGATTGTGATTAGATTAAAATCAAACACTTAATTGTAAAATAGTATTCGAGAATGAGGTTAAAATTATATTTTTAAATAAAAATTATTAATTTTTAAATAAAAATTATTAATTTTATATTTTTAAATTATTTTGATGTGTTATATTAAAATTAAAAAAATATTATTTTAAAATATTTTAAAATAAAAAATACTTTAAACCACATCTGGAATTACAACAACTTATAACACCAACCCATCCAATGTGTCACAAAAATGACAACTATCATTGCTTTAAGACACGTAAATCGTAAAAGATAAAGAGATTATAAGCTGAAAAGGAAGATAAACAATCCTAAAAGAGGCTAGCTTTACTGTCTAAATAAATAGTTGAGTTAACAATATAGATGGGAGGGGTGAATAATGATCCTCTTATGTGTTTTAGTTTTTCCTTTAATTAATATGACATATAAATAATTTTGCCATCATTTACCTGTTTTGATAGTAAATAATTGTATATATAAGTAAAAATCAAACACAATACACTCGAATGGATAAAATTTTAAAAAAATTAGAAAAACCCGAGAAGAAATTTGATGTAATTACATTGAATTTTATAGAATTAATTAAAAAAATGAAAAAAAGCTAAAATACATGATTATATATATATATATATATATATATATATATATATATATATATAAGCACACATATTGAATTCACATTCCTCTAAACATATTGCTAAAATACACTACCAAATCAACATATCCAAAAATGATTCCACTAATCTCAAAGACTTTAATACTCTCGTAACTCTATGATACCATTTGATTATCAAGAATAAAGGGTTCAGAATTGGAATGGAATCGAAGGAATCATAATGATATTTGAATTCCTACTATATTTAGAATAGCAACAAGGAATCAAAATGAAATTACAATTTTTAATAAATAAGATGAAAAAGAGTAATTATTTTATCAATAATAGTGCTAATAAAAACAATACATGTGATTATGGTGGTGGTAAAGTAGAGGAGGAGGCTGTGAAGTAGTAATAATATAATGACAATATAAATAATATATTTTAAAAATCAATATTATTGGATTTCTTGAAATACATGCGTGCAATGGAAACTATAAATTTAAAAAATCTTCAGGAGTCTCGAGATGTCGTTAGAAATATCTAGGGTTTATATGAAGATTATCTGAAAATTAGATGTTCTTTTATCTTTGAATAATTGCTTCAAGGTTGAGTTGTCATAAACCACAAGTCTTCCAAGTGTTTGGCCTCTAACGTTAATCCATATGAACTACCAGTAAGAAATCTCTTTAAACCCTTTTATGAAAGAGAGATTGTGATGACTTTGAGTGCTAACTCTTTTCTTTTGTGTTTTTAGGGTGTTTTATAACTTACATTGTTTTTTTCTTTGTTCAATAGTACATAAAATAATAGGCATAACGTTTTATTTATAGGAAAACTTGAAAACCCTATAAATGATAAAAAAAAATAAAATGATTTCCCCTGAATAATATCACATACATTATTTTGGGACAATTTACAAATTTATTCAATCATGTCCCTACTTGATTTTTCCAAGTCTAGAATTATAATTCCTGTCTAAATTATACTTTGGTCCTTAATTTCTAAAATTTATTTACAATCAAGTCACATTTGATTCTCCTATTTTAATTTATAATCAATGGTTCTTATATATGTGACTCATTAGGTTCCCTAATAAGTTGAACTAAATATAAATCACAATTCTAAATAAAATAGGATTAAATTAATTAAATAAATAAATTTATTATCAATTTAACAATTGATTAATTTTATATTTGAAGATTAAGTGCAATGTCTAGAAATATGGCAGGACCCCTTGGATTAGAAAAATCATAAATGGTTTGACTTGACCTTTTAGTGACTAGTTTCTCAGTGTAATTATTATCCCTTCAACAACAATATTCTAATTTAGACATTATAGCATTGAGTGTGTTTTCTATATCAAATCATGTGTATTCTCAGCACCATAATCATCGATTTTGTTTAGTAAAATTTGAAACTCTTTTTAGATCTTATTCCATCTTGCACGAGGATTTACAATCAATACTATTTTAGAACAAATAAAATATTTTCCCAATTCATATAGGGTTATGAATCATCTATTGATTACAACACCTTTATATAATTCATGTTATACCTAATCTTTGTCATTTCGTTACCTCAATTAAGATAACATGTAACATGATCAAAGCATAACATTATTTATATAAGATGACTAAGTGATCTCAAGTATAATGATTATTTACACAACCGTCACGTAAGTCTCTCCATAGACACAAGTGATTTCTCCATATGAAATTTTCATGTGGATTAGTTTAGTGTACATTCAATTTGATAAGCACCTACATGTTAGTTATAGGTATTCCTCATACCTTAGTTTATAAAAACACCTATTTTTTTTTATATAAAGAAAAGAACTTAATATATATCAGTCTCAAAACTTCTTATTAATATTAAGTCTTAATAGAGCATTGATTATGAATATTTTAGGAACAAATGCTTTGATGCAATAGAAATTCTGTAATCATAATAACTTTATAATTTCATTTGTAAAGCATTTTTATCCCAATAAATTTATCTTTACGCTAGATTATTAATCAAATATTAGATTCATTAATCAAATATTTAATGAATATTAAATATATATTTATTAATAAATTAAATATATTTACATGAATAAAATCAATATCATGTATAGCTAACTGATTGGCTACAAGACATATATATTAACAATCTCCCACTTGCACTAAAGCCAATCACTCGTGTATCAAATATCATAGAGCTCTACTTAACGATAATACTTTTACTGGGATAATGGTTAGTAGTAACTTGTTTTATCTTTATATCTTTCATTTCTATGATTCTCTAATCAATTGGAATTGTCCAAGTGTTTTTTTGGATCATTGATGAGACCATGGTTCGTTACTTATGGAATGGCTCAATTATTATCATAATATAGGGCTACTAGATCAACAATGCTAGAAATCACACCTAGTTTAATGATGAACTTGACCTAAACAACCTTTTTTGCCCCACTCAAACATAGAGGTGTGCTCAAATTTAGTTGTAGAATCTATTTTGATTTGAAACTCTTTAAACTGAACACCATTATTTAAAGCGTGTTTGTTTTTAAGTTTGCTTTCACATTAGCAATAAACCACAAAATGATAAAAGTGTTTCATTACTAAAAAAACACAGTTTTCATTTACGGGACCCACTAATAAACTATGTTCCAAACATAATTATTTAACAACATCCTTTACCAGCCTTTTTAGTTGGGGTTCATCATTTATCTTATCTTTTTTTTTTTTACCATTTTCTAAACTTACCAAAATGTCCTCCATTTATTCTATGTGCCCTTATTATCTTCTGTAAAAGCTAACAAAAAGACCTCCTTCTTCTTTATCCTTAATGGAGAGAACCTAAAGCACCAATATCTATATAGCATATGTCATTAATACCCTTCCATCATGGCAACAAACTAAGCCTACAGATAAAGAAATCAAACTCCAACCATATGTCCGTGTGGTTGTTTATAAAATTTAATGTTAATGAAATGCAAATTAATACAATTAAAAATAATAATTGCATGTCCTTTTTTGGTAATATCATTAGCAATTTCATTTTAGATCACAATTTCATCCAAACATCTTACACATGTTTTTCATTATACATCAGCTTCAACCACAATTTTTGCTAGACATATATTTAAATCAAACTAACCACAATTAAAAGTGATTTTTCTAGACTTATTTTTTTCAACCACAACCACAATAGCTACTGCAATACCAAACACACTCTTACAGTAAAATATAACCAAACAAAACTTTTCTATTTTCTATATCTTATTGAAAAACAACATACAAATAATCATGAACTGCTTGTTCATCCTCTTCATAGACTAGAAAATCATTCTTAATTCTTTTTGAGTACTTAAAAATATTTTTAACTATCTTTCAGTGACTCTCACCTGTATTAGATTGCTATCTACTTGTTAAGCTCAAAGCATAAGATACATCTGGTGTTGTACATAATATCACATATATTATGGATCCTATATTCATAGTATATAGAATAATTTCCTTTCAATCTCTCTCAATTTGTATTTTAAGGCATGTATACTTAGAGAGACATATTCTACATGAAATATATAAGTATCCTTTTTATAATTCTTCTATGCTAAATTGTTTTAGCATCTTATCTATATAGATGGATTGATATAATCTAAGTAACTTTTTAGATCTATCTTTATAAATTTTTATTCCAAGTATATAGGTTACTTCTCCTATATTTTTTATGGAGAAATTCTTTGACGACTAGATCTTTACTAACTAGAGTAAAGAAATATCATTTCCTATTAATAATATGTTGTTTACATATCATATTAAAAAAACAACTCCACTCCCACTAACCTTTTTATAAACACAATTCTCAACCATATTTTTTATAAAATCAAATTATTTGATTATCTTATTAAAATAGATATTTCAACTCCTTGAAGCTTGCATAAGATCATAAATGGATTTTGTTATAGCTTGCATACTTCATTAACAAGTTCTTTTATATTTAAAACTTTCAAGTTGTGACACATGCACATCTTTTTAAAGATTCATATTCAGGAATACAATTTTGTTATCCATTTGCTAAATCTCATAATCATGGTACGTGACTATAATAAGTACAATTATAGATTTTAACATAGTTACCGGTAATAAAGTTTCATCAAAGACAACTCATCTATCTTTGTTTGTAACATCTGACATCTAGTCTAACTTTGTACATTGTCTTCCATGTCAGTTTTTCTCTCAAAGATCCATTTACATCCAATGAGTTTTATCCCTTCAAGTGAATCAACCAAGGTCCATACTTGGTTGGTGTACATGGAATTCATTTTAGATTTTATAATTTTAAGTCATTTTTTCATATGACATTTTTATGTGGGTCAATTAAGTGTACTTGTCATCTGACAAACACCTACATATTAGTTACATGTATGATTCATACTCCAGCTTATAAGAACAATTGTTTTATTTCATAAAGGAAAGATCATAACATGTATTAGTCTCAATAACTCTAATTAATATCCAATCTTAATAGAGTATTGATCATGAGCATTTTAGGAACAATACTTTGATGTAATAAGAATCTCGTAACTATAACAACTTTATAATTTTATTTGCAAAACTTTTTTCTCTCATAAATTTTATCTCTAATCTAGATTCACTAATAGAATATTAGACCTTGTATATATATTGAGGATCTTATCCTTTTTACAGTTTGATGCGGGATTGAAAACAACAACAATAAAATTTGAATTATTATATGACACGTAGTTAACGTTGCCATTGCTTACTTCATTAAGCTGATTTTATTTGCACGTGTAGTAATTTTATGTAATTACATGACATAAATGTTGCATGCATTCACCTTTTATTAGAGGTGATCATTTTCGGTTCGGTTTGGTTTTTACCTATAAAAACAACCAAACCAAAATTTTGAAAAAAAAAACGAAACCAAACCGAACCCGATTCCAATATATTCATTTCGATTTCGATCTATGTCAAAAACCATAAAAACCTATTTTGTTTTTTAATATCCAAAAGTCACAAAATCAAACCCATCTTTATCACCGGTAACCCCCACGACAATGTTGAATCCTTACCAGTTTTTTTTTTAAGCAAATGGCCTCCTACAGAACCATAAAAACACATCGAGCTCTCTCACAGTAATCAATCACTCCTCACTATCACAAACCTAAAAACCTACATCACTGAAAACCATAGTCTCAAACAAAAACCATCACTACCACAATAAACACTGCGCAGTGTTCATTGCCACTTTCTTTACCCATTTTCCTTTTATAAAAAAATCTCAGCAGCTGTCAATAACACAAACCATAAAATTAAACCCATCCTCACCTTTAATGCCTCCACTAGTCACTTGTAAATTGAAAAACACTTATTGTTGTTGAGGCTTATGGGTGTTGTTGGGATGATAGATTCGGAGATGACGAGAGAATGAAGATTGGAAGGTTAGGTTTGGCGTGTGGGAGCTTGGATGGGGGTGGTTGAAGAACAAATAATTAATTGTGAGTGGACTTGTGAGAGCTTGAGTGGGGGTAGTTGAAGAACGAAGAATTAATTGGTTATGGACTTATGAGTGTTGTTGGAGGCTGTGAGGATTGAAGAGGTGTAATGTGGCTCGTGTGGGTTGTGTGGTGGTTCGGTTTTTTCTATTTTCTCGATTAAATTGGTTTTTTGATTTTTTTTGTTTACCTCTACCTTTTGTAGTCGCTTGTGGTTTTCATATAACATGATTAATTCTAAAATGTTGCCTTTTTTAGATTAAAAATGTACGGATAAAAGTATCTTTTATTTAAAAAAAATCATTCGTGATTTTTTAGAAAAAAACTTTAAAAAACACCCAAACTCTAATGTTAAAAAATACCTTATACCAATTAATCTAGAATACAAAACACGTTAAGGGATTGTTTGAGAGTGAATTTTAACTGCTACTCATTAAAATTTATTTTTTTCCTTTAAACTAATTTTTTATAGTATTTTTGGATTGTTTTGAATTGTTGATGTTAAAAGTAAATTTTAAAAATAATAATAAAAATATTATTTTGATGCTTTTTCAAATTAAAAATATTTTAAAAAACAACAACAACTAGACTCTTAAACATTCTCTTAACCTGATTATATGACACATAAATATATTAAGATTGAAGTACTTATATGACATACAAATAACATAACATATTCCACCGCTAAAACTTTCTTATATAAAAGAACTTATAATTATCATAGTTTATAAAAAATACAACAATAATTTATATTAATTAACACTCTAATCTTATTCGATAAAACACGAAGGATTTTAGATCATTTCAAAACATATAGTTTTTCATGGATATTTATTGATGTTATTACCTCCATTAATTGCCAACCATTACTTAATTTGTTTCAACCATATGATTTGTATTTTATCTCAATTATATATTTAAAAGAGTTTGATTAATCAACTTATATTATAGTTTTATATGTATGCCACTAAAATCTAGCATTTAGACACTGTTTAGGCCAAAAAAATTCAATATTTTTTTTTATTAAAATTTAATATAATTTATATGTTTTGAATCGTTTTAATGTGCTGATGTCAAAAATAATTTTTAAAATATCATTAACATGTATTTTGACATGAAAAGTTGTTTGAAAAACAACCACTACCATATTACCTAACATACTTTTAAAATAATAGTTAGTATTTATATTTTTTTTTAAATTTATTTTTTAAAATTATACCGCCAAAAGCTATTAAAATACCAAATATAAATCAAAATAATTCTATGTTTCTCTTTCACACCATTCATTCTCTTTCAAGTTATTTCATGGATATAAATGACGATTTTTTCTAGAGACTTCCAAAAGCTGAAAAATTCAAAACTCCAAGAACACACTTGACAAAAAAAAAAAAAACCAAAACAAAAGGCAAAAATTCTCCATTTTGTAATGGTGAGGAATCCAACCAGCCAACAGCAAGGCTAGTTCTGTCATTAAAAAATCATTTAAGGTGATCTTAGCTGCCTCTCTCTCTCACTTGTTGTCTTTCTATCCTTTCGATGCTTCTCTTTTCTTTCTCTGATCCTCTGCTTCTTCTTTTCAAGAAAAAACCCTAACTTTCTTTTCATTTTTCAGAAAATCAGATAAAAATAGAAATAAATGATGCATTCTTGTTGATGTTACTGAAATCGTAAGAAACCCAAAAATAGAGTGGCTTTGGTTTTTGATCTCTCAATCAATATGGCAAACAGTACGGACGCCAAGGATGCGGCTATGGCAAAGGTCCGGCCAGGTCACAAACGAGAGTTTGAGTTTGCTTTCAGAGCCCGCTCTGAGATCCATGGGTATCTGGGCCGGACACGGTCATCTCGGGTCTTCTCGTCTCCAGGTAACAATGGAAGTAACAGTTATAATGGAAAGAAGTTGAAGGGGTATGGAATTAAAAAGGTTTGTCAGTTAGAGAAAGCTGAAAAGGTTGATGTTGATTTGGAGGCAAAGGTTGAGTCTGTGACTCCTTTGTTGAGCAAGAATGGCGATGCAGGGATTGTGGAAGTGAAGGAAATTGAAGAAGTGAAGGAAAAAGTGGTTGAATGTGAAGAAAGGAATAAAGGGTCGCTTCTGATTCTGGACAATGATTTGAAAGAGGAGGGTGATTTGTGTGAGGAAAGGAATAACGGGTCAGTGACAGTTTTGATGGATGGAGAGATGGAAGAAAATGAGGTTTTAGGAAGCAAGAGTGGTGTTGAAGTAAAGGAGGGTTACAAGGATCATCCATTTGAGGAAGGGATTAGTGGGTTAGTTTTGATGGATGAAGATTCAAATGCGATAGTGAATAGGGCTTTTGAGAGAAAGAATGATTGTGAATTGAAGAAGGATGATGCACGCGAGGAAGAGACAAGTGGGCTATCCTCGGTTTTGGTTAAAAATGGTGAGGGAGGAGATGTTAACAACTCATTGCATCCAGTTGTAGTTGATGGTGATAGTAAAAGTAAGGTTGAAGCGGAAAAACCTTTTAGGAGGTTTACCAGGTCAGCATTGAAGCCGAAGATAGAGACTGTGGATACATCTTCCTCTGATGGGGTTAAAGTTGATGACAGAGGCAGTTCATCTGCTGCTGCTGCTACCACCACCACACCTACGAAGATGTTCAGCATTGATGGGTCAAAGAAGTTTCCAACAAAGTTGAAGGATCTTCTTGATTCAGGTATACTTGAGGGACAGAAGGTGAAGTATTTGCGCGGTGCCAAGGTATGAATTCACTTGCCACAATAATTATCATGAATAGTAGTGGCGTTGCTATTGTTGTAGCCTTCAGTTAGGATAAATTTTAATCGTAGGTAAGAGGACCTGGAGAGAAAGGGTTGCATGGGATGGTCAGGGAATCGGGAATTTTGTGTTTCTGTGATGATTGCAAGGGAAAAGAAGTGAGTATTGTGATATTTTTGAAATGTCAACTATTTTTATTCAATTTTATGAGTCCAGGCTTGGTTATTTGTTTGAATTATTGATTGCAATTTTTTTTTAATTCTCAATATAGGTTGTCACTCCTACTATATTTGTGCTGCATGCGGGCAGTTCAAACAAGCGTCCACCAGAGTATATTTGCCTGGAGAATGGAAATACACTCTGTGATGTAATGAACGCATGCAAGAATTCTTCGTTGGATACTTTGGATGAAGCTATTCGGCTTTCTACCGGGTTTTCACCTTCAAAGAAATCTAATTTCTGTTTGAACTGCAGAGGTTTCTTTCTCATCATATTGGATATCCTTGAATTTATTTTGTATAAATATTCTTGACCGTGTTGGTTTGGACATTTTTATGGATTACAGGGTCAATTACAGGGGCTGGCTCTAGGAAATCAAAGTTATTGTGTAGCCAATGCTTCGTATTGAAAGGTTTTCAAGCTAGCTCAGCACCAAAAACAGCTAAAAAAGAACGGTATGCTTTTCTATAAATGATATCAGTATGATATTTAGAACACCTTTAAGTTTTAATAAATTATCTGCTTGTTCTGCTGTCACCATCTATTTATCTAGGTCTGATGCCTGCTGTTTGCTTATTTTCCAGTATGGATAGTGGAGGAGGCAATCAATGAAATATGATGTGCCTCACAAACCTCCCTGCTTCTATTGGATAAATTATCTCTCTGGTTACCAACAATCTTTGCATGTGCTCTAAACTTTTGTGTTTGGTGGTAGCATTTTACCAGATATGAACCCATCGAGAATTGTTGCAATACATTTATTCATGTATTTTTTGGTCCTTGTTTTGCGGTGGAACTTGTTCTGCTATCAAAGATAAAGATGAACCCACATTTTATTAAATTAATT
Organism: Populus davidiana; assembly: GCA_030145905.1. Taxonomy (NCBI): domain Eukaryota; kingdom Viridiplantae; phylum Streptophyta; class Magnoliopsida; order Malpighiales; family Salicaceae; genus Populus; species Populus davidiana. The sequence goes on along the minus strand of CM057792.1, from coordinate 22,622,432 downwards.
ATTAACAAATGCTTTTGTGGATTCTTGTTGTTGGCAGAGATCATAAATTATCAATTTTGTTTTGCCTTTCCATTTCAGGAAACAGGTCTTTAGCTGGATTTTAACCCAAAGTTTAGATGTATGTGTAATCCGTAAATTGACATAACCTGTAATCTGTGATTTGACATCATCCAAATATTCTCATGCAAGGATAAATACATGTGTGCATGTTAGATAACTGTATTGCTTGGACATTCTACTATGATGTTACAAAAAATATTATTTTCGGTGAATGATATATAGATTGCAGATTCCTCCTTTTTGTGCCTATTTTTTTATTATTAATTCTTCAAGTTTTGATATGTTTTTACTTGGTGTTATTTCAGAACAGCAAAACCACATTCAGTTCCAGAGTCCTCTAGCCATTTGTTGAAGTCTAGCCTGTCAGGAAGCAAGAGTCAAGGGAGAGTTACAAAAAAGTTAGCACTCTACTTGTGTTTCATATATATATTTTTTCTTTTTTTGGGGGGGTTTCTAAGTTCAATAGTTTAATTGGTTTAAATTGTTTTTTATCATGTACTATTTTAATAGAGATATTCGAACACATAAGCTGGTTTTTGAAGAAGAGGTCTTGCCAGATGGAACTGAAGTTGGATATTACTGCCAGGGAAAGGTTGTGCTACTATGATGTCATGCCAAAATTTTATAGATTTGATCTATATTTGTTATTTTACAAGTATAAATGTGTTGGGCAGAAATTGCTGGCAGGCTACAAGAAGGGATTTGGCATTTTCTGCTCATGCTGCAATTCTGAGGTAAATTTTCTCCTGCTGATGTATTGTTACCCTGGGTATTTATTTGGTCAGAGATTTAATCTTTTTGACATTTAATGAGCAGGTTAGCCCATCTCAATTTGAAGCTCATGCTGGTTGGGCATCGCGTCGAAAGCCGTGAGTATTTATATGTTCAGACTTAGGTGGTCTCAAGCCTCTTGACTCTGTTATTTCTTGCAATGATGATTGATATAGAAGTCCAAGATTTAAGTTTTTAATTCCGCAACACATGATTTTATTGCTTTTGCAATGGTGATTGATTATAGAAGTCCAACTTTGATTATTTTATTTTGCGTGGTATGATTTTAATATATGATCTCTTGTTGGAGGTTTTGAGAAATTAGACTAGTAACTGACTTCCCTCTTTTACTCTTGTCTTTTTTGTATTTCAATATTTACTTTTGACTTTAACTTTTGTTTGAACAGTTACCTGAACATTTACACATCCAATGGAGTGTCACTTCATGAATTAGCAATATCTCTATCAAAAGGTCGGAGGCACTCTATCAAGGAGAATGATGACCTATGCCAGATCTGTAGAGATGGTGGGAAACTTTTGTGTTGTGATGTATGCCCAAGAGCTTTTCACCAAGGTGACTTTTGACTGTACTTTGGATATTGCTATTATTACCTTGATGTAAATAATTAAGATGGACTGCTCTGGTTTGATCTGGAATTCCGTAGTTATATATCTAGAATAAGACCTGTTTGTTGCGGTGCAACCTAAAAAAAAAGGGGTCCCTGAGACAGGTGAGATGAGATTAGATTCTTAGAAAAGAGAAGTTACATCCTGAGAAACTAGACAACATGGAGCAGATACATGGCAGATGTAATTATCATGAAATAGTATAAAATTGGTAATATTTGTCGAGGTGAGTGTCAAAATTTTTCACAGGTAAGCAGGGTGTCTAGCTCACCCTTACACACTGGGTTGGATAAAATCTTATGGCAGTGCATTGATAGTCAGAGTATGCTTAACTTTTTTAGCTCCTTATTGAGAAGAAGTTAGATGGATTTAGCTTCAATTTTTGTTTGTTTGATATACTCCCAGATGGTTGCAATGCATTATTTAAATTATTATCATGGTACTTGATTGTAGATATGGATTGCAGCTTTCTTCATTTGGTCAGCATCTGCAATCTACAGATAATTTGGTTGATTACCATCCTTTGTTTGCTTATAATATTTAATTATGTCTTGCAGAATGTCTTTCTCTACCTTCAATTCCTAGGGGTAAATGGTACTGCAAATATTGCCTGAATACTTTTGAGAAAGAAAAATTTGTGGAGCGTAATGCCAATGCTATAGCAGCAGGAAGGGTTGCAGGAGTTGATCCCATAGAACAGATAACCAGACGATGCATTCGTATTGTTAAAACTTTTGAGGCTGAAGTTGGTGGATGTGTTTTCTGCAGGTTGAGTTGACTGGTCCTACTTTCTAGAATATGAATAGGCTTTCTTTTTATTTGTCTTGTTCTGTAAGAGTTTTTGGTGTTTGAATAATATGTTTAGCGCCGATGTGTACAGTTCTCTCTCTCTCACCTTTTCCTATTGTTATTTCTTAACTTATTCTTTACCTATGCAGAGGTCATGATTTTGAAAGAACGTTTGGTCCTCGCACTGTGATTATTTGTGATCAGGTATATTCTACAAATTAAATTGTATATGTGCTTGAAAACAATTTCCTGCTACTTCTGTATTTGTCATAAGCGTTTTTATTTCAGGTTTATGCTGATATGTGCTTGATTTCTGCAGTGTGAGAAGGAGTTCCATGTTGGCTGTTTAAAGGAACATAAGATGCAAGATCTGAAGGTAATGCCATGTTCTTCTCACACCAAAAATCAAGTGTTAATTAAAAAAATGCTGACTTGATTTGTACAACAGGAGTTGCCGAAGGGAAAGTGGTTCTGTTGCACAGGGTGTGAAAGAATTCATTCTGCTTTGCAGAAATTGGTTATTCGTGGGGAAGAGAAGCTTCCAGATTCTTCCCTGAATTTTATAAAAAAGCATGAAGAAAGTGCCTCGGAGAGTGGTTGCAGTGATGATGTAAGATGGAGGCTTCTTAGCAAGAAAACAGATTCTTCTGATGTTACTGAAGCCCTACTGTCCGACGCCGTCGCCATTTTCCATGTGAGTTCTGTGTTAAGAATATTGCTGGCTGTTCATAATTTTGCAAGAAACATTTTGCTCTTCACTTTGTTAACTTTCACATTGCATGTTCTTTTAATTTCTGTTGAATACTGCTTAAGGAGGTCTACAACTCCAGTTGCTGTTTTGATTCTGTACATTTTGAAATACTCCTGTTCATTCTGTCATGAATGCATCATCGCTATTAAGCACCAAGCGATTTTTTTTTTCTGGACTTTAGGAGTGCTTTGATCCAATAACTGTGGATAAATCCAAACGTAAACGTGATGACCATGACTTCATCCCATCCATGGTTAAAGGGTAAGCAGTTCTGCGTGCTTTTGGGTACATATATTATATGCTGTTTGGTTATTATTTTAAATGCTGGAACTCCAGTATTTTTCTGTGTGCTTATTGCTGTTTGTGCCAAATCATTCGCTTGTGACTGACTAGAGTTAATTGTCTTGGCAGCGGGAACATGAAAGGGCAGGATCTAGGTGGCATGTATTGTGCTGTATTGCTGGTTAAGTAAGAATCTTTGATGAACATCTCCTATTATTCTGTAGAACATCTATTTTACACTGATAATTTTTACTTTTCATGCAGCCATGTGGTAGTGTCAGTGGCAGTTGTAAGAATTTTTGGCCAGGAATTGGCTGAGCTTCCTATAGTTGCAACTAGTAGCAGATGGCAAGGACAGGTAATATGCTGCACTATTGACACTTTATTTTACCATAGATGTGTGGATTAATCACGTATTTATCTTTCCTCTTGACATTTTCTTCATGTGGCCCCTCTATTCTTTGTTGAATTTATACGGTCCTTCTACTCAAGAAAATTTACGTAATATGTTCCTCTGTCTAGTTTCTGTCAATTTTACCGTTAGTTTTGACTGGTGGCCTGATGTGTCAGGTAAAACATGACACGAGAAAAAACATAATATTAAAAAATTCCTCAAAAATCTATAGCAAATAACTGATTGACCTTTTTTCTTTTACAAAAAAAGAATCCAAAAGCAAAACAGAAAATGCTACCCTAAATAACCATTTATCTTCTTTCATATTCTCCGCCACCATCCACATTCTTTTCACCCCTAGTATTTCCAGTCCTCTTTACCACAGCTGTTGCTGAACTCCCCTTTCCCTCCCCCTTTTAATTTGAAGATTTGCAGCAGCAGTTGGTGTTAATTAATCAAGGTGTATGTATTCAGTGTGTTGCTAGCTGCTGTCTATGGAGCTACGAGTGATTTACTCGTTTGGGTCATGGAATGGGTTAGGTTAATTTGGTAGGCTTTGTGGGTTGGTTATGCTTCCTTTCTAGGTGGTTTCAAATAACGACATTCAATTGGCTTGCTATATCCCATATTGATTGCATTTTAGGTGTTTGTTGAAATGTTTGTGAGAGCCAGCTATGAATAAGCTGTTTAACTGGGCCTTTTTTGTTTTTAGGTGTAAGCAAATTTCCTTGGCCATGTATTGTGCTTTATTTTAGCAATGAAAACTAACCATTTCAGCAATGAAAACCAACCATTTCACTTTAAAACCATCAGTTGGATTTCCATCCAAGAGCATTCTAGTAACTGAAGTGCTGTTAACACTGTAAAAAGCTAATAGACATCATTATTACATCTCCTCCATGACAATCACTATAAACACCAGTCTCCCTTCACAGCTGCCTACAGCATCCCTAGCTATCACCACTAAAGCAACAGATGTCACAGCAGCTCAATCACTTCTGATATCACTACTGATATCTCCGTTCCTACCAGCCAACAGGCCTCCATACCAAAGACTGCCCCCACATCCTCTAGTTATTTCTATTAGAGTAAATAAGAAATGATAAAATGGGAATTTATAAAGCATTTTCTTTCTTTTTAGATTTTTTTTTCAATCAATTTTTTTTTTTTGTTTCTGAGGATTTTTCAAAATGCAGCATGTTTAGCTGACATGCCAGTTCACTTGATTAAGGGGTCGCATCAAGAAATTTTCTGAAATAGAAGGACCGTGTAAGTTTGAAAAGAACAGAGGAGCCACATCAAGAAAATGTAGAGTAGAGGGACCAAAAATGTGATTAATCCTGTATGTGTATATTTTGTTTGTACCTCTGCAATTGTGACCCAAGTAGTCTTTATACAAGAAGGACTTCTCTTAGTGAAGAGCAGATGTATATTTATATCCTCTTTCCATCTGCAGGGTTATTTTCAGACCTTGTTTTCTTGCATTGAGAAGCTACTTGGATTTCTCAATGTGAAGAATCTTGTACTCCCTGCAGCTGAAGAAGTCGGATCTATTTGGAAAAACAAATTCGGGTTTGGTGCGATAAGTCAAGATGAGGTATGTGTGTGTTTGTGCGGAGCATACACAGTTCTGTTGCGCGCTCGAGTGTGCACATGATGCTCTTGTATATTGCTGACAAACGCTTATGATGTTGTGTTGCAGCTGATGGAATACAGGAGAAGGTATCAGATAATGTTGTTTCAAGGGGCATTAATGCTGCAAAAGCCAGTCCCCAAGTGCCGAATTGTAGGTAAATCAGAAGGTGGCTGAAAGCCAGATACTTTTTAATTCAAGAAGTGGGAAAGCAATTTTTTGGAAAGCAGCCTTCCTTTTCCTTTGTGTACAGGAGGATCTTTATTAGGCATTTGTGTACAGTAAAACATCCTTTTCATGTTAATAGTTGGAGCCCTCGGGCTGTTATAATTCTTTTTGTAGAATTGAAGGGAAAGAAAGGAGGATTTTAGACGGTTGATTAGATATACAAAAGCAGGGAGCAGCGGGGGTGCTCACGCATTAATCAATGAAGTATTATTATATTATAATTATTAGAATTATACTAACTTAAAAAAACAGTTAGGGTCTCGGTTTACGCACCATGTTCTCTTGAGTTTTAATTTTGTTTTTTTACTTGAAATTAATTTTTTTATATATATTTTTAAATTATTTTTATATGTTGATATTAAAAATAATTTTTAAAAAATAAAGTTTTTATTTTTATTGTTATGTATTTTTATGTGAAAAGTATTTTACACTGTCACCGCTAGCTATTAGGGATGAGCAAATGAGCAAAAAAAATTAATAAATTGATTAAACTAATAAAACTAGAAAAAAAATTTCTGAAAAAATGAAATAAAAAAAAATCAATCAAATTGATTAGAATATTTAAAAACACTTCCAGGTTGGTGTGATTTTAGTTTTGTTTTGTTAAAATTATTGAAATCCTGATCAAATTATATCTAACTGATTTGATTTAAATAAAAAAGATACTATAAATAGACAAAAAAAAAAAAAAAACACCTTATAACTCTAGAGTTGCACAACCGCTCCCTTCCCTTGACTTTTGAGATACAATCACATATGCAATCATGCTCCCTCCATCTTTCAATCTTCATCTTCCAATCTTTGATCTTCAATTTCCACTCTAGATCTAGCATCTTAGGCTTCCTAGCTTTTTTGGTCTATCTATATTCGAGGAAATTTATACGCTTCATGTATGGAGCAAAAGTGGAGTCTTGGTCAAAATAAATAACCCCATTCTAATCCATTCAGCCTTGAAGTAGGTAGAGATTAAGGCATGTCAAACAAGTGAAGTAAGCTAAGGAAAGGTAGTGAAGATTCAACTTTTTTTTTTTTTGATTAACGTGGGTGTCCGGGTTAGCTTGCGCGCACCACAACTAATCCCACGACCCACTAAAGATCCTGCAAGCCTAGTGAGCAGGTAAGGCACCGCGGGGGTGACAGGCATACCGTACAGGGAGGACCCAATAGAGACAGGAAGGGAACAAACTCTCCAGCCCACTCCTACTGGGACTCGAACCGAAGTTCGAAGGAAGGAGAGCTGCCCCAACAACCACTGAGCCACAACCTGTTGGTAACTTTATTTGGATGGGTGAAAGCCTTGGGTTGTGTAGAGAAAGGATAATAGAGCAGTCCATCTAAGCACTCTTCTTTAGTCCAAAAGGCAAAACAAAACAATATAAGTCTTTTTGGTTTTTTGACATAAAAAACCGAACTGAACCAAACCAAAACCGGTCGATTGGAACTGGTTTTGGTTGTTTTTTTTTTCCTTCTAAATTTTGGTTTTGGTTATTTGTATTTGTAAAAAATCAAACCGAACCAAAAATTATCACCTCCAACCACTATCACAATCCCAAAGACACGTTAAATATTAGGTTAGCTTCCTGCCCTACATTGTGAGTTAAACAAAAAAGAATTTTAGCATAACAAAACTGTATATAACTTACAAAAAGTTTTTTTAACATTGTTGTTGTGTGAGTCACTTTTATATGGCGGCCTCGTCGACTTGGCAAGTTCAATGGAACATAAAATTAAAGCAACAAAAAAAAAACATAGCCTAGGTAAATCTTGGTTAGTATGTCAAATCTTTAAATTTAAAAATTTAAATCAATCTATAATTAAATGATAAAATTGAGGGAAAGAAACAAAACATTACACTAAAAAAAGAAGCAAAGAGCCAAAAAAACTAAAGAAATCCATAGGTGCGACCCTTAATGGCCAAGGCATATAGGCCTTAGCCGGAGTTGTAAGTCTAAGCCATATTTTTTTCCTTTGGTAAGGGGCAAACATCCTATTGTATGCTCTTTTTCTTTCTTTCAAAAATAACAACCAACACGTTGCTCGTTATGGCAAACAACACATCTCCCAGTTCTAAAAACTCAGATTTTGATCATCACCATGGTGGTTAAAAAAAATAGTGGGAGAGGATTTAGGGTTAAAAATTTATCTCTCAACTAATTTTCACCTAAAAACACTTTCTTAACGCCCTAAAAACATCCCCAAACCACCTAATAACCCCCAAAACCTAAAAACCATCCTGATAAATGACAATCAACCAAAAGAAAAATTGATATACGAAGATCAATGTCCTTTTTCATGGATGTTTAATGACCAAAATCACTATAATCAAACACTCATTGGTGAATGGAACTCATTGAACCAAAGAATAGTGACGTTAGCCATAAAAAAGTAGCCCAATTGATAACTTTCTCTATCATCATCGTTTTACAGCAAGGTTCTCTCTTCTTTCTTTTACCTGGGGGCTAAAAAATAAATAAAATAAACTTTTATACTAAAACAAGATTTTTCATAGACATGTGGTTAGCCCTATATTTTTCTACTTTTTACTAAAGCATGTATCATTTTTTTCTAAAGCATCATACTGTTCAAACATAGCTTGATGTCATTTATGATCTTTGAGAGCTTGGGTCAATATTGTTGGTCCAAGGTCACTACCTCTGGATAATTAGGTGTGAAGATTTATTTTGGTAAGAGGTTTACGAATATTATTTTTTGCTTTAGCGACAATAGTATGGGTAGGTCATTGATGAGTCTTGAGGGGTTGAGATACGGTGTTGGTTGATGGGAAGTGAGGTTATGTTTAGGTTCATGTGAGTTTGGTAAAGATGAGATGTTAGCTAGAACTAGTGTTCAATAAGCTTCACTAAAGGATTGCTAAATAACTCCCATTGCAAATGGAAGATTTAGTGGTGGTGTCAAAGATGATGAGAGGATTTGAAATTGTAGAGGAATCCAAGTGAAAATGTTGTTAGATTAGGAACGAGGTGATTGAACAGACATACGAGAAAGATGAAACACATACTCTATACTCTATAAACTTTTTGGTGTTGCGGTTCAATTATATTTTTCAAAATTTTATTTTTTTAAAAAACTTCAAATTATCTTTTAGTATTTTTATGATTTTGATATATTAATATCAAAAATTTTAAAAAATTATTTTTATACAAAAAATACTTTAAGAATTTCCACTACATCTAAAGCATACTAACCATTAAATTAAATTAAATTTTCATAGGTTTGAATATGCATGTGTGGAAGCTGCTTTGGCTATCTCTGTTGCTCTAGCTCATAGGGACTAAAGTCATGTAAGTGTGTTTGGTATTGTGGTGGTTTTTGTGGTTATTGTTTCAAAAAAGTTGTTTTATAAAAAGTACTTTTAGTTAAGGTTGGTATGATATTTATATATATTGATGGTTTTTAATTTAAATATTGTAGATTTAACTACTGCTATTATACTATGAAATAAATAATACTTTATATAAAATATTTTTTATTATTCTTTTAAACTATCTACAATTCCATAACGTATGAAATTCATTCGATAAGGACTATAGTTTCCTTGGTTTCTTGAGTGTGCAACGACATCGTAAAATATTATTAGGAACAAAATTGGAATTGCGATCAAATTCTGTAAATGTAACGTCATTATGGGATATCCTTCTAATTTATGTATTGTCATTGAATAATGTTAAACACTAGTTTTTTTGAATAAAACACCATTAAAAATAATAAAAAATTAGATTTTTATTTATTTTACTAGGTCAAACCTAGTGCTCCACCGTTCTCCACCGTTCACTTTTATGAAGAAACTTAAACAAGTTATTTACCATGATTAATTCACTTATAACTCTTGATCATGTATAGGCATCCACCTCTTCCAGCTATTGCAGATGATTAAAATTCGAGAAAGGAAAGACACCATTCCTTGTGAAGCTGATCGTGGAGCTAGATCACTCCACCCCAATCATCTTCACTATATTGATCTACAAACAAGTTGGATCATATACAATCATGTCAGGAAAAGCTCTAGGAAGTCATCTTTAACATGCTCTCTTATATAATGTTTGGGGAAGACAAGCTACAACATATAGAATTTACAATTCCAGATACAAAAGATGAATAGTTGAGCTGGCTTTTTTTTCTTAGCGCAGTGGATCTTGAAAAATGAGGTTAGCTGCTGTTGGAAAACATAATTTTCTAACTTTTTATCAGCCACAATTACTGTAGGTCCCACCAAAATAAAACCTGTTTTTTTGCATAACCAAACACATAAAAACTATGATTTATTTTAACCTCAGGTACAACCGTATTACCAAATAGCACCAAAGCTCTTGCAAGAACATCAAAGCAACCAACCAAGTAGCGAGTGGGGAAACCTCTTTACAGAGGGAGGAGCTCCTCTATATCCCATTTATCCAAGCCGGCGTAGATCGACGATACATCACATACAACGCCATACTAATTTATGGTTTATTTGTTTTTTATTCTAAAAGTATTTATTTGAAAATGTTTTTATTTTATTTTAATATTTTTAGATTATTTTAATGTTCTAATATTAAAAATAATTTTTAAAACATAAAAAATTTATTTTAATATATTTTTTTAAAATAATCACTACCATCTTAAACATCTTTTTAATAATAACTCGAGCTCTTACGTAACACAGTTGAGGAGTATATTTGGCCACCTGCTTCTAGTAGAATTTGTATTTGTATGTAACAATGAGAATACAGTCTCCCAATCGTAAAGTATAAAGACATAAAAGTGGAAGTTCGGCATAAAATAAAAGGAGAGTTCTAGCTGTAGGTGGATGGAGGCAAGCGTTGGGCCGTTCCGTTCGTACGAGTGATTCCTTTTGATTTTTTAAAAAAATTATTTTACTTTAACTTAATTTAATAGCCAGAATAGGAATTAAAGGAAGAAAAAAAATTAGGATAGGAAAAAAGCGGGAGAAAATAAAAATTCAAAATTCAAAAACACCTCCACGTCTGAGTAAATATATATTTAATTTCCGGTAATACCCCTAGATAAAATCAATAAATATAAATTAAAATAAATAAGTCATCATTTTTGCCTCTCTTCTTATCGTTTCCCTTCCTTCCCTGGTACCACCACACCACATAACACAGCATTTTTTTTTATTTCAATTTTTTTTCTCCTGAAGCTATTTTGATTTCTTTATATACATATATATAGATCGCGAAAACGGTGAAGTAGTTTCTTGAGGCAAACAAAAAATGGGTCAGATCCAGTACTCCGAGAAGTATTTAGATGACACTTTTGAGTACAGGTACTTATTCTTCTTCTACTTCTTCTTCTACTTCTTATCGATTGATTGATAATTATTATTATCAAGTTCTGTTTGGATTGACAGATTATTTTAAAATCGTACAGGCATGTGGTGCTTCCTCCTGAAGTCGCCAAACTTCTCATTAAGAATCGCCTTCTCTCTGAAGTAAGTTCTTCCCCCCGAATTTTTAGGTTTTTTTTTGTAATTGAAATCACTATTGAAAAAATAAAAATAAATGTTATTATTTTATTATTTGTTGCTTGATAATGTAAGTTAATTGAAAGAATTACGGCTGCGATTATGATAAATTTTATTTTTTGAGTAGAATGAGTGGCGAGCGATTGGAGTTCAGCAGAGCCGAGGGTGGGTCCATTATGCGATTCATCGCCCGGAGCCACACATCATGCTGTTCAGGAGGCCTTTGAATTATCAGCAGCAGCAGGATCAAGCTCTTGTCAAGTGATAAGTTTTTTATTATCTTATTATAATGACTGAAATGCTGAAAAGGAAGGAAATGCTTTGGTTTATGCCCTGCGTAAACGGTTATGGATTTTTAGTATTGTGTTGTAATTCTCTACTGTGGAGAATTTCGTGTTAGGGCTGTTTGTTTCTTTCATGTGTTGTTTGATGACATTATCAGCGTTGGTTAATTAGACGTTGATGAAAAACTAATGCTCAGTTGTTGCCGATATTCTTCGTTGTTTTTGTGGTCACTACACCAAGGTTCGGCTTTGTTTGTTTGTGCGGTGCAACGCACAAACAAACATGCACTTAGTTTAGATATTTGTTTTTGTTTGTGTGGATATTTTTTACGAAATGTGAGGTGTGTTTAAACTGTTGTTTTTTTACAACGATGTTTATCGTCGGAGGAAATTTTAGTATGATAAATCTTGGAACGGAGTCTATTTGAAGATTGGCATGAGTAGTGGTAAATTTAAGGTATGGCTTGCTCTGTGAGTATGTTTTTATGTTATGTTTCTTACTGAGATTAAGATGCCTAGTGTTATGGTGGTGAACTTCATTTTATTGCCTTGTTGGAGGTGAAATTGTCAGCTTGTTATTGCATCGATCCTGGTGTTTTTGCCAATCCTAGCTGCTGTGGATTAGGAATATATACGGTAGGACTCATCTTGACACTCCTTCTCTAATGATTATGGGTGACGGATTCGATTGATCTTTAGCATTTATCGGTAGCAATATCGTGGAGCTAATTTTGCTTTGCCTTGTATCTCTGTGATAGTTGTGTTTACTGTTATTAGCTTTCTATAAGCTTCTTCATTAGTCTAGGTTTACTGACGAGCCTTGACAATGCTTAAATGTAATGCTTGATCTTCACCTCAGTCTGGCTTGCCTTGAATTCAACTCTGTTTCAACCGGAACAGAGTAGATCAAAGGAATGAATTCAGCACTGACACACCCTTCTCTTTGTTCGAGTTTTTCGTATTTCTTGCAGATATTTGGGTAACCTAGTTAGTTATTGCTTTTCCATGGAATTAGTTGGGCTATTTCATGATGGATAATTACATGGTTGTGTTTAATAAGGATGCTTTGCTCCCTCTCATTATCCCCCACTTAGGTGTTTCTGTATCCAGCTAGAGTAGTGTTTGTGGCTGTCAACAGTCAGCACCATGGCAGTGAGGTTTTTTAACTCATTGAAAGTGATAAAAAAAATTTTACTTTCCCAAAAAGGAGCTCTAAAGCTTGTGCAGTGAATGTGTGTTTTTTACGTTATGTTTACCATGAAGGAAAAGGAGGAATCTCTTTTCTTTTTGTTTGGCACAGCATCTAGAAGGGGGGGGGGGGAATACGAGTATAACTTAACTCTAATACTTCAAAGGAGTGTTTGATTTGGCTTGTTTTATCGTGTAATTAATATGAAAAAATATTTATTATTAGCCCCCCTTGATTTAACAATGGCAAATAGGTCATGCAAAAAAATTTCAATGCTCTTTGAAGCGTTTAGGTGAAAAGATAAAAACATCATCAAACCGTTTCGAGTGAATATTAAGAATGAATTTAGAGTTAAAATACTTTTTTAAAAAAATTTCCTTTTAATTTTAGAATAAAAATGATGGAAACAGTGGGGCAAAAATAAATTAGTAAATTATGAAAAATACGTTGCAATTTGAACCCTACAAACACTTTACATCACTATCTTTTATTTATTATATTTTACATTTCATATAAGAATTTCATTTAAATCTTGAATTTTTTTTTTCAATTTGACAAAAAAAAAAACCTTATTTTTTTTCTTAGATTTACTTGGAAAATTCTAGGATGCTTTGGAGATAAATATAAGTATTTTAACCACAAAAAATGATAAAGAATTTTTTTATTTTCTTTTTCGTTTCTCTCTTTTACTTGTATTTTATCATCATAAAATTTCTTCTTCTACCCTCCAAAACCAACATTAACTAAATATGGTTTGATGGTTGTGCATGCATTGGTAAGTGGTAATCTATCGGTGAACTATGGTGGCAGTGGCGTGTTGTAGATGGAGTCTTGGTGGAGAGCAACTGGCTCTGGATGAAAGAGACTGGCAAGATATTGTAGCCCTGTTCACTGTTCATCCACCCTGACTTAATTTACTATTATCACAGTTTATTGATTTTTTTCTTTTTTTTATCTCCCAAGTTTTTAATCCTTTTTTATTTGGGCATTCAACTTTATTTTAATTTAATTTAATCCTCAATTTTTTTTTTAATGTTTTGAGATTCGATTCAGTTTGCAAGCTTTTTACGCACGATGAAATGTTCCAGAATATTAAACGGAATAGAAATTTAGTCTTTCTATGTTTATTTTGCATCTTGTACTTGGGACCATTAATTTATGTTTTTTTTAAAAAAAAAAAATTATAATGAAATGAAATTTAATTCATGATATAATTATATTTTTAATTGGCAAAACACTGTTCAATGTTCATTCATGTTCAATTTAATATTTATATCAATAGTCATTATTTATTGAGCTATTTTTCTCTCAACCCCTCAAAATTTTAGTCTCGTTTACTTTAGTCATTAAATTTTGTTTTATTTAACTTAATTTTTACAAAATATGTTTTGAATTGAGTGATGTTAATATTCGAGTGCTTACAGGCAAATTAAAAAATGATTTGGGAAAGAATCGGGATGGAAAAAATTTCAATTTGGTCTATCAATCCTGGCGTCTCCAAAGTGGAGAGAAAGTAAGCCAAATATGTGAGATTTTAATTAAAAGATTGGACTGTTTTGACAAATTTAATTAAAAGATTGGGGTGCAAACTAAACCAAAAAAGGTGTGCGAATAATTTATGTTTTGTATAAATCAGCTAAGCGGCAGCTTTTTATATATATATATATATATATATATATATATATATATATATATAAATTCCTTTTAATTTATTTTTTAAATCTTAGAATATATAATTGGGTCTATTTTTTGGATGTAGACATATTGAGTTCAATAAGAAAATTCCCAGTTTCTTGAAGTTTATTTTTAATAAAATTAAAGTATTATAAGATTATTGTGACTGGGCTGTTAAAATGGGCCTATTTAAGCCAGACAGGTTAGCCCAGCCCGATTTATCAATCAATAATCTAAAAATCCAGCTCTAAGATCACAAGACACAAAAACCCTAGCAACAGAGATTCTCCTCTCTTCTTCTCTCAATCAATCACTCGCTGAGTCTGACTTGGAATTCATCCATAGAATATTAAACCCAAAATGGTGGTGAGGATCCGGTTGTCGAGATTCGGGTGCAGCAACAAGCCATTTTATCGGGTTATGGCTGCTGATAGCAGATCCCCGAGAGATGGCAAACATCTTGAAGTCCTTGGTTACTACAATCCGCTTCCTGGTCTGTCCCTTCTTCCTTAAACTCAAATTTCCATGTTGTTTTTTCATTCTTTTCTGCTATATTTGTTACATTTTGTTGTCCTTTACTGTTGGCTTAAGCACGAGTAGAAAAAATGTCTTATAAAAGGTTGTCTTTTGTTTCTTTCATGTCTTTGTTTATCGAAGATGGCAGTGTCTAGTATAATATTTGAAATGGGGAGTCATTATTCAGTATGATTGGAGTTGTACTCCTCCCTCGCATATAATAGGTGTAACCCATGACTTATTCTCACGGTGTTCCTGTGTTATTATGCGGGGGAGGAGCACGACTCTTGATATAACTAATTTAGGTATCTTGAAATGAGTTTTCAAGCTTTTGTTTGTTCGGTTTTACTGGTAAGCAAATAAAATTATTTGTTTGTTTGATTACTAAGATATTGTATGAAAAGGAATATTATTACCTTCCCTAATATTATTTTGTTGGATCCAAGAGATAGGAACTGATTTGTTGGGATTAACTTGAACAAGTTTTCAGTTTTTAGAGCCTGAGATGGTGTAGGGAAAAGAAAGGGCAGAGCTGAAAGCTTCTTGAAAGTCAAATGTCAAACACTAGGTTTAAGTGAATTCATTTACGTTTTGTCAGTCTTTCGAAGCTTGAACAGTCACTCGATTGATGATTTAACTCTCTTTTTTTGTTGACATTTTTCTTTGTTATATCAATTATCAACTGCCAGTCAAGGCATATTGATCTGCGAGTAGCTAACTTTATTTGTTTAAAAAAAACGTACTGTTTTTTGCAGGTCAAGATGGAGGCAAACGAATGGGTCTTAATTTTGAGAGAGTGAAGTAAGCTTATGTTTTACTCTCCTTGTTTTTCCCTTATGTCCAAATCTCTTGTTACATACCCTATTTGAGTGCTTAGAACTTTGTTCGACATCTGCTCTTAATGTTGGTCTTGAAGTGCTTTTAACTCACTCTAATGTATTTGTGTGTCATAGCCTGACATGCTTTGTGAAGTTGGTTTCTCATTTCCTTTAATAGTTGTTGGTGTAGGAGTACATTTTCTTGTTGCTTCTGTTAATTGTTAACGCTGAACACTTTTATTTAAATCTTGTGAAATATCCATGTGGAAAAACAATAATAAAAAATAGTTTTTTATGGATCTAATTCCTTTAATTTACCTCTCAGGTTTGTGTTATTGAGAGTTTCAGAGTTTAGTTTAATTATGGTATATGAGTTCACAGAGAATTATATGACTGAATGTTGCCTAAGCAGAAAAATGAAGCCAGAAGAAACAATGGATTGTTTGTCTTTGCGGTTGAAACCGCGATTCATGATATTTTGAAATTTGTTTTTTCGCCTGAAGTTAATTATTTTTGGTATCGTTCTGATGTCAAAAATTATTTTCATGTATTTTTGAGCGAAAAGCATTTAAAAAAACAAATGTTACTACACTCAAAAACACTATCTCGGTTGTTTAAACATCCCATTGTATTTTTTTCTCTTTAGTTATTTTTTCCTCCTGTTTTCTGCAGGTATTGGTTGTCGGTTGGTGCTCAGCCTTCAGAACCTGTCCAACGCATTCTTTTCAGAGCAGGGCTACTACCTCCACCGCCAATGATGGTAATGGGACGGAAGGGTGGTCCTCGTGACACACGTCCAGTCGATCCAATGACAGGACGTTTTTTGAGTCCAGAGAAGTCACCTAGTTCTTCTCAATCAAATGCTAGTAAAAATGACACTGAATCCGCTACAACAACTACGTGAAGCTTGCCAGTTTCCAGAGGCCTTGGGAATTTTATCCAGGAGAAATTGGTTTTTTCTTTGGGTGCTGGTAGCCAGCAGCATTTAGAGATCTATGTTTCTGTTGTGATTTTTAGCAAGTCATATTCTGGAACATAAACTACATGTAAGCATAAATTAATGGTGACCAAGTTCCTATAGGCTGTGGGATTAATTATAGATTTTTCATTCTAATTTTGTGCGTTGGTTTCATCAAATAATCAGGACTGGAAATTGCTTGTACATTTTGCATGGCCAACATCTATGTGAAGCTGAAATAGTTAGTTTTATGATGACTCAGTATTAACTAGATTTTCTTTGCTTGCTATGTCATAGGCTGGGTTAGTTTTTTTCTAATATAAAAAAAATAAATTCAAATGATGATAACCTGAGTGAATTTGGATTAATTTGATTGCACAGTGGCATGGAAGAAAAGTGAAAAAAAGAAAGAAAGCTGAAGTGAAAAAAATAGAAAGCTAAAGGTATAAAATTTTTTAAAAAAAAACATGAAAGAAAAGGATGGAGTCAATCTAAGTTAACTATACTAACTCACTACTTATTATAATTAATTTTTTTAGAAAAATAAAATAAAAAAGGGTCAAAGCTAAATAAATAAAAAAACAAACAAAAAAAAAATCTAAGCGATTAATCTAACAAACTTGCGAGTCGTGGTAATCTTATAAAAAAATAAAAATGAAATGAAAAATCTCAAGACTCAATAGCTCATTGTGAAATGATAAAAAAAAAAAAAAAAGCATTGAAAAAAACTTAAAATAATTTGTGTTAACTCGACTAACTTGCGATCCAAGTTAACTTTAGAGGAAAAAAAAACTTCAAGATTAAATAACCTAATATCAAACGATGATTTTTTCTTAAAAACCCAAAGTTAAATCGAGGTAATTTTCAAAACTAGTAACTATGATCATGAGACCAAGATGATTATATAGAAAATAAAAACAAATCTTGAACAAAATTTTTAACCATTAAAAAAATAAAAAGAAAACAAATAGTAATAAAAACAATAAGGACTAAATTTGATATAAAAACTAATGAAAGAAAATGACGAGGGATTTAATCAAAAAATAAAATAAAATAAGGGATAAAAAATGATCAATTAAAAAAATGAGGATCAAAATTAGATTGATGGGCTAATTGAAAGAATAAAAAACAAATTAAAAAATGATTAAAAAAAGGACTCAATCTAGAAAAAAAGTGAAACAAAATGTCGAGGGGCAAAATTAAAAGAAAAAAACAAACCAAGAAAAGGATGAAAAAAAAAACAACAATCAAGAGAATGAATACTATATTTGATATAAACTAAAACAAAATCAAATAGAAATGGATGAAATTGAAGAAAAAAATAATCTAAAAAATAATCCAAAACAAAAAAAAAGATCAATCAAATGAAAAAGAATTATAATTGAAAGACAAAATAAATGACAAGATAACCTTGATTTTTGGCTAACCTGACTTGAATTTTAAGGAGCGGAGAGAGAGAATAAGGGGAGGAGAAAAAAAACCAACCGCAGACAACCGTTGTGATTTGACCAACATACACCTCCTCATAAGCTTCGCCTCTATTAGATGCTTCAGACGATATGATAGCTGAAAAATTTTTAGTGGTTACACGACATTACTTGTTGATGCGTGCTTTGCTGACACCACCAACTTTTTTTTTTATTATTATTTTTATTTATAAAAATATTATTTCCCCCCTAATTCAAATAAAATATAATAAAAAATCAGAAAAAATATACTAAAATACTCTTCGACTCTTCCTTTATTTTTCTTAACATTTTCTTATGTCTTTCAAGGACGTACAAAAAAAAATATAGAATACTAAATTATCTGTTATCAATTTGCAAATAACTTCTGGGTACATGTATAGATGTCAAGTGGGGAGCATGAAAGCCATCCATTGTCTTCTACATTGTGTGTAAATCTTTTTTCCCTTTCCTTTTTTCGTAATATTTTTAATTCATTGGGTGTACTAGTAATTTAAGATTTTAAATGAGATTTAAAAATATTTTTATATTATTTTTTAATATATTGTTTTTAAGTAAAGTTTTTTCAAGATTGAAACTTGCATACTCATATTATTTTGTATATTTTTTTAATTTTTTATTAAATAAAATAAGATGAGGAATTTTTTTATTAACTTTGTGTTTAGCAATTTGGAAAATTACATTTAAAAAAGTTATAAATGATAAATGCTTTAACTAATATTTTTACTTATGCCAGGGAAGCAAAACGCAGAACGTTTATCGAAGGCATTGCGTACAGAGTATTCTATATGCTAATCCAGCCCAACTCAACTTGGACCCTCTTAGATTTAGGAAAAAAAAAAAAACAAAAGAAAAAAATTCAGCCGTATTCCTCCATCTCCTTTCTTGTCTGTGTAATGCCAAGCTAGCTAACCGGCTCCCAGTCGTCTGACATAAACCGCTCCAACTCACTGAGGCTTCCTTTTCCTTACGGTGACTCGAAACTTAGAGTTGATATCCAACCAGGTACCTCAGCTCACTTGACCCGTAATGAGTATTTTACTCATGTTAGTTAGGGTTATTTGGCTTTCTCCCCCCCCCCCCCAATAAGTAATGAGCCCTAAGAAGTAGAAAAGAATTTGCAAAAATATGTTGTGGGGTTGATTTGTTTTGTGAATTAAAACGATGGAATGACAATTTTGGATTGGTGGATGACTGTTACCTGTGTTATGATCAGCTAGTCAGTCTCCCTGCTATCACTCCTTGTAATCTTCTGATGTTGGTTATGTTAATTGAATTATTACTAGTTCTTTAATGATTGATACTGTCCATTATTCAAGGTGCTCTGGTTTTCCATTTCTGCTCTGTATTGAGCTTATGTGAGTTGGTTAGCATTTTAAGTACAAGGACCAATCCTTTTATTTTTCTTTTCTTTCATATATATATATATGGTTCATTGGGAGGCTGTTGGGTCGTGGACTGCACATCGCATAATAAACTGGATTCAAAACTGCTTCAGAATACACAACTGCTAGGCCCTGTTTGCTTGTGTGAGTGTGTGTACATTGGACTTGACAGAAAAGAAAATGAAAAAATAATGCATTGCATTGCTAAAAATATGCAACCCGGAGATTGCAAATTCATTTTAGATTATTTACCAAAAAAGAAAATCATTTAGCTGTAAGTTTTTTTGGATATGATGTAAGCTTGAAAAAGTTACATATGTTCCTGGCATGGATGCTGCTAGTGGTTTGAATGTGCAACCATATTGCATATATAGACATTTTACTATATTTTCGAACTGATGAAGAGGGACTGGCATTTTTTTTGTTTCATCTTTGTGTCTTCATTTAGATCACTTTAACCTGAGTTGCTGAGCCCAATGACCCGGACACGTAATGTCATTGTTGCCACTGGATTACTGGCTTTTGCTTCTGCAGGCTTGGCATTTCCCTTCTACATGGCGTAAGTAATTGAATTCTCATTAATAGTGCTGGGAACTTGTCTTTCTTCGATTCTTTGTGGCTAAGGACGTGTGTTGTCATATACAGATCATCCAGGGGCAAGCCAGTGATTGACCCATCAAAGCCGTTGCCACCCCAGGCGACTTTCCGAGGGCCTTACATAAACACAGGTTCACGTGACATTGGACCTGATCCTGGGCCTTACACAAAGAATTAATGTGCTTTGCGAGAAAAGTGTTGGGGAGGGTAAGTAAATTGCATGCACAATCATGCTCATTTCCCGCAAATTGAGACATTTGCTCGCATTATCTTCTTTTGTGCCAATGGACATCTTTGTGGATTCTGTACCTAGAAATCTACTGATCATCACAAATGGATAGCAACAAGTTGAGAATTACAATGAGAATGAAAATTTCTGGAAAATGGAATTGCTTAAAAACATGTTCTCTTTGTTTGTTTCTTTCTTTATTTACAGTGTAAGAACTTAATATAATAGATTATTTCTGATACAGACAATCAGATATTTGCATATACATCTATTTCGGACATTGAAAAATTGGTGAGTGTGGCTATATGATTGATAAATGACACTAGTGTATGGGCAATATAAACATGCAACCAATAGTAATTTGCAATTTGAGGATTGCAACTTTTGGTTTCTAAATGAGCAATACATACTGTTGAACATTAAGGATGTACAACTTTTGTCTACTAGCTCGCCAGGGTAAAGCTCAATAGATAGCAAGGCTAGTTCTTAACTAGAAGTAGAGGGTAGTTTTTAACTGGCAGAGGGGAGCTTTAGCTTTCTTCTTGTTGTATTTAGCACGGGATTAGTAACCTTTCTTACTGTATCTGGAAGAGGGCAGCCTTTAGCTTTAGGTGCGATAGCAGTTACTGCAAGGGAGACTGACTCAGTGTTGAAATCTGGGAATGGGATGAAGGGATTCTAGGACGAAGAGAATTTATAGTTTTAGCATTATATACTATTGAACATTAGGAATGTATAATTTTTGCCTTTTCCCCTATTACACGAATAATCATTAATCTAGTGTGCAATCTCTTCTCTCTATGAAATTATTTCTTATTATAAAAAAGTTTGCGTAATGTATATGAAAAATGAGGTTATACTTGTGATATAGAAAGTAGAAATTTCCTTGATAGAAAAGACAAGATTTTAGTGATCGAAGCAACTTAACGTGGTCTAGGTGAAAAGGTCCTTGGGAGTATTTGATCTTGTTGCTTGCATCTATGCAGGGGCTAGCAAGAATGGAAACTTCCTCTGGATTTTGTATAAAAAGCAACATGTTTCTCTTGCACCGGTCATGGGAAGGTTTGGGAGTTTAAAACATGAGTGCAGGAACTGGCAGCTTTAACTGTCCTTGTAAACTTGTTTATGATCATGGGGGCTGCTAACAAGTCATTCTAAGATCAAATAAAAATAAAAATAAAAATAAAACCAATTCTCTTGAGGGTTTATTGTTCGACCACTCGCGATTCTCGCCCTCACAGTTCACTGTGGTTTTCAATAGTTTTTTTTTTTTTAGTAACCGAACTTTATTTATTTTTTATTTCATCTTTGTAAGTGTTGTTTGTTATGTTTTGTAAGTTGATAGTTTTTTCTCGTTGCCTATTCTTAAAGAATCAAAGGATTGGATTAGATTTTAGAATTTGATTAGGAACTAATTTAATTTGTAGTATAATGACACAATTAAGATAAAAAGTGTCATTGAGGTGTTTCTATCCTTTGTCTTGCTAAAAGAAAGAAGATCGAGTATTAATTGAATTAGCTGGAAAGATCAAGTATTTCTAAAATATGCATGCTGGAAAGATCGATTTTTTTAAAAATTTAACAATTTTAATTTGATATTTTTATTTTAAATCAATGAATTTTAAACAAATTAAAAAGTCTTTCTTTTTCATTTTCTACAACCGATACCAGTCAGGCAAAGCGGGTGGACAAATTTATGGCTGCCATAAAATGCAGAAGCCCAGTTAACACGTCATAAACTCCTATTCACACGACGAGGAAATTTAATCCAAACATTTCGCAGCATTACTCTCTCCGTCCATTTTACTACGGATGGCAATTTCGCCTTGCATTTACCACTACAAGTCTCCTTCATTTTACTGCGGATTGTTACTGTGTTTTTTTATGTGAAGTACAATTTAGTCCCTAAAATCTTTTCTTTCTCCACCTTTGGCCCTTGTTAATTTTTATTTTTATGTTTTAATTTTAAAGATTTATTTTTATTATATTTTAGCCTTTGTGTTATGAAAGATAAAAGAGAAACTTGTCAGGAAAAAAAGATAGAAAATTTTCATCTAGCCATAAAAAAAATCTCTTAATATCAATGAGTTGGATTTAGAAAGAATTTCAATTGAGGTTGTTTTACCCTTTAGTTATACAAAAAAATAAAAATAGATTGAGTTCCTATTGTTTTTATTCATTTTGAATTTTAGAGTCACTAAAGGGTTTTGAGAGTTGATAATGAGATTATTGAGGTTCTTATGATGTATTTTGAGTGTTTTTAAGTGAGAATATGTTGAAAATTAGGTTTCGAGAGTCTAAAAACTCGGAACCACTAACCGGTCATTAAAGCTGACTATAATTTGTTGTTATGGATATCATATCATTTATGTCTCTTTTTTCATTTTTGATCCTTATTATTTTTAATTTTGGGTTTTAGAGTTATTAGAGAATTTTGGGATTTGAAATGAGATTATTTTAGTTTTTAAGTGAAAAAAGTTAAAAGTTGAGTTTTGAGGATCTAAAAACTCAAAGCCTGTTTTTTTTTAGCCATTGAAGGTTACAATAATTTGTTGCAATGGACTGTAGGTTTTTCACATCTCTTCCCATCTTAAGTACTTATTATTTTCAATTTTTATGCTTCTATCATCAAACTTTATTTTTATTATGTTTTAATTTTAATGTTCTTAGAAATAAAAGAGAAAGCTTGCAGAAAGGGAGAGGAAAAAGATTTTGTCTTACCAGATTTTAATCTTGGTGTTAATGAACTCGTTTCAGACAGAAAAGTTCAATAAAAATAATTTTACCCTTTAACTATTGTGGAAAAAAAAATGTAGATCAAGAATTGTAAATTTTTCTAAATTTTACTTTTGATTTTAGAGTTATTAAGGAGTGTTTTGAAGTCGAAAATGAGATTATTTTTATAATGTTTTTAAAATGAAAATAAATAGAAGAATTGAGTTTCAGGTTTTTGAAACCTCAAACTCACTTTTTTTTATTATTAAAGGTAAATAAAATTTATTGTAGCAGATAACACATTATTTATCCAAACGGATAACATGTTGTCCATTCAATTTAATAAAAAATCCATTAAAAAAAAAATAATCCTAGGAGCACATGGTTTTTTTTAGGCTAGGCTGGCAGACCTATCTTTCTAGTCAAGGTACGTGGCCTTTCACCTTTTATTTATTTATTAATTTATTGTAATAGGATTCTATTTAAATAAAATTATTGGAATGAAATTTAAAAAAACCAATTATGTCATAATTTTTTTGTGATAATATTAACAGTTATTTTATGAATAATTATATATAAAACTTGAATTATTTATTCTTTTATTCTCTATAATTATTTTTAATTATTTTGTCTTTTTAAATCAGGAAAGACACGTGTATGTCTTTTCTACTCAAATTGTCTCCATCTTTTTATGTTTCAGAACAATAATTATAAATGGTAGGGAAGGCCTGAGGTTGACACAGGGAGCTAAAAATTTTAAAAACATTTAGAGATCTCTTATATATAATTTTAATAGTCCCCAAAGTTTATGATTCCTTTTAGACAGGTCCCTCTGGTTTTAAGACTATTGACCACACATGGGTGTCTTTGAAAAACAATGTGAAGGAATTGAGCTTGTGATTCCTGAAATTAGCATAGAGTTGAAATACAGAAAAATAAATAAATTAATTAATGGTTTGTTCTTTGCCTCTTTCTTCTCATCATTCAAAGTTGGAGATTTTTCTCAGAAATAAGAAATAGAAAAATATCAAAGTTAAAAATTTAATTAGAAAAATAGTATAGTTTAGCAAGTTGCAAGAAACATAAAATAGCATTATAAAAATAAAAAATTAAAAAATATAATGAAAAACTTAATTAGAAAAACAGGTGAAATTTAGCTGAGCGGCTTAACCTATTTTTCTTGTTAACATTTAATATTTTTAAAATCTTTTTAGGTTATTTTGATAAACTAATATAATTTTTTTTTAAAATAAAAAATATTATTTTAATATATTTTTTAATAAAAAAATACTTCAAAAAATAATAACTATTAAAATTTTAAACATCTTCAATACGCTATGAAAATTAAATTTTTAAATAATAAAAAAATAATTTTTTAATATATTTTAAAAAACAACATTATTTCACTCGGCAATAAATTTTACACATGAAGTTGCAAGAGTTGAAGTGAACTTTGCTATTTTTCTAATTAAATTTGTGTAATGTGCTACTTTGAAAAAAAAAGAGAAAGAAAAAAACTCTGCAAAGCTATCGATCACTTTCAGATTTGAAGTCCAGAAACTGGTAGAGAAGACACCTTTGAGTCCACATTAACAAACTTGTACGCAAACACTTCTTGTTTTCTCTTAATTTATCTTGTCTAGAAACACAAGAGAGGAAAACAAGCTCCACAAACTCAAACTCAGAAGTCTCAAATTGAATAAAGAAGGCTCTGAACTGTAATAAACTAAAGAGATAAATATAATTAAAAATGGCTCTACTTCTATCTACCACTTGCATCTCCAAATCTTTAACACAAACGCATCCCAAAGCCTCCCCCTTTTCACTCACCAAAACCTTTAACACAAAACAACCAATTACAAGAGTTAGAAAGATCTCTCCTTTACATGTAGCAGCACCTCCCTCACAGTCAACACCATCTGTACGAAAAGAAGAAGAAGAAGAAGAAGAAGAAGAAGAAGAAGATTATGGGGTTGATGATGAGAGTGGAGAGGAGGTTATTGATTCTAAATTCACTTGGAGGGACCATTGGTACCCTGTTTCTTTACTTGAGGATTTGGACCCTCTCTTGCCAACCCCATTTCAGCTTCTGGGTCGTGACTTTGCTCTTTGGTTTGATAAGGCTAATCAGGAATGGGTTGCTTTTGATGATAAATGTCCTCACAGACTTGCCCCTTTATCTGTAAGTTTGCAAATCTGTGCTCTTTTTTCCCCCCTTAGTACAATCAAAGTTGTTCTCCGTTTGCGTAGTTCATGATATGGAGAATTTGGAAGCTACACTATGATCAGGTCCCTTCCGTGGTTTATTGGAATCGGAAAAGTATCTTGCTTGAGTGAGATACTTGGATCAGGTTCCATTTCCTTGAGATTGATTCATGTTTCAAAGCTAACCGTGCCTTCTTGTTTGCGCAAAATGCTAGATTTGAGTGCTAAGATTGTTTGATTGGGTTCTACTTGAGTTAGAACCTTAGAGATAAATATTTGAAAGTTGTGTTTGCTTTTTTTGTTTTTCTTCGGAACTAAAACTGAAAAGTATGTTCACTTTGATCTGGTAGGAAGGAAGGATCGATGAAAATGGGCACCTGCAATGTTCATACCATGGATGGTCATTTGATGGGTGTGGGTCTTGCACACGAATCCCTCAGGCTTTACCTGAAGGCCCTGAAGCTCGTGCAGTCAAGTCTCCAAGAGCTTGTGCTACCAGATTTCCTACAATGGTGTCCCAAGGTCTGCTCTTTGTTTGGCCAGATGAGAATGGTTGGGAAAGAGCTCAAGCCACCAAGCCCCCCATGTGATTGATCCTTTCTTGTTTCGATGTTTGATTTAGATTTTATTTAATGATCGAGTTACCTAATTTGACAATGGCGTGCGGTTAATAATGATTGTACTTGTTTTTACGGTGATTTTTTAGGTTACCTGATGACTTCAATAAACCTGAGTTCTCAACGGTGACAATTCAGCGTGATTTGTTCTATGGTTATGATACCCTCATGGAGAATGTTTCTGATCCTTCACACATTGACTTTGCACACCACAAGGTATGAAGATGTGTCTAATCATCTTGTTTGAAGATTTGTCCTTTTAGTTCTCAATAAATTCATACAATTTGAAGAATTCACCACATAGTTTAGGTAATGCGGAGTCTCAATGTTGCTAAGTTTAATCAAGGGCAGTATTCAATGCCAGGAATCACTGTCATTTATATAATTTTTCGGTGGGTTAAAGCAGTTTTCTTACACACATAAAAGACATCAATTCACAGTAGTTACCATATGTGTATTAATATTGCTGTGTCGAAACATTAATGTATCTTTACTTATCATTTCTTGACGAGGATCAACTTAGTTCTCTTGAATGATCTACTAAATGTCATTGGGAGTAGTCATTCTTGAACAAAAGAAGAGTCGTGATTTTCATGCTGCTTCTGGAATCTGGATCATTTTATGCAAACTAGTTTCTGATGTGTCAAGAATGCACTAGTTTCTGATGTGTTAAGAATGCTGTTCGTGAAAGACTGATAAAGGTTTGGCTGGGGTCAGATTGGTAATTGTAGGATGCTTCTCTTTGTTCCTGCTGAAAAAGCAGTGCTTTCTTCTATCCTTTTCAACTTGAAAACCTGACTGCGCGTAAGTCTTGGCTATTTACAAGGAGAAAACTAAATGTTTCCATGCAATTTATGCCTGGGGCAATATTGTTATATATCCTACTGCAGATCTGTCAGTGAAATTTGTCCATGTTGTTGGCAATTTGTTTATATACTGAACCATATTCAGCTTTTCTTACTAGCAATTCTGGTAGTATGAACTCTTAGATTCGCAAGTTTATATTTCACTTTCTGCTGCTCTAATCTCCAATGCATTGTTTAACATGGGAAATTTCATTTTCGGGGTTCCTGGTATATATTAGTGCTTGAAAACTTTTGCCCTTAATGTAATTCTTATTGGTATAAATGAATCCACAGGTTACAGGAAGGAGAGATAGAGCCAAGCCTTTGGAATTTAAGTTGGAGTCTAGTGGCCCCTGGGGCTTTGCTGGAGCCAATGATGGGAACCCAAGGATCACTGCTGAGTTTGTTGCACCTTGTTACTATGTGAATAAGTGAGTACAATCAGGAGAAAGAATTGTAAACGTGTTTAATGAACCTTTTTGTCACTTGCTTCAAAGGTTTCATTTTGACAAAATGTTCACTTCTGTGTTCTATTGTTTGTTATTAGGAGACCTTTAGTAGATTTCCTGTTTTAATCTAAAAATTATAAGTAACTCTAATTCAATTTTTCATTAAGAATATCTGGAGTTTATGCTTCAAGAGCCTCCTCATTTCATTACTTGAGGTTTGGTAAAGATGCCTTCCATTTGTTGTGTGTATACTTTGGTGCGGGCTTTTGTATGTTGAATGCACCTCCTCACACCAGCTTATGTTTCTGATCATGGAAGCTTTGGCAATGTCCATGCTTCAAGGCTATCCAGAGAAGCTTATATTTTGGAGTATGAAGCTAAATGTGCTTCAATATGTTCTGCTTTATTCAACTGCTTGTAATTGATGAATAACAAATGAAAAGTGCGTAGTGGAATTGGTTATTCTGACGTCAACTGCTTGTTCAAAGATAGAAATTAAGTGTTCTTTCTTGTCCTGAATTGTCTAGAACTCTTTTAATCTGTCATTCCTCTTCAAGGAACTGTTGATTATAGAACTTAGAGATGCCTGTTTCTTTCCAGAGTGGAGATAGACACTAAACTTCCCATCGTTGGTGATCAGAAATGGATAATATGGATTTGTTCCTTCAATGTGCCAATGGCACCTGGGAAGACCCGTTCAATTGTTTGCAGTGCTCGAAACTTCTTCCAGTTCACAATGCCAGGGCCTGCATGGTGGCAGGTAAAAAAACTTTTTGATTGTGCTTCTTATGTGTTTTTTTATCTTGTGGCAAGTACGTTGATGTTTAGTTCTTTCCAGTAATTTTACCATGATATAGCCCAATCTTTCTATCATGCATATACTGCTTTCTACCTCTTATAAGTTTAGATTTTATGTTTTCTCATCTTACTGAGAGTGTAAATTGTCTTTGTGATCTAGTGTAACAACAATCATGTTAACTCCCTTCGAACTTTTATTTGATGAAACGACCTACATTATCTGACAGATTATTACAAAATAGGAGGTTCAATCTGATGTCAGTTTTTTTATTTTCTCTCCAATGCTTTTCCACATCTAAAAGAGATTATGATATTGATATTTACAATTACACATAGTGGTTGTTTAAAACCAGCCACAAGTTTTTCATCCATCATATCGCTCCCTTGCAATTCGTTAGTTGGCATTTTGTCCATGTTTGTAAAATTGTGATTTAAATCACAGATTGTCCAATTGCACAGTTATAATTGTAGTTTTCATCATTTCAGATTCCTTTGTGTTTTGGTGCTTCATATCCTATGTTATGATTGTAGTAGTTGATTCTATCCTGTCTGATATGGAATGACATTTTGTTGAAATGTGTTATTATGTAGAGATAGAATGTCATGTCCTATGCTGATGGGCCTTAGTAACAAATTATAAGCTATTGAAGCATGGCTACTCTAACCCATGGAAAAAAATGTCAATGTTTCCCATGCGTTTGTTCATGTTAATCAGTAACATCAGTCTTTGTTTTGGAGCTGTTTCAAGACTTCTGTTGTGAATTAAAAGAAGGAAAAAAAAACTTCTATTGTAAATGGTATGATAAAGACTAGAGGACAGGAGATAAGTTCTCTGATTGCAGAATCGTGTTTGGTTGGAGGTCAATTGCATTCTGCTGACAACAGGCTTTATTATATGTTGGTAGTGGAATTCAAAATCACAAAATTATAGTGGCTTTCATTGTACGGTGGAGCTCGCTCCATCTCAGAATTTCAGTGGCTTGGACCATTTGACTTTGATACTCGAATGAGAAAATACATGAAGGGATGGGTCATCCCTAAGTTATGACTTGGCTATGTGCTGCAACATTTGTCATACTTAGATCATTGCTTATTATGGATGAGCATTTTTTCACCAAAATAGGTTTGCTTTCTACCTGAATATGTTCTTTGTCAATCCTATTGGCAATCTTGAATGTTATTGCATTTCACAATTTATATTTGTCCCAAAAGGGTGTCATCCTCATCATCAGCTTAAAATAATTGATATCAAATTGAGTTTGTGTCAGGTGATTCCAAGATGGCATGAGCATTGGACTTCAAATAAGGTGTATGATGGAGACATGATCGTCCTTCAGGGTCAAGAGAAGACATTTCTTTCACAATCCATGGGAGGTTCTGCTGATATTAATAAGCAGTACACAAAACTCACATTCACACCCACTCAAGCAGATCGGTTTGTTTTGGCATTTCGTAGTTGGCTGAGGCGACATGGCAACAGCGAACCTGATTGGTTTGGGCTCACTAACAAACAACCTTTGCCATCAGCAGTTTTATCAAAACGTGAGGTATGAAACCTGCATCCTCCTTTCTTGTTTTCCTATCCTTTGCAGGAGCTGTTCTGATTTGTTAGGACAAATAATTTTGTATTATGAACTACAAAAGCAATGCACATGAAGTGGAATTTCACTGAAATTGACAGTATCAACGTAACAATATTAGTGAGATGGCAGTGATACAATAATGAATTCTTACTTGGAAACTTACCTTACTCTCCCAAGTGTTGGAATGTTAACACAAGTGGTGCTTTTCACCAAACTGTTGGCTTCTTCGAAGAAATGAGTATAGGTTACAAAATTTAAGAAGACTGATTGTATTCCTGATACTCATAGTTTTCTTCTCCTATTTGATCATGCAGATGTTGGATAGATTTGAACAACACACAAAAAAGTGCTCATCGTGTAAAAAGGCTTATACATCATTCCAGACACTGCAAAAGTTTTTAATAGGTGCAACCATTGCTTTCTGCGCAACGGTTGGAATTCCTTCGGATGTTAAACTTCGAGTTGTTTTGGCTGCCCTTGCACTTGCCAGTGCCGGCTCGGCTTATGCTTTGAATCAACTTGAAAAGAATTTTGTGTTTGTTGATTATGTACATGCTGAGATTGATTAGAGAGAAGATAATTTTTGTGACTTGGTACATGCTGAAATATAGGTTTTGTAAAGTTTTGATGGGTTGCAACTATTTTTACTGCAATGGAGGAATTATATATAAAGCTGTGTAGAAACTTTGCGCACAGATGCAAAAGTTCTGAATTGTATGTCAAAATGTGTTTGATTCCATAAAAAGCACGTACAATGTCGATGCTACTCTTGTTTTCGACATCAGTGGAACAAACAGGAATTTAACAAATTTTCTTTGATATTATCTCAAGATTTGAACGAGAACCCGCATGAATACGAGTAAAAATAACTGATTGTAATATTGATTGATAGGGCCTCATTGCCACAAGAGATCTCGTACATTGGAACCCCGTGGTCACGACAACCGAATCAATACCTTTGAGTTTTTTAGTAGTTATCTGCAACAACACAAATTTGACAGACACCATCAGCCTGGTGGATTGTTTTGGACAGGTAGGTATTAAAATATTGGACTGATATGAATTCGGCTGCCAAAGGGTTAAGTAAAAAGGTATTTTCTAGTTATTATTTAATAATTCTGCTCTGTGATGTATCCTAAATCTGTAGCGAATGATCTTGTCTGATATCTTTTTTTTTTTGGATCATTGAAGCCGATGAATGCCGCTACAGTTAGATATCAA
This sequence comes from Populus davidiana, assembly GCA_030145905.1. Lineage (NCBI taxonomy): Eukaryota > Viridiplantae > Streptophyta > Magnoliopsida > Malpighiales > Salicaceae > Populus > Populus davidiana. Next base: position 22,591,863 of record CM057792.1, on the reverse strand, counting down.
TCGGTAGTCATATTCTTTTTTCTGAAAGGTATCAGAATGAAGGTGAATGTATTAGTAGAAGCTATTCAAGTTTGAACACCACCAATTACAGCTCATTGTCTCACTGCTAAATGTGCGTTCTGTTGAGCGTCTGATACAAAAGCAGTCCTAGTAGTCTTCCTATTTCGCCAGCTACTATGTTGTTGCTCGCTTACTCGACACTCCCAAAATCACACCCTAAGGCGCTCCACTAGAACTTGTAGCATGTGGGTTCATAAATGAACTTGCTGCGGTAATGGTGAAACTTGATACTTTGTTTGGATTTGTTACCCTAAGATGTTAGCAGCTTGTAAGCAGATGGACACATAAGCTAAAGAAAGATGGACCAAATTCTATGCTTAGCAATTACAGGATAGATTGGTTCACGCTGTGTGTTTGTGTACTGCAATGAAAATCTCAAGCACTCGGGGTTAGGGCTTTCGAAAATACGTTGATGGGATGTGTATCAGCAAGCAGAAGAATGTAATTATATAGAGTTCAAATAGTGTTAAAGCTAGTTTACAGCTTGACAGTCTGATATATATTTTTTTAACATAATAAAAAATATTTAGTCTATAGAAAACTATCGAGTAATGTTATTAAACTTAGTCTAGGAAATCAAACTTGAAACTTTCTGATTTGATTCTTTACCTAACTCGAATTTAAAATTAAACTGTATGAGACTTGACTTGACATGACATAATTAACTTAATCAATTCAAAGTCAGCTGACCAACTAATAAAAAAAAATTTGAGGATGAAATTAAGAAAAAAATTGATGAAATTGATAGGAAAAAACTTTTGAATCCAACTTTTTGCTTAATTCATGTTTAAAATTAAATAGTATGGGAGTTGCCTCGACTTGACCCAATTGACTGGGCTAATCCAAACTAACAAGCAAAAACAAATCTAAAGATGAAATTGAAAAAGAAAAAGAAGATGAAATTGACAGAAAAAACTCTTAAACTAACTTCGTGCCTTATCTAAGTTTAAAATTAAATCATTTAAGAGTTGCCCGATGTAATCCAATCAACTTGATTGGTCCAAAGACAACCCAAATGATTGTAAAAAAAAAAAATTGTGATGAAATTAAAAAAAAAGATGAAATTAAAATAAAAAAGAAAAAAGGTAAATGGAAAGAAGAAGAAGATGAGCTTCACTTTTCATACGAATAATGAAACTCTATAACCTTTTCCAACTCTTTTAGTTACAAGTTGAATCAAGAATTCACCCAACATTTAAACTACCTACAAACACATTCAGAACACTTTCAACATCATTAAAAATTCTTCTTTCACTAGCAACATTTGCAGCATCAGAGGTTTCCTCATTTTTTCCGGTTATGATAGCTGTTTCTAAAGTGCCTTACTTCATGACATTTAAAACATTTAATTTTTATAGACTTCGATTTTGATTCAGACTTGTTTCAGTACCTGAACCCTTGTTATTTGTTCTATCCCTCACGATCAAGCTATATTTATGATCATCATTATTGCTCTCTAACACTAGTTTTTTCAATTCCCTAAAGTTTAAAAAAGCTTTTAAATCTTCTGAACTAAGACTACTACTTCCATATAATAAAGTATCAACAAAATAATCATAAGATGAAGGTAATAAACACAATAAAATCAAAACCAGGTCCTTTTCTTCAATCTTAACATCAACATTTTACAAATATAAAATTAATATATTGAATTTTATGGTTTTTAATGGGCATACTTTCTTTCATTTGGAGAGTATACAACCAATGCTTCAGATACAATTGGTTCCTCATGGATTTGGTCATGTAAAGAGTTTCCAACTTTTTCCACAATCCAGAATAGCATTATGTATCCATTTCATAATATTTTTTCTCTCCTCCTCATCCATTCTCTTAGGAAAATTATCTACACTTTTTAATGCCTTAAATAAACCTTATTGAATTAATAAGGTGCACATCTTAATATGCCACCACAGATTGAAGTCGTTTCTAGTAAATTTCTCTTCATCAAACATCACCCTGTCATTGCTTTTGTTGCCATTACAAAAACCAATTTATAACCAAGTAAGCTATGTGACTAGTTTGTAGTAGAAAACAACTACAAAACCCCAAACCAATTAGCAAGAAAATAAATATAAAAAAATAAGCACAATCAATCACACAAAAACATACACAAAACTCACATGGTTCGACAACTTAGACCTACTCCACAAGAAATACAATAAGAGAGATTCACTTTTAAAAAATAAAAGATCACAAGGTGTCATACAATATTACTTTCTCACCCAAATCCCAAAGAAACCTAAGACTCACATTTTCTCTCATATCTCTAGCCATAAAAATGTAGAGAACGAAAGCATTAACAAATAAGCATCACACAAAAATACAATAACTTTAAATTTCTATATGAACTAAGTACATATGAGTATTTTTTTTCTCACTTGAACTCACAATTTAAGACAAACTCAAAAACTATTATTAGAATATTACATAACATAAACTTTTGGTTAAGAATTGTTCAATACACGCATCAAACCTCCAAAAATTCACAATCCAGTAGTGAATCATTTTGATGTGATCCATATGATCATTGATAACCTGCAAATGACATGTTACTCGTTCATCATTTCTTTATTAATAGTCTTACTGCATTCCGAATGACATTTTGTTATTTCCTTGTACTAGGAGTGAAAAAATGGTTATATTTTGTTTCCATGCCTTTTTTAACTCATCGATTCTATGATATGCGCAGAGGACAACGAATTTTTATAAGAAAAGGTTGGCACTTACAATTGTAATCACAATCCATGGTAGCTAACCTGGCCTGTTCGTCAATTCCTTAATACTCGATGAATCCATGGTGTTTGATTGGAAAGTTTTCATGCCACTTTCCTTTTTGAAAAACGAGGATTTCATTCAAAACTCAAAGAATTTAAGTGAGTACATGACACCGGGACTAGAGAATACCCACCTGTTAAAAGTAAAGCAAACAGCTGTTAACGTACACAACATCCTAGTTTCTTCCCCAGTTATCCAACAATGTTAGTGAAGATGGACTCATTAAACAATTCTACTTTATGTTAGCTGCTGATTCCCTTGTTTACAAACCCCTTATCATTCTTCCCGTCTGTGTCAGTTTACATCCTCTACATTCGGATGAATTTCACAAGCCTGATGATGTCTACATGTGATCCATCAGATTTGAAATCATGTTGCCAAAGAGATCGAGTCCTAAATCCAAGATGGTTGGTGGATTGGATGAGTTGAGTAGCTAGGTTAAATGAATCGAGAGGGAGCCTAGAAATAAGAGTTAAGGGATACGAGAGGAACTCTTGTATATCAGAATTTGATGGATTGAGGGACTGCAAGGAAATGTTCCTTCACTGTCTGCAGCAGTCTTCAAGCAAGCAAGCAAGCAAGCAAGCAAGAATGTGAGTTCTGTTTACTTCTGAGATTTTTCAATTGCCCCAAGTATTTTCCATCTCTTCGAATGAGTTTGATCTCAAGTGAAAATAGCATTTTATGAATTTGAGAAAATGATATTTTATTTTCGATGATTAATGTTGAATTTCAGAAAAAAGGTATTTTCAAAAGCTCCGTTTGGTATTCATGTTGAATTTGAGAAAAAGGATACTTTATTTTATGAAAATGGCTTTTTTTTAATATGTTCTCAATTAAGAAATAAGCCATTTTGTGTTATCCTCTAATTAGATCTCCATAATTATCATAATGACTATAACCTCTTTATACATATTTCAAAACTAGGTACGTATTTTTTAAAAGTACTTATTTCATAAAAAATTATCAAAATAATTTATTTTTATTTTTAATATCAATATATCAAAACCATAAAAAACATTAAAAATTAAAAATATTAATTCAATGCCTTAATTTTCAAATGAAATGTTATTTTAAAACAAATATAAAAACAGAAACTAGCTATATCACTGCGCGCATGCCGACCACTCAGTACCATTATACTACGTGGGCTTGCCTCCATTAATTATGTTCATAAAAGACATTCCAGATATCTGAAATATTTCTCTTCAGATAGTATGTATGATTCAGGCTTTTATACGAGAAAGAACACGTTACAGTTTACTAAGATTAATCTGTAAGTCTGAAGATAAAAGCACAGATTAATTAGTTTGATTATCTTGGTTTCGTAAATCAAGCTTTATAGTAGGGATTGGCTCCTATTACTTCTTTATTTCATCAAAACTCATGAAAATGAAACTAAAAAAAAGGTAGAATAAAAAAGAAGTTATAATAAACTCGAGCATATATATGATGAGGTTGCGGAAAACCTCTGCAGATGATCTCTCCCTCATAGGCTGAACAGAATTAAACTTGTGGAGGTGCTATGTTAATTATGGGGATGGAGGAACATGCAAGATAAAAGGAAGTTTACTGTGCACCTGTGGATATAGCATAATGCATCATACCCCTTAAAACTTTGAAGTTAAATACATTAAACCCATAAAAAATACTAAAAAAATAATTTTTAAAAAACACGAAATAAAAATAAAAATACACAACCTAAAAGTTAGTTCTAAATGTGTGAGCGCATTTATTGCAGGAACTGCTCATCTCTTTGGTAGGTGAGTTAAAAAAGTAAGTTCATGTAACTGGTGTGTTTGATAATACAGTAGAAGATGTTATTTTAAAATATTTTGGGTTAGAATGTCATTTTATTTTATTTTATTACACTAATACATTATAATCATAATTTAATATGTTTTTAATAAAAATACCTAAAAAAGCAGCTCAAACCATGAAAACAAGCACCGATTCAAAAGTCGAGGTCACCAGAACACGTTCATGTCCAGACTCTGTGGTTGCTCCGGGGGGGAGGTAGAAACAGTGTTTATGGCGACCAAAAAATCAGTCACAGAAAACAGTTGTTTTTGTAGTGGATAGCCACTTGTTCAATGGAATGTATGTACGTAAAGTATTGAGTACACCATCGTTAATCATTAGAGTTCCTGTGTTTTCAGAGGACATGCTGATATATACTAAATTGTTCATCACATCATGCAAACTCATTTACATGAACACGAACAAGTTAACATTGATTCTCCAAAAAAAGAAAAAAAATAATTCAAAGCTAACACCGTACCGTCATATATGGATATACAATATGAGCTAGACATCAATCGCAACTCTTGATCTCCCTCGCCGAATCACGCATGTCCAAGAAATTACAAGGCCATTTTCTGAAGGACACGAGTTCCCACAAAGGAGCAGGGTTCCATGCATGTAGTTGCTTCATCATCCCCTACAATATAACAAGACGAAAACATTTAAATTAAGCCCCCCTTGAACACCATGTGAAGTCTAGTAGTGCTCTAAATCTAATTAAAACATGAATACGAACACGAACAGTGCTAAATACATGTTGTTTCTTGAATTAAATGTGCCTATATATATAGCTAGCCATGATACAAAAATGGTGTGTTTATTAATCTCTTATTGTATATTACGTACGTGATTAAGGTAATGTGTAACCAGAAGAAATTAAGAAAAGCCTATATATTATTTACCTGTCATGATCTAGATGCATTTGCATTGCCTGGTTCTCGAATTTTGGAGGCCTTGTCAAACCACTTATAGCTGGAGTGTGCCCAAAGAACAAGGCGACGTGACCCATAAGCTTATCCTTCCTTGAAAACGTTGTACCACATGAGCATAGCCACTTGAGATCCCCACAGTGCTTCTCATGAGTCCGTAGATCAGACAGCACCGAGAATTGCTTCCTGTTGCAGCGCTTGCAAACATACATCTTCGGGCAATGGCTCCTCTTGTAATGATTTTTTACACAAATCATGGATTTCAGTGGCTGGAACTTGGCGTGTTTCCTGTTCCACCTACACCCTTCATGTGGACACGAATATTTTCTCGGCAATGTCATTGAAGCTTCTTTATTTTCTGGCGTTGCACTTGGGTTGTTCTTCATCGGATTGCTCAGAGCTGCAGTAGTCTTGTATTCATCACCATGGGCTCTCATGTGCATCCTCAAATTAGCATCACGCTTGAACCCTTTGCCACAGACTTGGCAATAATGAGTATACTTGGCTAATAAATCGGCTGCATCCAATTCGATGATATCATAATTCTTTGGTGATTGCCCTTGTAGAACACCTTCACCCTCTTGAGACAATATTTCTCTCCTAATATCAACCCTATTATTGCTGCTAACATGGATTCCTCGAATATTCTCACTAGTATTACAGTTATCATTATAGTTATCACTGCACCAGTCAAAAGATTCGGGAGAGAAGAAGCTTTGCCCTCTTTCTTGGCCGATGTTACCAGCATGGTTGCCACCAAAATTCGGCTGTGATAACAAGGAACTTTCTTCAGCCTTGCGACCACGCGGCTGGTGCAACTCATTTGTGTTGATATTGTTGCCTGAAATATCGTTACCAGTACCCATCTGTTGGCATGTGAACATCACCGAAGATGCAGCGACGATTATTTCTTGAATCATGGTGCTCATGTTGGCTAAAGCTACCGAAGTTGACTTATCATTAGGCTGGCTATGATCAGGTGCGATGAGGATGCTGATCAACGACTCCACTTGATGGACCTTGTCTTTGAGAAGAGAGAGATTGTAGAGAAGAGAATTTGAATGAGTCTCGGCGCTGGAATTTGCTTCAAGAGTTGAAGAAACAACATCTTCTGTCACAGCTTGATACATATGCAAGCCTTGTGAGGAGGCACTAGGGAAGCAAGAGGAGTCCCCAGAAATCATTTTCAAGAAAACCTAATTAATTTTCTTCACCAATCTACCTTTAGTATCTAGCTAGCCTCTCTAGATTGGATCATGGATCCCTTTAGGAAAATGTTTGTTATTGAACAAGAGGGATTATATAAAGACAAAGGGCTTATTAAGCTGCAAGTCAATTTGAGCATTAGATCCATCCCCGCGTAAGACCTCCCTCATATCTTACCACTCTCACATTGGGACAACCTAAGAAAGAGGTTAAGAGAAGTTGGCTTGTAATTTGTATTAAAATATATATATAGTAGTAATAAAGAAATCACTTACTTCGTATATGAGCTTTCTATATATTATATATATCTCTTACATGTTGACATTGTATTTCTTCTGTTACGATTTCTTTGCTATACTAGCTAGTTATGATCATATTAGATTGCGTTTTCTCATCATCATTTTTTTTTCCAAAGACTAAATTAATCGATTAAAAAAGTCATTTTCTTTTTTTTCTTGTCGTCGACCTTCACGCATGAGTTGACATGTTCAAATTAAAATTAATGGGGTGTGCGGCCATGATTATCTTCACTAGATAGATAGCTAGCTAGCTAGACCAACTCTCCTTCATAAAATTGTGCCATCTAACGTTATCCCATCCCACAGGCAAATGAAAATATATTAGCCGGGCGAAACGACCTCTTAGCTAGCTAGCAACGCAAGTGGCCGCATTTTGTCTCCCCTTAACCATGCACTCGAAAATAAGGTTTGCAATTTTTATTTTGTGATGGTTGTTTTTTAATTACAGCCATGAATACAATAAGCAAGCTACTGAGATCGAGACATTGTTTCTGTCATTCCATTTCATGCGGTTAACTACATGGTGTGTCCTTTAGCCTATCTTATTTTAGAAGGTTTCAAATTTAAACATACCTACCTACTTACCTACCTCTCTCTATACGCCCGCGCGCACTCTTGTATCAATGATAAGGATAAAAAACCTTATATTTAAAAAATACATGTAAACCCCATGACTTAAATCATAAGACCAATATAAATTTATATAATTTTTTTTTAAGATAATCACAATCAATATTAAAAAAAAAAATCTAATGCAAAATATTAAGATCGTGCAAAGCCAAATCCCTAATAATTCAAATGTTGAAAGATGAAATTAAAAAAAAAAATCAATGACATAAAATAATCTAAAAAAAATAAAGATGAAAATAAAGAAAAAATTAATTAGAGGACTAATAAAAAAAAATTAAATGGAAAGTTAAATGAAATTAAAAAATAACTTTAACAAATAAAAAAACAAATTAAAAGAATAAGAGTCAAATTAAAAAAAACAAAACAACAAATTTTTTTATTAAAGGTTATATGAAAGATTTTATGCACCATGTCATATGGAAGAGAATATAATAGTACTTAAACAAAGACAATGAAAGGACATATTTAGTCATTAAGTGGCGTCACATATACTGTTTAAATAATTTACTGTTGAATAACATAGATATCACCTACTTGCTTGCATGATTTTTTTTTATTAAAAATAAAAAGTTAATGTAAAAATATCAAAATATCCAATGACCTTGTTAATTAAAAACAAAAAAACTCTTATGAAAGTAAAAATTTAAAATGCAAAGCTTATATGAACTTTAATTGTACAAGAATAATAGTAAAAAAAAAAACTCTTGTACTCTTGTACAACAACCCGATAACCTTCAACAATCTTTTAATGATGATAGAAAAATCAAAACAAGCTTGAAGCTTTTTTGTTTTTATTCCATTATAGAACAAAAAGATTATTTCACTACAGCAATCAACTGTTTCGATTGGAACGCCCTGATAATAATAACTTTGATCAACTCATCACCAAAAAAAAAGAAGGTTTTCTTCTTACATTTGACTAGATTATTGTACGTGGGTGCTGCTGTCATGAAAGATACTCTCACATCATTTCTTATGTGAAAGAGGAGCCTTGAATTTTATCCTTATCATCGATAATGGGAAGAAGAAATCAGCGAACAGAAACTATTATTCTTTTGCTTGCAGTGAGATTGTGGCATCTCATTTGGAGGAGCATGGAGGTAGCCGCCACCAGCATCACCAGGATGCTGCCTTTTCTAATCTCAAGGGTCTCTTGAGGCTTTATATGAGCAGGCTCTATGTATTTGAATCTTTCTAATTTTCTCCATGACTTAATTATTCCAGGATTTATAGGAACCATTCAAGTTCTTCTTTGCCTCGCCTCTTTCATTACCTTATTAAAACATGTCATAATAATAATAATAATAATAAATAAGTCAACGAGCAACTAAACTGCTCGTAGCAGTTGATTTGCCGGAGTCATGCTTCACTATGATTATAAGATTTTCTTTTATTCGACCACACGCAAAACTATATTATTAAAATATGATTTTAATTTATTTGGAATGTGTGTTTGCGTGCGAGAAGATTATTCGATCTTAAAATTAAAAACAATATATGTAGTTTACCCTTATGATGATTTGACTTCTTGCAAAATTATGAATAAGGACCAATTTGAACCTAAATTATGTATAGGGATCAATTGGAGTAAATGTCAAGAGGAATGAACGGTACAAAAACTAAACAAGGGCATCAACGCAATTCGGAGAAGGAATCCGAAGCATTGTGGTTTATATCCACACAATGAGGACTAAAACAGCAAACAAAAGGCACAAACTTGGAGAGGAGGTTCTTTTGTGTCACAACAGTACACGAGTTGAGCACAAGAGCCCAACGGATAAGACCAGGGAAACGAAGAGCACAGCTGGTTTTTTTGTGTGTCGGAAAATGGCATCACCATTTACAGCGGCAACAACTCTTTCATGCACTTCTTCTTCTTGGCTTCACGGTTTTGTTGGACCCACAAATGAAATCTCCAAGTTCCCAGACAAAAGAATACCTATGTTGGTTCTAGCTCAGAAGAAAGCCAAAAAGACAAGAAAGGTAACAATCAAATTGCACAATCTGAATTGGGTTCTTGTAATGTTCTCTCACACTGTGTTTTCTTGAAAGAAAGATTCAATTTGGTTTGTTTTTTATGGCTACCAAAGAGAGAGTCTCTTTGGTTTTAGTCTTTTTAATTAATGGGGTTTTGTGCATTGCTGTTATTGTTGTTGTGTTAGATAATATTGAAAGAGGATGTGACAGATTTGGGAAAGAAAGGGCAACTAGTTGATGTCAAGGCTGGCTTTTACAGGAATTTTCTGCTGCCTACAGGCAAGGCTCAGATTGTCACTCCTGGTTTACTCAAGTAAGGTTTAATTTGACGAATATACATTGATTTTCTTATGTCTTAATTTTTGTGTTGATTATATTAGTGCCTTGAGAGGAACTTATCATCCATTTGTTGGAGAAAATAACATTTTCTCAATTCGAATGAGATATTGGTGGCTTAAATATACCTGTTGAAAGTATTCAACCCATGAACATGCTATGCAGTAGGTGGCCTGTGCAGATGTTTAAGCTGGAATATCCCTCTGAAAATGAGATGGTGCTACTCAAAATATGGAATTTATAATAATTCATTGTAATACTCCTCATTCATCTATACCTGACAGGGAGACATTGTTTTTGGCTAACCTGACTCCCCATATCGATGATCTGATAGGTAAAAGCCTCCGGTGACTTAACAAGCATCTCTTTAACTACTAAACATCCATTATCTTGCATGACAAACTTTGTCCAACTGATGCTCCTTCTCGTGACAACTGTGGATGGTAAAACACACACACAACTCAACTATGAAAACTATTACTTGAGTGGACTTTTGAGAAATCATTAGAATTTGTGATTTTTGTAATTGAGTTGGTGGAGGAGGAAGACCAATGTGGGTGACTTCAATTAATGGGGATCGAAGTATAGTTAAGTTGAGCTTTGTGGTTCCTTTAATCTTCTTCCATGTTCATTTTTGGAGAGAAACAGGCAACAAAAAAAAAAAAAAACCATGATCATTCCCACATATGAACTGTACTTAGTTTCTTTTAACCCTTCTCATAACACTTCTTAGAGGAATAGTGATTTATTTCCCTGTAAGCATCGATGAGTATTCAGCAGGCATTGTGGATGAGCATCATTGTCATGCTTGGATCTTTTTTCTTTTTTGATTGCATCCACTAGTAAATTACCTTGGAAGTTTAATTGGAGCCTTCTGGAAACGTTTGTAGTTGAGAGGTTCAAAAGTATTACCCATGGAGATGAATCTACAGATTGAGCCTATATGCAAGAGCCTTAGATTCAGTTTGCACATCATAAGAATTCAAGTTTTGCATGAAGTTTATGTTTATTGAAATTTCCTGATGACAAGTATATATGTTAAATTTTGTTTGTTTTAAGACTATTTATTTCCTGATCCAATATTAATTTGATTGCACTCTCTTGATTTCTAGGGAAATGCGGATGGAAGAGGAAAGAATTGAGGCTGAGAAAAAACGGGTAATGAAATGCTGCACATATCTGTCACTATTAATTGTCTATCTTGTGTGCCTTTTCTTTTAATTGCTATCATTCTGCAGGTAAAAGAAGAGGCACAGCAGCTGGCACTCATATTTGAAACTGTTGGAGCATTCAAGGTCAAGCGCAAAGGGGGAAAGGGAAGACAGATATTTGGGACGTGAGTTGAATCCAGAGCAACCTTTTGTTTCTTATGTTATGCATGGTTCATTTTCTGCATATGGTGTCTAAATGAATGTATTTTGGCAGTGTAACTGCTCAAGATCTTGTTGATATAATCAAGGCACAGATTCAGAGGTACTGTTTTCCACTCTATGCAGATTTACCACCATGCGGACACTTGCCACTATCATGAACATTGTAAATTGAGCCTGGAAACTTATCAGCAACTCAGGAAACATATGCATTTCTTTTATCAAATTCTTAAGATAGGTTCTGTAGTTATGCAAATTTTTCATGAACCTTAGAATAATGATTATAATTATATGTGCTATTTTGTAATTGAGGACACTACAGCCACTGCCCTTCTTTCAGCCAAAAAAAAGCAACTTCTTACATGTTATTTCAAGTGTTGAATTCTAAATGTTTGTTTTCCTATCAGAAAATGCAAACATGTGAACAAGTCCACACTATGCTCAGTTTGATTAGATTATGAGAGAAGATATTATTAAGAATTATGATGTCCTGAAACCAAGGGTTAGAGGAAACAACACTTTGAAATGTAATCCAGAAAGACAGTCCTTGCATACCTTTATTGGTCACTTTCAATTTGCTGGCCATTCCATCGAAACTTTCAAATATACACCATATGAGCTCAAAATAGTATTGAGGTGTAAGATATGGGATGTATTTTTTTCATGTTATGCATGCAATCTGTATCTTTTTTAATCCTCTGGTAGTATTTTGCCAACATTTTAGCTATCGAGATACAAATAGAGTGTTCATAACCCAATGACAGTTCAGTTCGCAACAGGCATATGTGCACATGAAGGTGTCTTTATCGGTGGGATGGCATGCACACACATACACGTATACACATACACCTTTCCCTTCCATGCCCCTGTTTTTTGCTTATTGATTTCTTCATTGATCCTTAGGGATGTGGACAAGCGGATTGTTTCTCTTCCAGATATCAGGGAAACAGGAGAATACATTGCTGAACTTAAGCTTCACCCAGAAGTTACTGCTCAGGTGAGGTTAAATGTCTATGCTAACTAAGGGCAAGCAACTTTTGGAGCCACTCTTTGAATGGGGACTATACATGTGAACAACTAGCATCAGTAAGGTATGTGAGCATCATCTCCTTGTTAAAATCATTTGAAGAGAGGAAATAGTTTCATAACCAAATCTTTACGCCTCCTTCCTATGGATCCCTGCAATCTGAATACCTAACAACATTTGGCGTCTAAATTCCACAATTTTTTATTAAGTGTATAGTGAACTTGTTGATTCCTTTGCGATTCAATCTCCTGCCTCTTAGGACTCAACTCGAGCTCACATGTCAAATAGAAAATATTCAGGCTTTTAAATTTCTACCTTAGATGAGGAAATCGGTTGCTCTATATTTCATTTTGCTTTTTGTAGATGTAATTTTGAAAAACAAGTCATTAGATAAATAACAGTTCTATTGTTCAGCAGCCCAAGAAGAAAAAAGATAGGTATTACCAAAATGTAAGACAAAAGTAGTTGAAAAAAAAAAAAATAGCAGCCTGGATCCTCACATATTGTAATGTGCCAGACTGTTTATGCTGCCTTTAGAGTTTCAAACTTATTTAGCCTGATCAAGACTACTCTACAATTCTAGGGTGAAAAAAAATTCTTTGCCATTCAGATTCAGTGACCAGGATGCAGAATTGCTTCGTAAAATACTCATATAACAAATATTTGAGGATAAACTGACATATTTTTTTTTCCTAATTACTGACACGGAGCCTTATAAAACAGGATACCAAGATTCCACTCTCCTTAAGTTCAATTGACTTATTCTATACTACCACAGGATGGTTAAAAATGAAACCATTGGATATCATTTGTTGAGGCTTTCGACAATTTATATATATGTTCTGTCTGTCTATGAAATTAATGAATTTGCTAAATGTTTTTTATCGCAGGAGCATTGGAAAGTGCAAATTAGTTATTTGTCTGGACAGTAGAGATGTATACTTCTCATTTTACGTTGCAGCCATGCTTTTGTTGTTTCATGTTCATTCTTTTTTCTTTTCACATGTAGCTTTCTCTTGGGAAGTTCTCTAATGTTAAATCTTTTCACTTTAACTTTACATTCTGGGAATTTCAAGTTCATAGTATTGGAATGCTTTTCTTTTATTTCAAGGGATTAGTGTGCAGTTGTACACTATGCGATTTGATACAAGTTTTGTTTCTGAGAAATGCACAATCACACATGTATGATACGTGTGCATATATATATATATATATATATATATATATGGGCGGATGTCGTGTGCTTCCTTGCATGAGGGATTCTACTTGGACGTGCATCTTAATCACTTGCTCTTGTGTTGTTTATCAAGCCCTGCGTTTCTTAGGCTTGTATTCAGGTGAGATGCATGCAGATTTAATAGTGTTTGCTAATTTGGTTTTGGTATTTATGGCTTTGGTAAGCATAGCTTGCATTTCTGTGTCGTTTTCTAGAATTATTCAAAGAAAACGGAATTGAATGGAAGGAACAAAAGCAAAATGATGGAATTCTTTTTCGATGGGAAAAAAAAAAAGATTTCTCTTTTTAATTAGATGAAATGGCATGTGCTTGGTGCGTACAATTAAACCCTGAAATATTGTAACTAAAGCTACACAATACCCTATGAATCCATGATCCAAAACAAGGGAGGGAGAAAAATTTAACTTCAAAAAGATTGATATATATAATTGTAGAGTAACTGTTGCTGCCCAGGATCGAACTGGGGACCTTTAGTGTGTAAGACTAACGTGATAACCACTACACCACAGCAACCGGAATGATCATGTTTGAGGTATAATGTTGTAAAGCCCATGGGAAATACTGTGGTCGTTTCACTATGGGCCCATGGATAGGCACTTCCTATGGTCGCATATGGTTATGGTTGATTATTCATGATATAGAGACAAATATAAAAATGATAGAAGTATATTTGGTTGGGAGAATAAAAACAAAGATAATTTTAAAATAAATTTTTATTATTCTAAAATATAAAGAATAAGGGAATATGTTTTATTGTCGTGTTTGTCTTTGTTTTTATCATTAAATTCACGTACAATAATCAAACACTATCTCTATCACGTCAATTTCAATATCCCCTCCCCATTTTGTTTTATTGGAATTGGATTGAATGTGAAAATTATGGAGTTCTAAGATTCACATACAATAAGATTGTTTCAAACACTATCCCCATCACGTCTTTTTAATGAGATTTAATTCACTTTTTCAAAAGAGCTTGCTATGGTTCTAGATATGCTTTTTCTTTAAATATTTATTTGAATGTGAAAATTATGGAGTTCTAAGATTATTAGTATTACAATTTTTATTTGATTTTTCAGGTTTATAGTTAGAGAATTGCTCATATGTGCTATGAAAACATTATGTTTAGGAACTCATGGTTTTCTATTTATAGATTATTGTTTATGAACCCTATATTTTAATGAGGGATTTTATTTTATTATTCTGTTGCATATTATGATTATTTTTGTTATGAATGATCAATAAAATATTATTATATATATATTCACATGATTGATGATGGATTAAAAAAATAAAGAAAGAAAGAAAAGAATTGGGTTAAATCACCAAGCACACGATCCATATCATGAGAACAAGATAATCTTATAGAATGCAAAATAAAAAAAATATCCAGAACTCAACTACAAGTCAACTCAGTGTTAAAGGACGAAATTAAAAAAAAAACTTGACTCGTGTCATCCCGTTAAACACATGACCCAAAATATATGACTGAGATAATGTCCTAGAAAAAAAAAAGCAAAAACAATTATGAAATTTAATCCCTAATCACTGAATGTTGAATGATGCAATTGAAAAAAAAATTAATTTAAAAAAAAATATAAGAAAAAAGATCGAAGTCAACCATAACTAACCTTTTAAATCCATAACCGTGGTCATGAGGTTATGATTACTAAATAGAAGCAAGACTATCAATTTCGTTTCATTCCGTTAAGAATGATCAATATATCTCGTACAATTTCAAAACAAAAACAAAAACAAAACAACCCGAAACAAATTTTATCTTGCTCAAAATCTTTATCCTTTCTAGATTTCTTAGCCAAATTCTAGTTGATATGATCTAGTTTCATTCTGCCTGTTCTGTTTTGTGAATAGTTTTTTTTTTTTTTAATTTATGTTTTCTTCTAATTTCATCTTTCAATACTTGTTTTATTAAATATTGAACTTCATAATTTATTGTGGTTTGCTTTCTTTATAGTTATCTCAATATCATGACCCATATCACGGGATTGGCGGGTTAATCCAACTAACTTGAGTTTTTTTTTAATTGAAATTTTTTTTTATGTATCATTCAACATTTGGTTTATTATGAATTATGCTTTGCCATTTGTTTCATTTTGTTTTCTATGAAGTCATCCAAGTCTCATGACCCGAGTCACAGATTTTGTAAGTTAACCTAGGTAGACTTAAGTCATTTTATTGTGTTTATTTTTAGATTGAATTTTTCTCAATTTAATCATTTAACAATTGTTTTATTGAGAATTAAGTTTCATACTTATTTTTTTTTTGTTTCTATTAAATTGTATCACCATTCTTTTTATTGCTATTTTTTTCTTTGCAAGTTTTTTTATTAATATTTTTATCTGATTTCATCCTTCAAAATTACATACATCTAGAGTTAAGTTTCTTGATTGAACTCAAGTCGAGGATTTTACAAGTTGTCGGTTCTAGATATTAGACCAGGTTTAGAAAGATTATCCGAGTTTGCTTGATTTTTTATTTTATTTTTTAAGCTTATTTTTCTTAGTTTTAATCTTTTGTTTTTGTTTTGTTTTCTTATTTTTTGTGTTTGATTCTTCTATTGGGTTAGCCCTCTATAATTGTTTTTCAATATTGTACCCTATCATTTTTTAATCTATAAATAATATATCAAATTACAAATATTTTTCAATTTTATCTCCTATAAGTTTTTTAATCTTTCAAATTTAGTATTTATTCTTTTATTTATTTTATTATTTAAATTGTCACTTGAACTAATGAATTAAAATTTTGATTTTTTTAACCTATTACCTTTTTTAAGTTAACAAAATTTCGTTGCATGCGGAAAATCACGGGAAATATATATCTAGAACGGAACTTCATTTGCAAATAACATCAAACCGTAAATGAGAACCAAAATGGAAGTTCCTTTCTGATAACTAATGTATCATTGTGAGAAGAAGTTATTTTTTCACGCATAGATTAAACACAACCACATATCTAGCATCTTTGGTTATGCTGTGCTGGCAAAGACACGTGTATCCTGGCAACATTTGAGGAGTGGGGTGGGGCCCGCAAAGCTACTCTTCTTTTCTTTTTGTTTCTTCCATTTCCTCCCTGTTTTTTGTGCCGCTAGAATTTGCTTTTTGCCTCTTCCTGAGAGAAGCAGCAAGTAGAAATATAGTTCAAGTAAACTATTTTATTTTCAAGTAATTAGCCAGACATTTCTTTGCACGTGTAACAAGAAGAGCCATGTATAATTTGTATAACAAGAGGAGCCATATATATTTTGTGGTGTGTCGTGTGAAGACACGTGCTTGGCGTTTTACAACCACCATGATCATTGCATTATATTACAAAAAAACAAAAAAAAACCACCATGATCATTCGAAATTTCTTTAACGAGCATCTTGAGATTTTTTAACATTTTTTTATTTTTATCTTAGTTTTTTTTATTATAAAATATTTAATTGAGGCACAATTTTGTATTTTAATAAATATTAAATATAATAAAAAAAACTAATGAACGGGAGCACCCCCACCCTTCATGCTATGTATGGAGCATAATCTAGTGACCAAACACTAACTTCTGCGAGATATTAAAAGCACCGTGACACCTTCTTCTGAGGGCATCGCACGAAGTGTGTAGTGGATTAGATGATAGTTTGTCATTAACAGATTTTTTTTTCTTTTTTAACTCTTTTTTATTTGAAATTTACATTGGCGATTTAAAAATTTAAAGTTGTTTTCCCATTTATTGTTATTTTAATTTTAATTTTTAATTTTCACTCTTGATTTTTTTATTAAATTTCAATTTCATCATTGAATACACAATTTAATTTTTTAACAATCAATTTATTGTCGTTGCTTTATCTATTACATAATTGAATGAACATGAATTTTTTTCTTTTTTAAAACATGCTTACAGCGCCCAAACATCAATTTTTATATTATAAAAAACTCTACCCTGTTAGCGATAAAGTGCGTACCACCTATCTAATTAAAGCTAACCCCAATCTCTCAACTATATTAATATTACATGTCCCATGTTTTTCACCAAGAAGGAAAGACCCCACCCATTATTGAAAAAGTATATATACGAGCAAGCTTAGTTAGCTACATCTGCTCAATAAATTATAGCAAGATCATGTGTGATCCAGCCTGATTTGCTTGCTCAATGAGTGGATTAGACGCCTATTTTATTACTCTTAAGCACTAATCAATACTCCTAATATTGAAGACTAACAAAACAATGCCAGTTTTAATCTTTGGAAATACCGACAGGACAAGTCAGAGGCAGCCTGCAGCTCCCTCAAGGAATCTGTATTCTACTACCAGATTATTAGCAAAATAATTTATTTATTGAGGAGTCGATACATGTATAAAGATGTGTAAAAAAGACAATTTTTGTATGATGAATGTATTTTTTAAGAAATTATTACTTATGTTACTTTTTAAAATTAGAGGGGGGGAATTGTTTTTTTTTTTTTTTCTTTCAAGAAAGTGATAATCAATGTGATTTCTTTTTCTTAGAAATCTCCTTTTTCATTATACTTTTCTTTCTATTTAAATAAATTATTATTTATTTTCTTGTTATTTTAATTTTATTTGAATCAATCGAATATCTTTTACATAAAGAAATAAAAATTTGTTTGCATATAAATAAAAACATTAAAGTTAATAAACTCTTAAAAGTTGAAACACGATGTTCAGCACCTTTTTCATTAATGCTGTCCCTCTATTCCAGTGATCAAATTGTAGTGGACCAGTGGTGGATGCATGTTTTGGCGACCATTTCAAGTTATTATAATACTTTATTAGTTACGAGAAAATAATGGTAATCAAGAGCTCCTGACAAAAAAAAAAAAAGAATAAAAAAAGAACAAAGTGTACAGCTACAATCAGAAGTATACGAATTCTCAAGTAGAGTTTTGACTAAGTCGGGTATACATGGTCAGTAGACCAACTAGATTCTTAATTCGCCCAGTAAAGGTTTTTTTTTTTTTTTTTTTCTATTCTTTTTAACTCAGACCAATTCATATTTTAGATTAGGCAAATCCTAGATTAACCCGTTAGACTTATACAGGTTTTACAACTATGGTAATAGTTTTACTAAATATAATATTTTCACTTTATTTCTCGTAATTTCACTTAAAATATTAATTAGTGTTGCAAGTCTCTTTCCAACACTTCAATCATGCGCCTTCTATTGTTTTTATGTTTTGATGAAAAAAAAAAAACTTTATTTTTTTCACGTTATAATAGTTAAGTTTGAGTATATATTTATACTTAGACTAGCTACTATTTATTATTGTTTACAAATGTAGAAAGAATCAAATTATAGCCATAAATATCAACACATCACTATCGCTAGCCCAATCAAGACACTACATCCATGCTTAACGACTTTTATATATATATAATTGCTAAACTTCTTATTAAATATTATTTTATAAAAAGGATTTTTTTTATTATATATTAAATTAATTTATTTTATGAAATCTAATATCAACTATTTATCCTTTTAAATTTTCACAAGTTAATTTATACATGATCTTCTTTACTAGTTTTTAAACGAAATTGCTTATAAGTTTAAGCCGACTCAAGAACCTTAAGAAGCCTAATTGAGTCTGCTCATAAACTTTAATGAGCCAAGTATAGCTAAGCTCAAATTCGATTTATTTATATAAAGAGAAGCTTGCGTAAGCTCATCATTTGTTAACAAATAAGTTTGAATTATCAAGCTCTTAGCGAGGGGAGCTTCAAGCTACTTAGGAGTGGCTCGGCTTCTTTGAGCCTTATCATTAGGCAACATGTTAAGTAGTGTTGGTTGGATAGGGTAGTCTTTGAGTGGTGATGGCGGGATGGTTGGCACCGAGTAGCCGTTCTAGATTGCAATTATTCCATGATAGTCTCCTATAAGATTAATTAATGACCTAGAGAATTAGAGTGTTTGTTGCTTTTGTAATTCACATGCATTAATTGTATTTTTAACTATTTGAGTTGGCTTGGGCTTTAAAATCTTCATTGAGCTGTTAGAACTCTTAGATATTAAATTTTATAGTTGAGTTTAGATTTCTTCTAAAGAATTTAAGTTTTATGTAAGCGATACATTCAATATCTTTTATTTTAATGTATAGTTTTGTATTTATTTAATATGAGATAATTCATTTAATATGAGATAATTCATTGACATGGTAATTAAGGGCTTTGCTCGTTGTTAGTATTCATAATATATTTTGGCTTGTAAGAAAAAATTAAGTTGGTGTATTCAAAAGAACATTATTTTTTTTCTAACTCTTATAAAAATCATAAAACCAAACTACAACCAACAATTCCTCTTATTTATTTTGCTTTATTGCAACAAAAATTAAAAAAAAAAATGCACGTATTCGGAGAACCTAATCCACGAGGTATGGTTGTGGTACTGGTGGTGTGCCGAACCATAGCCATGCCCATCCATGTCTCTCTCTCTTGAGTGCTGCACATAGCTATCCCACTTAGAAACAACCCAATTTTTTTTTGTTTTTAAAGATTGTAAACAAAAAGAAAAAAAAGAGAGGATAAAGATGATAAAGATGCCTCCCATCACTCACTTTTCGTGAATGAAAGGCAACCATGAGCACTAACCGCTTACTCACTCAAAGTATTCATTCTTCAAAATTAAACTTAGTTAATGCTAAGACTTGAAGCTAAACAGGAAAGAATTGAAAGAATTTGATAGTAATGAATTATAGTAAAGTATATAGGAATCGTAAAAATAAAATAATTCACATGATTGATCCTTGCGGATCTTTTTAGTATTTTTCTAGTAATGGCAATCCACCAAGGCTGTGGCGGAGAACACTAGTGCTTGCCGGGTTGACGTGAATTGGAAGTTGGATTCACGAAGGTGATGATCATCCTCGGGAGCTGGTAGATTAAGATCCAAGGCCAAAATATTCTTTGGCTTGATCTGATGATGATCACCATGAATATTAGACTCAGCGGTAGCACTGGATGAATCGGTAGTGATCATGCCCGCCTGGTTGCCTGTGTTAGCCCTGTGCCTTCTCATGTGACCGCCAAGAGCTTGGCCGGACATGAACTCCGAGCCACAAATTGAGCACTCATGAGTCTTAGCCTTGTTACCCTGAAAACCCTTGTTGACGTTATTGTTGTTGTGGCCTATTTGGAGAGAGAGAGAAGGATCAAGATTGCTCCTTTTAATCAATTGACAAACGCCAAGATCCTCCATTGATGCCACCGCAAGACCTTTTTTCTCTTCCGCTGTGGCTTTAGGCTTTTTGTGACTGGCTCTGTGCCCGCCTAATGCTTGGAATGATGGGAAACTCCGGTTACAAGTTTTGCATTCGTATACAAAGAAACCTGCCTTGTTAATAGTTGGTGTGGACATTTCTGATGATTTTCGAGCTCTAAGTTTCTCCACTTTACCGCTTTTGTTTTCATGAATTTGCTTTGGACGGTCACCTTGTGCTAGTAGAATCAAGCAATTAGCCATATCTTCTTCCTCTTCTGTCCTCTCACAGACCTCACTAGAAGTTGTAGGGGAGGAAATTGAACCATGCTCCTCTATAAGCACTCCTCTTTCTCCTCCGCCATCACCGCCCCCATAACCACTTGATGAGCTGGAGGTCATCACCATATACGGGGACGATGACCTTTGGCGCTTGGTGCGTTTGCCTTTAATGATCTGAGTAAGATCATTAGACCCCACGAAATCATCTTGAGCTTCCATATCCATCCCCAAAGACCTTATGTGAAATACAGTATGAGAGATGCGATATGCACAAGTGACCTAACAAATTAACAAGGGCTTGTAGAGAAAAAAACCAAAAAGAAAAGAGTACTGAAATAGAGAGTAATGAGGGAAGTTAAGGTGGGGTTTGCTATATATATACAATAGTGAAGGGTAACATGGCGTTTGTTGCTTGGTGTATGTGTGTATATATATATATATATATATATATATATAGAGAGAGAGAGAGAGAGAGAGAGAGAGAGACTGTAGTGAAAGAAAAGATGTTTACAAAGCTGTATAGAGTTGCCACAAATTTTAGTCTACAGCAACCCACACACAAGGAACCAAAATCTTTTCTTGCGTTTCCAACCTTCGAAGTGTTACTAACAAGGAAAGTTTTCACTTTTCATGCGGTATAAATGTATTTCTTTAATGCTTCAATTAAAATTATAAGCTCTTAGTTTTAATTCATTGAATAAAACTGCACAGATTTAGAAATTGATTGCACGATGCAAGTAAGAAGAAAAAATAAACAATGAAGCTTCCATGGTCAAGTGTTTTTTGCTTATTAAATTAACTTGTTGTTATCTTTTTGGAAACTAGTGAGATTTTAAGTTTTTGTTCTTTTATTAGAAAGGCTTGAAATATGATTTCAGGTGAATTAATTATACGAAGGCATCCTACGTGAAACTTGATTTTATAGTTAGATTTTTATAAATTAATATCTCCGAGACAATAAAAATTTATCAATTAATCAAAATATCATCAAAACTCCGAAACCAAGCATAAATATTATTTAATTAAAAAATTGAGGTCATACTAAATGTAATAATTTAAAAAGATCCACACATACATGCATCTTTAAGCAATTACAAGAACTGTTTTAAAAGGGAAAAAGGAGTTTTAAGTAAGAGTTTGGTTAGATATTAGAGAGGGCAAAAACATGACAGAGTTAGCAGAGTTCAAGAAGGGTTGGTTAGTGTTAATTAACATTAAGAGGCCAGTCTTTCACAGTATGTGAACCGAGTCACGAATAAACTCGAACTCATCAAAAGCAAGGGCAGTATTTCACGTCAAAAGCATGAGAGCTACCTTATTAGACTCCATGTCTTGCTAAAGTAAGGTACCATCGCCACCACTGTTTGAGTATATTTGAGAGATTCGGCTACCTTTTAAGCAAACCATTACTCTCTTTTCTTTCCCCCTCCCTTCGTCAACTTGAGTTATTCTGTCTCTCATGTGAAGCTTGTGGGAATAGGGCATGGAGTAAGGGGCACCAAGTGCCCAAGCCAGCAAGAAAAGAAAGGGACATTATTGGTAGTGACCATGTGTCAAGTTGGCTTACTGGTGTAGGAAGGGTATGTTTACCTTACAAGTATGTGACAGGTATATGTTTTGTTGGAGTCTAGATCACCTGCTCGACTTCATGTCTGTCGACAGGGCATCGATGGTTTTTCTTTGTCTTGTGAATATTTAATTCAAGTACTTGGTATGGCAAATTCATTTGACGTAGTCCTGATGATGCTCGTTTAATCTACGGTAAAATCAAATGAAGAGAGGTATTGGTTCGGACAATTAAAAAAGGATTCGACAACCCAGTGGTTCATGTATCATTAGCGTTGACCTCGTTAATCTGATCCTCCTCAAATAGATAGAACACAGTTTCGTGGTTAGATGCAGTGGATGCAACGTGACATAATATTTACTTTCAGATGCAAGGAATTCTTGCTCGTGGGGTAGCATTTGTTAGAGATATTTGAATCTCTAACGTCATGGTTGTGAAGCAGCCATTGTAAGTATTAAGTAGCTAGTGTTAGAACTATATTTCTCGTCCATTAAAAAACCAAATATTAATTATCGGAAAGATTATGATTCACCAGTGCTGTGAAGTATATATTTTTCCGAATCTATTTTCTTATAACTACAAGTTTCAATTTGTTTTTTATTTATTTATTTAAATAAAGTAAAGATAGTAACTTAATCTATACCAGTGAAATTACAGTATTTAAATTATATATATATAAAGAACACCAATTATCAAACCATTAGCTGTAAAGTGAAGGTCAAATAAAAATCATACACCTTAACAATGATACGCTTTGGATTACACATAAAACTATATTGAGCTTGTTCACTCAATAATTAGAGGCGCCATTATAGGGGAAGGGAAAATATGGAGAGGACCCAATTATCGGAGGGAGGCCATGTACTCGAAACCATGCATGCAAGTCAACAAAATTATTGAACTTGCTCTTCATAATGTTGGCCCTGTGTCGACTATGTGCTATAAGAATCTTTTCACTTATTAATTAAGGTGGCTGTTACATATTATTCCTGCTAGCAATAATGGATGATGGATTAAGTGGATCAACTAAGTGTTTGATTACCCATGATCATAAAATCTGTCACGCATCAGATTAACCAAACTCTTAATTGCTTGATTATAAAACAATTGAAAGGGTCATATCGTTATAATATATAGTTGAGATACAATGTGAACTCGAGATTTAAAGTACAGCACATGAATTATTGATCATGAAGGTATTACCTTAAAAACAACACCAAGAACAGTTTCTACTAACTCAACAGAGTGTATATATGTATTATTTTAGGGCAGACAAGGGGGTGGAGGACAGGAGATGAATGTTTAAATTCGCAGGCAATTAGTTGTAATCAAATAATGTGAGATGGGTCAGCATTGGAAGGGATAGGGAAGATTCTTAGCGTAGAAAATTGATTTGGTTTAGTCAGTTGTGAGAGGCACGTAAGGAGATGGTGGGATGCCGCTATGCCCTTGCTGTTGAGGTGCTTTTGTTTCAAGCTAGGTACTAATTGATGGATTACAAAAGTAAAGTATTTACCTTCCTCGTTCATCTCGCTCCCTCGTGTCTTTCTATTGATCAATTGAAAATAATTGTTTCCATTAGTCTAATTAATAATTATTTCTTTCCAGATCTCTTATGGCTCAAACGAAGAACAGTCGGCATGTGTAAGAGAGGGGTAAAAAGTGGGGGTAAAACAAAACACTTGCCATAAAATATATATTATTTTAGTCTCTTCTAATCTCTTCTAATCATAGTATGAAATTTAATATTGGAAGTTGATCCGACTAAAGGTAGCACTATTTTATCTATTAGAAAATAATATAAATTATATTTTAAAATTTTATCTAACAGTTTAAGTTATTGAGTTGAATTGATTTTTTAACATGGTATTAAAGCCTTGATAACATAACGGTCACGAGTTTGAATCTTACAATTTTTATTTATTTAATAAAAATTAAATACAAGGTAATGTAGACCTGTACAAGTTTTAAGCTCAAAGGATTTTTGCTTGAGGGAATATTTTAGAGAATAATATAAATCATATGTTGAAACCTTACCTAACAGCTTAAGTTATTGAACTAACAGCTTAAGTTATTGAATTAAAATGATTTTTTTAAATTACGAAACATAGATGTAATTTTGTAAAGCATGGAGTCGCATGTATCTCGAGGGAAAGGGACACAAAGCACTAGTGCTTTATAAAACCTTCAGGCTTTCGGTTATTTCAAGGTTTTTCTAACGAGGCTTAGTTAGCCCATCAAATTCCATTACACATATGATTTTGGTCACCAACTTATGAAGGGAAGTTTGCTCGACAAGCAAGGTCTCTAGCAAAGCCCTAGTCATATATCACGCTACAAGACGAGTAATATTGCTTGCTCTAACACTACACAACACTGAAGTAGTGAACTTAGTACTCACTCCACTTCACACCGTCGCTAAAAACAAAACACAATCACAGGGACTTCATGGGCCACAAAAGTAGCCATGAGAGCATGTTAGTTGCAACAAAGCACCTCACGTAATAAAATAACTAGCGAACAAACCACTCGTCTTGTTTTTCTTATTTTTCTTGGCTGGAATTGATCTACCATAACCTAGCTAGCACTACTAGTCTCGTTTATTTTTCTTGGTTGTCAGTGAACTAGTTGTCTTTGAAAGCGAAGTTTGGATATTATCCAACTTGTTCATTTAGGAACCCAGCTACGAAGGTTTGGTCACCACTCACTACCAAAAAAGAAAAAAAATATGGAGTAAAATATATTAAGTTTATCCCTATATATACTTTCGTCAAACCTATACTTTTGTCAACTAATTACACTTCAAGGAAGTAACTATTTATTATTATTTTATGATTATTTAGCTTTTAATAAGAATTAGTCACAACTAGCACATTTTATCTATTTTTAATATATTTTTTAAGATAATTTATTTGGTGATATAGCTCCTATATAAATGTAAAATATCCTCTCATGAATGAATGAAATGTATTTAATAATGTAATATTTGCATGCATAGTTAACATTGAAACTTGATTGAAATTAGTTATTGAATTATTTGAACAAAATTAGAGAATAAAGGTTAATTAAATAGATTGAAAACACACAAGCTTTGATTGATCAAATTAAAAATATCAAGGTAGAAATAAAAAATTTACACAATTAATAAAAGGATAAATTTAGAGGTTTTGTCTGAAATTAATGAAACTCTGGTAATATTAATTCGTTGTAGAATTAAAGGGAGGACATATATAATTTTTTATCTACAACTATATATTTTCGTCCCTTTGTCTTCCACATATAATCTTCCATAACTAACAAGCTATAATCTTCTTCTGTAAAAAAGGAAAAAGAAAATTAAGATTAAATTTTTTTTCATGACACCTACAAGTGAATGAACTTTTGGTACACAATGCCCCTTTCCTAGTGGAATTGTTATTAAAAATCAGGCCTTTTTTGCAAGGCTTCATACTTTTTGACACTGTCCGTGACCATAAAATTGTGTCTGATACAATCAATTTATACTTGCAAAAGAATCTTCACATTATATAAAGGGGACTTTACTTTTTTCTGCTTTCGATGAAAAAACGAGTTGCATGTTATAGATAATTTCCTACACAAGTACATAGAAATGAATCCATCGTAGCAACAAGCAAGCCGGTAAAGACACGGGAGCTTTCCATATTGTGTTTGATTGTGAATTACAAGGTTGAAATATTTTGTGATTTTGTCTGTCAAATGATAATTAATGGGTTAATATATTTTGTGCAGGAGAAATGATTGTTGGGCCAAGAAAATTTTTATTTATGGATGAAATATCTACTGGACTTCATAGCTCCACAACATACCAAATTGTGAAATGTGTGGGAAATTTTGTTCATCTAATGGAAGCAACTGTATTAATGGTTCTTCTTCAACCTGCTCCTGGGACCTTTGATCTGCTTGATGATTTGGTGCTATTATCAGAAGATTATATGTGGTGTATATATCAAGGCCCTCGAGCAGAAGTGTTAGAGTTCTTTGACTCATTAGGATTTTGATTTTCGCCACGGAAAGGGGTTGCGGATTTTCTCCGAGAGGTATTATGCTGAAAATGCTCAGTTTCTTGTTCACTTTGATTCTTGTCATATGCTATATTCTCACCTTTAAACTAGAAAATTAGTAAATAGTAATAAAAATATAACATATAATATTTCATTATTAATTTCAGATAGATTAAGCGACGGAAAATTTCCAACAGAAATAACAATGAATTACATTTTGTTGGTAGTTTTTGATGGAGGAAAAAATTTTAAAAAATAATTGTGTCGGTAATTCCATCATAAAGTTGACAAGTCATTATTTACCTATAGAATTTCTGACATAATAATTTTGTCAGCGAATGTAAGTTATTACTGACAATGCCCTCCCCTTCATTTTCTCACGAAACTGGTCACCCCAATCCGTTGGTGTCAATCTATATCTCTATATCTATCTGTAGTGTTAGGAATCTTCATTGAGTTTTTTTATGATGCTAGCTTCAATACATAAAGTAAGCAAAGACATTTTTTTTTGTAACTCATTTATATTTTAGGTTGATTTATTAACATTTTTTTTGTAATATTTGTAGTTTATTTGTATATTTTTAAGTGTTTTATAGTTTTTTTTATATAAAAATTTATTATATTAATGTATGATTTGTTTTATGTTAAACCATATATATTATTTCCTGTCTAAGAAATTGTGAAAGCAAGTGTGGAAAGATACCTGTCGATTCCGAGCTTTCTGTTCCATTTGACAAGTCCAAGAGTTCTTTCAGCTTCGTCAAAAACCAATTATATGCCGTATCAAGATGGGAGATACTCAAAAGGAGAAGCCTTGCTGATTAATTAGCAGGCATTGTTTTCTTTATATTTTTAGGACATGGCAGGTATTGTTTATCTTGTGCTCACAATTATGGTATTTTTCAGATTTTAGATTGTAATTGACAGATGATGTATCACAACACGCTTGAAATATAACCCATCTACTGTTTAATTGCATATATGACAATTCTAAAAATTGATTGACGAGGTATACTTATGGTTATCTAGAACTTTGATGTATGATATTTTAAGAAAATAAAATTTTCAAATTAAAACAGTTTTAATATGGACTATTAAGTGTATAGGATGGTTTCTAGTTAGAGCATGTATGAAAAATTATTATTTTTATTTGGTTAGTCTTTTAATTTTATTGAACTAATTATTTTACAAAATTAAAGTGCAAGGAAAAATTTCACTAAGATGGAGCTGATAATATTGTTGTCATGAGGGTTTGAAAGAATCACAATGTGAATATGTAAGATTAAATTTAAAATATTATATTTTAATTTAAACTATCAAATTTTATTTTTCATTATCCTAACAGATAATTTATTTCTACCACGTAGGTTGCACGACTTTATGTATGAGGCGCAAAAAAAGAGAAAATAAAATATGCACAAGAAAGAGATTTTTTAGATTGGGGAGAGGTGGTTGTGTGGAGGGATTTCAGACCTCTACATGTCTCAGAGGCTATCTTGAAACTTTATATTCAATATATGATGTCAGCGCATTTTGTGCAGTGGTCGCGATCCGATGTAGAGAACCAGAACAAAAGGACTCATGGTTCATTTACCATGTATATTAGTGGAATCATTCTGTTTGTTTCGCATGCGAAGCAAATGGTAAGTTTCTTTTTTATTACACATATTTTTTTATTTGTTGTTGAAAATACTTAGACTAACAATAGCTTTCTTTTGTAGGCTATGATTTTTAGACGTAAATCAAGATTGAGGGATCTTTTTGTAGAAACTCATATGCGAAATGATGATTGTTGAAAAGAGATGTAACAAGTTGTGGATAGCCGAGCTTAAAAGTTCCTGGTAAGTTAAGTTTCAACAATTTTTTCTTAAGTTATTATTTTTAAAAAATTAGTTGGCTGTTTTTTTTTTTTAGGAAACATATATCACTCGATCATAGGAGAGATACGGGGATGATCATTCCACTCATCCAAAACTTGATCAAGATTTGTGATTAGAGGCTGGATTGTCTGGTGGACCCGACATAAATCAAATTTACGATATCTCAAACACTATAGTTGGGGATATACAAACAGGTCGTAGTGTATTAAATATTGGTTCCTTGGATTTAGATTTGAGCTCCCAATCTCTGATCGTCCAGATGATTTTATACAAGAATAAGTTGAAGCTTAAACAGCCCAGCTTACTCTTGAGATGGACCGGTTTAATGCCGAGATGGTTGAAATTAGGCGATTATACTTGGAGCTATTTTCAAATCTCGATGGTACATGCGGTCCACCTCGCCCACCCAGTTCTAGTGAAGATTCGCCTTTGTTTCTGACTCCTCCTCCTTCAACTTTTGACCTTTGAATAAATTGTATTTTAATTGATAATTTTTAAATTAGTAACAAGTATTTGGTTTTTTTATTTCAGTTTTATTTCTTGTAATTATTTTTTATTTTTTTTTATTTTAGATTTTTTTAAAAAAAACAATATTAAAAAAATACTGAAAAAATTACCAACGGACTAAACCCATAGGAATGTTTCAAAGAGTTGGAGGAAAAATTACATGATTTTACCACTAACAATTACAAATAAAGTTATCAACGGATTAAATCTCTTAAAAAATTCCAGAAAGTTCAAAAACTTTTACAAGAAATGCCTCTAACAATATGTACATTATTGAAAAGTTAATGTCATTAAACCACTAATGGAATTATAAATAGTATTTTATATCGGTGATATGTCATACTCACCGATAAAATTATCGACGTAATGATATCAATGTATATTTTTGTTTTGCGTGTTTTTTTCTATCCATAAATCATTAATGTATTTTGAAAAAGTATACAAGATATTATAAAGATCGAAAAAGACAAAGTGAGCAAGAGGGACAAAATTGTAGGGAAGTTAAAACTAAAATCTTCTTGCTAAATTGTCAACCAAAGAATAGATAAAACTATTAGGTCAATTGGTCGCGCTTTCCTGCAGGGTTCTATACTAATAGCGTTGGAGAGCAACTTTGTGGAAGTTGCAACTAACCAGAGTAGAAAATTGAGGTGGCCATCCAACCCCAACCTTCCATTGTTGACAGCGACTCTCTGCCAAGTCCAGCCCTAAAAATACCAGCCTTTGCACTCTCTCACGCTTGGCTTGTGAATGAACTGTTCACCCAACATGTAAAGAAAACTCCACTGGTAAATACTATTTTAATAATAACCCTTTCGTAGTGTTGAAGAGGGAAAGCAAGAGACGAGAGGTGAAAAAACCGATGGCCAACAACCATATCTATCTCCTCCATGCTTTTGGCTTTTTTCTAGAGATATGTAGAGATGGCATTTCAGGGAGAGAAAAGGGTGGACATTTTTTTCGGTTTTTTTTTTCTTTGGCTCTTGTGTTGATGCCCTTATTGTTCACTCTACTTTACTATTTTGATCCCTTTTGTTTTGCACACCTGGCGATGAGCAACACAGAGACTTGTTGCTTTTCTTTAATGTACTGAAGGGCGTAAGAACAGATCGTTCACCTGATTAGATTGCTCGCAGAAGCAACAGCTTGATTAGGCACCAGTACATGGAAATTTGATTTGCAATTGGCATAAGTAGATTACCTTGTTGCTTAGAATGATGGCATGCGCTTCACTGATGTCCTGTGCCTAGGACCATGTCAATTTGATGAGGCAACGGATTTAGAAAAAACATCTCTTTTCTTTAGCCAGGGCCAACATTTCATTACTTCGGCTAGTCAATTTCAAGGCACATGGAGACTGAGTGACCGACGAGTGAATTTTCATTTTTAGATCTTTTTTCTGATAGCCTGTTAGTGATCCACATCTAGCCAATTTGTTGTTTTATCTTGGGGTTAACATGATTAGGTTGCCAAACCTACTAGAAATACTTTCATGGTAATTCTTAATCTATTGACCATCCTTGGATTGCAGGCTTACCATTGGGTGGTTAACGAAGAGGCCAAGCATTGCCAACTGTGACCGGTGAGGTTTTTATATATACAAGAACAAGGCACTGTAATACCTTTCCATGCAAATAAAATTCATGGAGTTTGTATAATTACATGATATCATACCAAATAGAACCTAAATTTGTCAACCGAATTCTTTGCAGCAACATCGATAGTTAAAAGAGTAACTAACAAAATACGACCTCAAATACCAGAGAAGCTCAAATGCAAACTCCACTAGACTAGAACTACGATGCAGATGATGACACGACATCTAGGTGTCTAGGTTTAAACATGGGAGTTCATAAAATACCTTGCATGCACTTCCTTACAACCATATGAATACCAATTCAAAAGGTTTTCCAGGAATAATCTACACACATCACAGAAACATTTTGTAGTTCTTGCGGAATATAAAGAAATTACCAATCCAAATTTGGTGAAATCAACAGCTGACATATCAAATTCTGGCATTGACAAGGCATGCATTGCACCAAGGTTTATTCAGGTAGGAAACCTGTCTAAGATCATGACTTGATGCTTGCTGTCTCAATTTTACGTTACACATGGGAAAATTAACATTAACATTAGGCTCTATATGAGAAAGTGGTGAAAGCAAGCAGCAGATGGTGACACCAGACTGAATTTGAACAGCAGCAGCCATTATATTGGAGTCAAACCAACAACTCCTGCACATACATGGCACAAAGGGAGGCGAATAAGAATTCCAGTATTTAATGAAAGTTTTACAGAGATGAACTGCATGCTTTAATATCAATAATTACGTAAGAACTTGGAAGGTAAGGCCCCAAATAATATGGAAGAAGAAACTGAAAATGTTCAGTACCCTACACGGAAATGTGTTCCGATCATTGCACAGAATTATCAGTCAAATAATTGGTGCTTGCTGCGTATGAGGCTCCCTAATGCATATCACTAGGAGTGTGTTCAGAGGACTTCAGTGACATAACAATACTCATAAAGCCAGGAATGCAGAGTCTAATGATTTCTGCAAATTCATAGAGTTAACAACTGGTGCTATCCAAGCAACACCAATAAATTCGTTAAAGTTCTAATTGGTCCGGTTACAAGACAAAGAGCTAAGAGAGATTCAAAAGGCTTTTAATGGACTTTTTCAAGAAACATAGGCTAAGATGGACTTCAAAAACATATTAAATAATGATGTACAAGCCTTGATTAATTTAATTCATGCTTAAAAAAGACGTGCAGGTGAACATTCATTCATTACAAAAAGATTGGAATAAGAAAATTTAAATATGTTGATTTTGACCTTTTGCTATTGTTTTGGTCATCACTAGAGCTATAAAAGAAATTTTAACGTAATTCCATTAAGAGGTGAGAGAACCGTTTGAAGTTAGGCTTCAATTATGTTAGCAAATTATGAAAACAGCTTAGTCTTATTTAAATTAGTTGGGCTATTGTTTTATTTTTCTTTTAGTTGTTATTAGGTATTTTAAAGATATTAGGGTATTTATTTAAACTTGGACTCATTGGATTATTATTATTTATTAGATTTATTCATATTTATTAGGGATATTCTATTAGACTTAGGATTATTTCTGGTATAAACATTCTTTTGTAGAGACTTTTTGAGGGAAGACTATATTTAATAATAATAAAAAAAAAAAAACCAGCATTCTTGTTGCCTTTTGTGTAGTTAAGTGATTCTCGTATCAAGTTCTTGATTGAACTTGCAAGCTTTTAAAAAGATTGATTAACTTTGTTGTGTTTTTATACTACTCGTTCGCGTCTCTTATAGGCATAAGGTGAGGGTGATTATTGCGAATAACTTTGGTTCTCCAATACAGGTTCTTGTTGGGTCAAGTTACAAACCATTGAAATCTAATTTTAGTGTATTTTGGGAGATGTACGCATCAAAAACACTCATCCTAACAAGACTCCATGAAAATGTATCATACAGCTGATGTTAAAAAAAATTGCCACTCATGCAACCATGAAAGGAAAATGCAAGAAATCAGGAACGTATTCCTCCTTGTGTCTTAGGTGATATGCCTTCCCTAGTTGGAATGAACCCTGTGTCTTGGTGATAGCCTTCCCTAGTTGGAATGAAATATGCACAGCACAATAATTGTGAGCTTGCAAGTAATTATGTTGGTGACATGAATATTCCCTCAATACAGGAATTCCATCAAGAAATTTAGTCAAAAATGAATTTTCTTCCATAGAGTCGGTCAAAAGGAATCTAGCTCCTGCATGCAGTAAAATCCTAGTACCGAAATTAATATAGAATTGAACCCTCACAAAGACTACAAAACTTAGAAGTTGTTGGGTGGTGGGATAGATGCCTTGCTTTATGCTTTCAAGCTAGGTGTTTTTACATCTGGCACTCCAACATGATCACAAACACATAATGCTGTAATACTACTGTACCAACTACTACTGTACCATGTGATTTCTACAGTCAAATCATTGCCAGAAGTACCGAGATATCAAATGCACATTATCAATAATAACCTTATCACACAATCATATACAACACAGGCAAACCTTATCACACAATCATATACAACACAAGCAAACAATAAGGAGGTTACACATTACACACGTGTACGCAAGCATATACACAGCTGTGAAGATTGCATGCACATCCATAGAGTTAAGAATTCCATTGGAAGTTTTTAGGTCTTCTTCAATAGAAATTGATAGCCATAATTTTCAAAATTTTAACTAGAAATTTATCAAATGCTTGTTGCTTTCCAAATTTGATCAAGGAATGGATCAGCCAAGTCATGACCATCTAGTTACTAGATAAATGCAACAGCTGGAGAGAAGAAAAATAATCATACATACCACATGCCAATCTACCGCCTGCATTCCCAGTGGTTGAGCTTAGTTCATGCCCACCTATAGATGAAAAAAACAACCAGGATGGAGAAGAAATGTAAAGAACATCAAAAAAACAAAGTTCATCAAAGTAAGTGATTCACACTAAGTTGCAAAAATGTTAAGAGCATCAAAAAAGCAAAGTTCATAAAAGCAAGTGGTTCACACTAAGTTGCAACCATAATTTCCTACTAAATGAGACTGGAACACCATTTTGTGCCTTCATTCCTAAAGAAGTTCCTACTTTATATTCATAGCCTTGTAACACTAACAAAATAGCAAAACACAAGTTTCAAGCATTATAAAGTTAGTTTCATCCCCTGTCTCCTGTGTCCCTCCCTCCTCACACAAGAGACAGACTGTTTCTCATGGTTGCAGTGAGCGTAAAGGTATTAAAAAAAGTTTTTAAACAAGCACAAGTAATCATTTATAATTGGAAGCTAAGTTTGAGAGGTAACAAAGTTGATGTTGCAAAGGTTTGTAACCAGGATGCCTCCACAGTGCAATGAGTATCAACCACAGGTATACCACAATGGATAGTAAGATAATCTGAATAAGAACCTACCCTTTCCAAGGTCATCCTCTAGCTCATGAACCACAAGTGCTCTTCCAATCACTGCATTAGGACCACTCAGTGGTATCTGCACAATTTATTTATATTATTATTATAATTATTACTATTATTATTTTGATCAAAACTCCAAAACTGAGTAAATGCAAATAAATAAAGGAGAAAAGTCTGAGATAAGAGCAACCCACAATTCCAGCCAAGCAAAGAAACAAATTACACTTCATGGCTGTTGAAAAATAAAAAATAAAACATTACGTTTCAGTTAGAAACATTACCTGGCTATCCACTATTGTTGCCTCTGCCACTCCTGTAATATCAAAATTACAGAAATAACTTAATTGGTTCAGAGAAGCCCATAAAAAACAAATGAAAATCCAGAAAGACATTACCATCGGCATTAGCAACTATGTTTCCCAGGTCACCCGCATGACGGATTTCATCCTCAGGAGCTCCATGTGTCAATTTTTTAGGATTAAAATGCGCTCCTGTTATTTGAATTTGAAAAAAGAAATTATAAATACACCAGTCAAGCATCAAAATCATCTCTGCATTAAAATAGTTTGCTGACAAGCTTTCATGCCCTACCTGTTGACATGCATCCATTTGTTGTGTCACCAAACTCATGCTACAAAAAACCATGATTTGAAAAGGAAAAGAATTACAATTTCGAAAGTAAACTATATTAAGTCCAAAGATGATAAAAACTAAAGCCAAGAATACTCACCAAGTGGAACCCATGAGGCCCTGGAGTAAGCCCAGTAATACGAACATTCACTGTTGTAGGACCTATCGAAAGACAAAATGCAAATACCATGTATATGACCATCAAAGCTCCTATGTTTAAGACTTTTGACATTAACCTCCACTGAACTGAAACCATTATGGTCATATGACTTGGGATGGTTGACTATTCAAGCTTCTCAGTGATGGAAAGAACAAAAACCATATCAGCTAATTCAAGTCTCAGGAATGCTTTGCATCTCCTAATTCCAGATTTGAAATTCAAAAATTCCCACAAGACAGTATTCCTTTTGGAAACTACCTTCCGGAAAAAACAAAGAATCAAAAACTAAACCTCAAAACAGGTAAACAAAATCAAACCATCAATCAGAAAGTTTGTGAAAACCAAAAAGAAAGGTACTTGAAATCATTCCCATACAAATATCCTGAAATATTTATTTTTTTCAAATTTTATATTTTAAACATGAGAAATCAAATACCAACCTGTCTGAAACAAGTACAGGAACACTGATTATCTAGTTCCAACCTCATTTTACCTTCTTGCTAACTAATTTCAAAGTCAACAACTTCAGTTACAATCTGAATTTTCCAAAAGACAGGCATAATAAATATAAACTCAGCAAGGATAAAATCACCATGCGGTTAGCACACCCATCAAGAAACAACTTCAATTGATCCAAAAAAGATTCTTTCTCGGTCAAAAAAGAAAGCCCATCTCCCAAAAAAAAAAAACATTACTCTTTCTTCATCATCCAACATAGAATGAAAAGGTCAACCTCAACCAATAAAACATTCACAACAAAACCTTAAAGAGAGAGAAGAGTGACAGACCATCGTCTTCCTGGGACAAAGTGACGACGCCTTCAACACTGGAAGTGCCTTTAAGGACAGCAACAGCTTTCTTGGAAGCAGCAACAACAAAAGGAGGTTGCTGCTTCTTGGCAGCCAGAGAGAAGGAAAAGGATTGACGCGGGAGCTTAAGGGAGACGCCATGGAATGAGGAATGATTTGGGGGAAGTGGGGAGAGAAGAGGGTGAAGAGTTGGTGTAGTGGCTGTGAGGATTGCGTTGGCTGCCATTGCAGCTGCTTGCATTTCTCTTCTTTTTAGATAAAATGATAATGTTCGACGAGCTTCTTCTGGTGGGTGGAGTCTGTACCCTGTAGAACCATATAAGGCCAGTGTCGGTCTGTTGTTGCTATATGGAGATGGGCTTTCGGCTTTCAAAAAAAAAAAAAATTCCTTGAGCAGACTGCCTCCTATAATTTTAAAACTCAACTCTTGATCGACCAGGACAAGATGTAAATTATGGATCAAAAAGTTAATCTAAATTGATCTCAAGAAAAAAAAAATTATTTAAACTATTTTAAAAAAAAAAAAAAAATAGGTTAATGACTTAGTTTTTACTGAATTATCAAATTAATCTAGGTTTTTAATTAAATCAAATAAAAAAAAATTCTTCAGTCAAATTAGTTTATATTTTAATTCAGTTGAATTCTGAGTTAACCCAGGAAAATAATATGAGTTTTTAAACTTTTCTGCTTACATCCAAATTGATGCATCCACATAAAATTATATTTTTAAGCCTTCCCTGATAATAATTGAAACTTAATGATAACATGAGAAACAAAATCACTTGACAACTAGATTAAGAATTTTGATGTTACGTGGACATAGTTGTGAAGATGGTTGAGTTTATTCGAATTCTTTCTTCTTCTTTTTAGGTTTGAAAATTAAAGATTTATGCCTAATCATAGGAGATCATTTATTTAGTTTTTTATTATAATTATAATTTGTAATGTATTATTGAAATTAATAAGAGTTAATATAGAAGGAGAAATCATTGTTCATTTCCTCATGTATCAATAATGCTCACTTAAACTGAAACAGTGATTTGTTTTTTTGTTTTTTTTTAACACTTCTTAAAGAAGTAAAGGGATTTTAAAAATCATATCTACATTCTATATGTATATTCAATTTAAAATCATAAATATTCCTATTTTTTAAGTAATAATATAGATTACTTGATATCATAATTTAATTATAGAATGCCTTGATTAAAAACTAATAAGGGTGTTGATAATACCTAATTTAATCTTTATATCATCATAAATTAATTTTAAAACAATTTACCTTGATGTAAGTTGGTCTAGTATTAGAGATACTTGCCTCTTTTTTATTCTTCTTTTTTTTTCTAATAATATTCTCTTGCATTGCTTGCAAATTGACTTTTAATGTCTTTTTATTAGTCCTAAAAATGTATTTATTTTATATTAAATAGCATTTACTTTATAGTGAGAGCATATGACATTTTAAAAATAACATATCTTTATATTTCAAAAACAGATAGTAGACATCGTTCCTTTCACTCAATTCCATATTTTTCATGAAAATTAACAAATTATGGTTTTTCAATAATTTTAAAGTGTTATTTGTTAATGAAAATTAAAGACAATGAAAATTACCATCAAATGGGGGATAAAATGAGTGAAAACTACTTTGACTTGAAAAAATAAATAAAGAAAAGAAGGATATGATATTTATAACAAAACGTATATGAATTAAATGCACGAAGGTTTGATCAAACACATCTTCAATTGGGGTTTTATTAAGTTTGAAAGCTTAAAAAAATAACATGGGGGGGTAAGGTACGTAATTAAATTCCTTACATTCAAGGATTCAACTGCATTTATTTAACATTCAGGATTTTGAACTAATTAAGTTATTAAAACAATTACATGGTGTAAGGTATTTTATTTTTATTACAAATATCCTTAAATAAAAACTTTTATAAAAAAGCAAAGGAGTTCTTTCTGCAAAACGTGTGAGTATTGATGAAACAATTAAAAGTTGGTAAAAGGAAACCTCGTCAACGAAACACTGGTTCAACTCAAGTTGAACGAGCTTCAAGAGTTATGGATCCTCTAGACATTGCAGCATCTTTGCCGGAAAATAGCAGAGGACTAAACAGAAAATTTTCGACTATGTGGTGCGAGAAAGTTCTTCCAACTGCCAAGGATGAGTATTTGAAGGGTTTGCCTGTTTGTGATCCCACTGCACAGCACGAGGCCAATTTAGAAAAAGCAATGCGTGTTTTCCTGTCAATGGTCAGGGGACCTGCAG
Organism: Populus davidiana; assembly: GCA_030145905.1. Lineage (NCBI taxonomy): Eukaryota > Viridiplantae > Streptophyta > Magnoliopsida > Malpighiales > Salicaceae > Populus > Populus davidiana. Next base: position 22,553,900 of record CM057792.1, on the reverse strand, counting down.
TTCTGCAGTTTGCTAAAAAGTTGGAGGATCGATGAACGCTAATCCATCTGGAAATCCGGGAGGCAACTATGTGATCCTGTTAGTTTGACAGGGAAACAATGCATGCACCAGCGACACAGTGTTGATAATGGTGTGACGCTTAGCTCCAGCCAAGCCTCATTCAAGTGGATATGTTTTCCTTCATGCCTGTGCCTGTGGTCGTTCACGTCAACTACTATCTGACCCTTTTGATTTTGAATCAGCAAATATATCTTCCAATTGCTTCACAGATTGTGACAAACTCCTTCATGCTATCCAATTACCAGAGGGAAGCAATATAGGACCGATTCAGTCATCTTCATGGAGTTTGATTCGTGTCGCGGGTGCCAGGTACTATGAATCTTCTAAGGGCCTGTTGCAAAGTGGGTTCTCTTCTACACATAAATTTCTTTCAAAATGCACAATATTTCTTGAGAAACCAACAAACCTAAATGGTCTACCAGCCACAAATGTGCAGCAAGGTTCTGCAATTAGGTCAAGTACAGATCCCCAGGTTGACTTTAATGGTGACGCAGATAGAAAGAAGACTGTATTTTTCTCAGGAGATATGGATACAGGGGTGGAAAATCAAAGAAAATTGTCAGTAAATAGCAAATTATATGAAAAAGAAATCAGTTTTGGTAGAATTATTCCAAATTTTACAATGAGAAAGCCTTTTTCTGAGGTTGTAGCTGGATCGTCAGCTGCAGATTCAGGATTCCGTCCCCTACAGCACAGGAAACAGCACCCGTCAATTTCTGAGAAAGGTTCCAAGAAAAACCGGGGGAGAGATATTAGTGATCGGGGCTGTCCTAATGTTGGTCAAGCATCTCACAAATCTGAAGATTTTTCATCTGTCCAAGAAATTTTACATGGAAAGGCTTCTAATGGTGGCCTAGATGGTGATTCTTCCCTACAAATAGGAAGTAATGCAGTCCCTATGAATACTATTGGCGGTGAAGTGGTGAAATCTTCTAAGCATGCAATAGTTTATGTTGGTTTTGAGCACGAGTGCCCCCATGGCCACCGTTTCTTATTAAGTCTAGATCATCTCAATGAACTAGGATCTCTGTATCCTTTGCCTGAAGAGTCTCATGTACCTTCTATGGAAACTTCTGACAATAGTCTAGCTGATCCTTCAAACTTGGGTAGAAACAGTAGCACTGGTAAAGGTCATCGAAGTTCAAAGGAAAAGGCTGTTGCTACTGCAAATGAACTGAGAAATACAGACAAGTCAAAGGAGATGGGGGTAAATGGTAATCTATCTGTTAATGGGCTGATAAAGTTCTCTGGATCAGGGAAGGAACAGAAACTGACATCTCTCAATGTTCCAACACACTCCAATTTTATGAAATGTCTTAGTTTTTATAAGCCTTGATGACGGTGGAAGTGCTTTCTCCATGTTGAATAGAAATTTTTCAATGTATATGAATTGCCCGTACTTCCAGCTATCCAAGAACAAGAAGGATCCACCAGAAGTCAAGTTTGCTGGCACAGTATCACAGTTGCAGAGAATTTTTCTGGTACATAATGTTGCTAGTCTTTTCATACATTTTCCTGGTTTCTATGTTGTTAGTTTACTACTTCTATGGCATCTTCAAGCTGAAATTTGTTGTGATCCGTGTGTTCATTGATATAGCTAACGACAGCTTGCCCCTATATCATAAACGGTGGTGGTATGTTTTGATACCTGTTTAGGCCCATGATAATTTGGAAAGCATGCTCTGTGGGATCATTGCTGACAAAAAGACAGTGGGAGTTGAGAATATAACACAGTTGCTTATATGTACCTTAACAAATTTGATTCATATTTCATCAAATTATTAGTGCTAGTTTTTTAGAATATGAGACTATATGGTTCTAAAGGTTTATGTCTTTGGTTATTTGAGTTTAAAAAGTCCACTGTTATGCAAGAAATTAAATATGGTTGGTAATTAACTTATTTTCCTGCATTAAGAACCTACTGTATTGATTCAAATAATATCACAATTTATAGTAATGGAAAAATTAAAACCATCAGTGATCTTAACGTTTTCTGAGATTATTACGTTGTTATCCTTCAGCTACACCAGTGGGACTTCTGTTCTCAGATAACCAATACTTATATAGTCATCGTGAGCTTATATATATATATATATATATATATATATATATATATTATTCATGTTTTAGCAGTGTGTTGTTTCAGGCATCGTGCCTCCCACCATCGGTTGCAGACTGTGAGCAAAAGTTGCAATTGAGCCTTGGATGTCAAGTGGTTCAACCACCAGAGAGTTTCCTTACTCTTAGACTTCCATTTGTGTGTGGTGTGCAACTAGAGGATGGAAATCCAGTTCCTCTTAATGCTTTTGAAAGTCAACCAGAAATGACAGCCTGGATCATGAAGGGCACAACTCTGCAAGGTTTTCCAAGGCAAGTAAACTCGGTGTGGAACACCAACATAGTCAGAATTTCTGAACCTTGTAATTTGGACAGCACATTATTGACCTATGGCTTTAGTTAGTTAATGGAAGCAGATCGAGCGATCTGCTTTACCTATACCAAGGTGCGCTTTTAGCAATTTAAATAATTCTCTGAATTTTTGTGTTTATGTTTTAATTTTTGCTAAATACATTCAGGAGTTGGTTGTTATCTTTTGTTTATTTATTTGGAATTTTTTCTTTTCTTTTCTGAAACTTCTTATATTAAATTTCTTACCCACACAATGTGGTCTTAGCCCCCCACTAGTTAACAGGGAAAAATGCCCCTAGAGATTTACTAGGAAAATATATGAATTCATGCAGAGAGTCTGGAGTTACAGCTGATCATATGAACCATTAATGGAGCTGAGAGACAGAAGAAGTTTTTGTATGCACCCGTATGGCTAGGATTATGACTTTCCTCAATGAAGATGAAGCTCAACGCCAAGTTAAACTAGAAACTTGACTTGGAGATGCATTTGCAGTGCAAGGATTTGAATAACTTTTGAAGCTGTATGGGGTGATTGGTGAGCTCGAACCTGAAAACCGAGGAGTTGACAGCATTTAATCATTGCAATGTATTTTGCTTTAGTCTCGCTCTAAAACATTCTCTCATTTTTTTATTTTTTTTTTGTTATTCACCGGGGTACTTTTTATCTATGCAGAATTCAGAACTGAAGCTGGCTGGTGCTGCCAAGAAGTGATCATTCTTGTAGCTATGGTATGCCTCTTTCAAACGCAAATTTGAAACGCAACTAGATAAACAGCTTAGAATGATGTTCTTTAGTGAGACTTAGACTGGTTGGTTTAATTTTTCTGCATTTTCTTCCTTGTTTCATGACCCTCGTTAATTACTCTCTATTGATAAGCACTTGAGAAATTAACAAATCCTGATAATTCAAGTTATTGTCAGTGCAATCAATAATTTTCTGTATGTGTCTCATAAAAGCCTCCCCCATGGGCCGAATTGGGTTCTCAACTGTCCTTGGAAAATATTTAGGATGCTTAAACCAGTCGAATAGAAAGTTGCCTCTTCTCTTTCAAGTTTATTGATTTAATAAATTTTATCTTTTTTCCTTGTGAGCTCTGTTAAGTATTGTTGCAACATGGAGGCAAGGTTCCTGCTCATGTGGAGACCCAAATATAGATCTGTGGTGTGAACTCTAGCGGACTCTAGCACAAAAATGATTCCGTCTGTGGGAGTTGGATTTCATTTTGACATGCTAAGGCTAAGTTGGCAAAACTGAGAGGAGAAACAATTATGTGAAAGACATTGCAGACAGCAGCTGGTGGTTTTGCTCTTCCAAAAATGGAAATACGAGGATGACTGGCCGACATTTATTAAGAATAAAATTGTTCCAGCTACCAGAGTAAAAGCAGTTATTCTCAGTGTACTTGTGCAGGAGGGAATGCAAATGGAAATATGGAGGGTATTTTTTTTTTTTTTTTAGAAAAAAACACAGTGCAAAAAAGGTAAAGTAAAACAATTGAAAGTAAATTTTCACGAGTAGCACTCGCGTGCTATAGATGGCATCTGTGCTCGTTTCGAGTTTCCATTATAAGTAACATCTTTCTTTCTATTTCTACCAATGACAGGGAACCACATTCCAGCCAAAACAGCCACCCTCAATAACTCTCACCACTCACATTTCATTTCTAGAGGTATATTTAAAACTTCATCTCAATTAATTTGATGTATTTTATGTTTAATTAGTGTTAATTTAATTTTATTGAATGTTAAGATTTTGAATTAGAAATTAGGTTAATTAGATGTAATTTAAATTGTTAATTAGATATAATTGTGTTATTTTTTTAAATAATCAATTATTTTAGGTTGTTGTGGATTGTGAATTAACAAAATTATTTGTTTGAAATATTATTGTTGATTTAGTTTAAATTATAGATTAAGTTAATTAAATATATTTTAGTTGATAATTAGATTATTTTATTAAATAATGAATGTTATATTTTTAGTTGATCATTGATGTACTTTCATTAACCCCAACATATTAATAAATTAGAATTATGTTTTGTTGTGTTGTTTAATAGAATCTCTGATAATTCAGGAATATTATCTTCCATGGGGATATCATTGTCAATTCCAACAATTGTATCACTTATAATGGAAGAAGCTTGTTAATTTGTTGATGCAGTAAAACAGTGATATATAAAGAATTCTTTGCAATACAAAATCCATCGTTCAACAAAGTCTTATATTCAGATGTAGTGTGTTCAAGAACCAGTAGATGATATTTGCGTGGGGGTATCACCAAAAATCTAATTCATAAGAAATTATAAAATTGAAAGGGCCGCACACATGTTAGAACCCTTTTATTTTACAATGTCATCATCAAACTAACTTGAATCTAATTGCTGAGGTGATGTTGATAATTATAAAAAGAAAATTATATACAAGTATAGTAATGATTCAGGTACTGTGTAGAGAGATTATGGGCATAGAGTCTTTTAATGGAAGGTGTGGACGATTAAACAAAAAAATATTGGAGATGTTATTTGGTACATATAAAGAGTCATTTCAAAACCTACTTGGAATTTTAATGGTGCCAGATTCATATCCATAAACAATTGTCATTTGTGATCATAAAATTATTAATGCCAATAAGACAACATTTAGGAGAATATTTTGGACATTTAATGCTTCAACTAATGGGTTTTAATATTGTTGTTTTCTAATTAGTATTGACAACAATCGCCTTTATAGGAAGTACAAGGCTAAATTATTGATTACAGTTACTTATGATATAAATAATGAACTTCATTATTAGTTATGTTTTACTATTGTAGAAGAAGAGACAAATTGTAATTGAAGTTGATTTTTGAATTTGTTTTGTTGATATGTGATAGGAGGAGCAACTAAATTGTATATTATATCACATAGATATGTGGCAATAAAGAGTTATATGAAATGAATTTTTCTTTAGTATACTGGATATCATTATTATTGTTCTTATATTTTATAAGTAATTTCAACATAAAGTTTAAAAGAGTTTCCTTGAAAACTAATATTGCATAGGATGTGCATAAATTTTTCTAACTAGAAGTCTGATATTTTGCAAGAGGAGTAGGCGTCCTGCGGGACAATGTACTAGCTCTAAACTAATTACTGTTGCTTAATAGGAAAGTGAATTAACAGTGGAAATCTTGTTGAAAAAGTGAAATATCACAATTTTAATTTTTGTTTTTTGGTGCAGTGGAAAAGAAAAGAAAAACTAAGCTTCTACAGGAGAGGATCGCCCATTCCTGGAAGAGGTTGATCCCAGAGCGTAAACTCCGATGTGTAGTTGCACACGCATTAGCTTCTCTGTAAGGACGATGGATTCTAACCTGTCCCATGCCCACCAGGAGACCTTGTCTTTTCGCCAACGGTGAGGGCGTGTTTGAGAGTATAATTGTGGTTTTTTTAAAAAAAAAAATTTATTCAAAAAAACATGTTAATAATGTTATTTTATTTTTTAAAAATCATTTTTAAAATCAACACATCAAAAACATATTAATTTAAAAAAAAAATCCAAATTTTTTGAAAAGCGCTTTTGGACCGGAATGCCAAACACCCCCTCAAAAAGCAAGATAGGCTCTGTACCTTCAAACACAAGTGAGTATGTATTTTTTAAATATTTTTTTATATTAAAATATATATTAATGATATTTTTTTATTTTTTAAAAATTATTTTTGACAACAATATATTAAAATAATTTAAAAGCACTAAAAATATATTAATTTAAAATAAATAAAAAAATAAAAAAATTTAAATTTTTTAAAAAACACTTTTAAAACATAGAAATAAACACACCCTTTATAAAGCAAACCCACAATTTATAATTATATAAATTTAATAAACTTGTATCTCAACCATCTTTTCTCTTTAAAGTTCTCCAGTTTGATAAAAAGAAAAACAAAAATAAATAAATACGAGAGATGAGAAAGTAGTATGCTAATAAATAAATTCAATAATCTATTGACAAAAAAATGGAAAGTGATCTCCTTTCCACATAGAATGACTGGTGATGCACATGACTGGTAGTTGAAAAGTAGGAATTCGAGACCATCTGGCCGACTAGATCACGAGATTTGAACCTTACGCTGAAGATATGGGTTTGAATCCACCCTTCAATAATAATATTATTTAATTTAACTCATGCTTCATTTATTTCTATTGTACTCTTTGTGCAGTCTCTGTTTTGTTTCATCTATATATTTTAAATTATTTCCCAATTTTGTATGAATTCATTGAAAAATATCTTGAAATCTTGGCTAAAAATATTACAATTTATAGTTTTTTTAAAAAAAAAAAAATTATATTCATAAAAACTACATAATACTAAATATACATTCAGTGAAATTATGGTGAAATTAGGGTTTCATTTTCTTCATGAATTTTTTGGCCTGTAACCGGAACAAATTAAGCCCCCAGACCGCAGTGCTTTACATATTCATTAATGTAAGAGGCAAAGCAAGCAACTTTACAGCTATAATTAACCCGAGTACTAGAGGAGTTCTCAATTATCTAGTTAAGTCTTTCAAAAAATAATATAAGGGAATCACAACTAATTAATCAAGCAAATTAACATTCTTAAAATGCTACACAGTATATATTAATCAGTACATGATTCGGGGACGGGCTAGGAGTATTTTCACTACTAAAAAGTTGATAAATAGCAATAAAAACACCAATAAAAAATATTTTATTGTAATTTCTGATATAAATAAAAACATAAAATTTATGTTGGTAATTTCCGATAGAAGTTATTACATATTTTTTTTCCGTCAATAAATTCTGATGGAATAGAAAAAATAAAAAATAAAAATTATGTCAAAAATTTCAATGGAAAGATGACATCAATATTTTCTCTGAGAGAATTTTTTACAACATTTCATCAAAAAAATTAAATGAAATAAAACTCGATAGTTCTCTCTTCCCTTTACTTTCTTCTTCTTCTTCCTGTCCAAAAACAAGCAGTCCCCTCCCTTTTTTTTTCCTCACAAATCCAAGCACCATTCTCATAAATTCAGCCACCCCAAACCGCCGGCATCGACGTAAATCTATCAATAGTTCAGCATCCCTCTCTTAGTTCAATTTCTTGTGAAAATTTGCTACACCAAGTAAGTAAACCTATCATTTTTGTTTTGTAACCCATTTGTTTTTTAGGTTAATTTATTGATTGTGTTTATACTATTTGTGGTTTGTTTGTATATTTAAGTATTTTACAGCTTTTTCCTAGAGAATTATCTTGTATTAATGTATAATTTGTATGATAAGGTTTGTTTTCGACCTAGGGGGAATTGTTTTCATTTGTCATTTGATAAAATTGAATTTGATTTTATAATTTAGGTGTGTTATAATTGAAGAAATAGTGGGTTATTCAATGGGTACCAAGTACATTTTATCAATTTTATTGTCAAGTTGAAAATTTTAAAAAATTTATGGAAATATTGAGACAGTAACATAATAGATTGAGCCAAGCCAACTATGATTAACCTGCAAAACCCGCAATCTAAGATATGAAATCATGATAAAATCATGAAACCCATACCAAGACAAATTAGAAAACTTAATTATAATGAACCAAATATTGAATGTTGAAAGAGAAAAAAAATATAAAATTAAAAAAGGATAAAAAAATAACTTGAGTAAACCTATATCAACAGTGGGTGCAACATCGCAAACCGAGGCAAATTTGTCCAGACATAATAGGAAAAATGTTAAGGCGATGCTAGTATTTTTAAAGAAGCAAAAGATAAATTATATTAATTTACTAATATAAAATAGGAAACCATAATTTAACAACATGAAAAACAAAGCAAACTCGGGTGAATATCCTAAACCCGAGTTAGTATTTCAAAATCATAACTCGTGAAATATTAGACTCAAGCTTAATCATAAAGGCCTATTCGCAACCAATTTAATATTGAAGGATAAAATAAAATCTAAAAAACTTGTCAATTTAGAAAATAGCAATAAAAAAAATTAGGATTAGACCTGATAAAAAAAAAATAAAGAAGGTTGAAATCGTAAAAAGACATCAATTTTATAAATCACCTCAAATAAAAAAAATAGCAATCAAAATAATAGGGACCCAATATGAGAGATGAAAAGATTAAAGAATGATAAAATTGGAATTAATTTTCAAATGAAATAATTTTTTCAAATAAAACAATTATAATTAAGAATAGATGGAATAAATTTGAAAGGGAAAGAAATTGAAAGGCTGGTGTGATTTTTCAAAGGGTAGCGTGCAAATCAATGTGAAGGAGAGAGAAAAGAAGGGAAAAAAATGAACCAGTATGAAACTGGATGGAATCACCCTACTCGCGCCACCTAGGTATAAGAAGGATGCCGAGACAAATCAAATAATGCAATGAAAACATGACCATCAGAGGTATTCGCAAGTGCTGCCTGAAAGTGGTGGAGCGGCTGATGCGTTACATGCACCAACAACTTTATTTTTTTTTTTTAAAATAAAAATACCCCTAGGACTAAATAATAATGACAAAAAACTATTATGAAATTACTTATAAGCTCTTAAAGCCAAGGTTAAAAAATTTTGATGGTAAGGGAAATTGAGCAATTACACTATTTATAGTAAAATAAAATTCCTATAAATGCTCTGGATTTAAGGTTAATTTTTTTAACTTGTAAAGGTAATACAATAGTTTAATTGTTACAAAAAATTCAAAAAGAAAATGTTGCCCCAGAACAAATAAAAATAACAAGTTAACCTTGTGAAAAGACCTTTTTATCTCTAAAGTCTAGTTCAAATGATTTTTTTTTGTTAAGGGCAAAACTATAACTTTATTGTTAGAATCCAAAATAAATCACAGGGTATATGTAGAGTGATTTTCTCATATCTTTAGGCTTATGAAACCCCCATCTTTAGAAGTTTTACAAAGCATTAAATATATAGGCTATAAATCCTACCTTAACTAGGAAACAAGATAAAAAACCAAAATCACAAAGAAATGAAGCATGAAATCCGAAAATAATAAGGAAAATCATAAAAACTTCCAAAACCAAGGTCCTAGGGTGAGATTTTTAAAATCTAAAAATCCAACTGTCAGAGTAGTAATTCCATGACCAATTAAAGAATAATAGCTTTCAGAAACTCTTGTAAAAATTTAAACGCGATCCAAAAGTCAGATAAAAAGTTATGGTCCTTTTAACCATTATTCTAGTCTGACATGACCAAACCTCCTCTTGAATCTAAACCTATCTTAATAATCCATAAATATATTTACTACACCCTCCACATAATCTATCTAAAATAAATAATCTATCTAAGATAAATTATCATCCAGTTATAGAAATTTAATATCTCACTATTCAAAATCATCTGTTATCACATACCCCACTTCATCACATACCCCACTTCAGTCAGATCACAAGACGTAGCTCTTATCTTGTATTCCTACCTGGCAATCACACACATACTCCTTGAAGATGAATGCTTCGCTGTGCATGCTTGGTGAGATGGTCCCAGCATTGTATATACAGGTCATTGGATACCGGGTATAGCAGGGTTCGAATTGCTTTGAGAGTTCAATATAAGGGGCTCACAAGCACCCTAATGGAACATAGATTTCACATCTAGCAAAATTAGGTGCATCCTGGGAGCGTCACTTCTTCCTAGTGATACTACCAGCTCACAATAGCATTTCTAATTTTCTCCGTCCATTTTGATCCTTAGAATTGAGCACCATGAGTAATTTTATTCTCATCGAACGGATAACGATCGGAAGGGTGGCGGATGACTTTCATTCTAATGCATTCAAGGCTGCTTTGGCTGAGTTCATCAGCACCTTAATTTTTGTGTTCGCTGGACAAGGGTCAACGATGGCCTATAACAAACTCACATCTAATGCACCAACATCCCCGGCTGGGCTGATTGCCGTGGCTTTGGCACACTCGTTTGGCCTATTTGTGGGAGTTGCTGTCAGTGCCAACATCTCTGGAGGCCATGTCAATCCGGCCGTCACCTTTGGTGCCTTCATTGGTGGCAACATCTCTCTCCTCCGTGGCATTCTGTATTGGATTGCTCAGCTCCTTGGCTCCACCGTCGCTTGCTTGCTTCTTAAGTTTACCACTCATCACATGGTGAGTAGCTACTAGCTAGATATAATTATTAAAACTAAGAAAAGTAACCTTACGATCCAAAAATGTCATAAATATAAACTTATTTAACAGCATATCTTTCTAATTAACAATATTGGAAACAAAATCTTGTGCAGACAGTCTCAGTGTTCACTTTGTCCCCTGGGGTGACTGTATGGAACGCATTTGTCTTCGAGATTGTAATGACTTTTGCCCTAGTTTACACCGTATATGCAACAGCCATTGATCCAAAGAGAGGTGACGTGGGAGTCATTGCACCTCTAGCCATTGGCTTTGTACTTGGAGCTAACATTTTGGCTGGTGGAGCATTTGAAGGAGCAGCTTTGAACCCGGCCGTGCCTTTTGGACCGGCTTTGGTGAGCTGGAACTGGTACCACCACTGGGTTTACTGGGCTGGACCTTTGATCGGAGGCGGGCTTGCCGGGATTGTTTACGAGCTTATCTTCATTAGCCACAGTACTCATGAGCCCCTGCCCGGTGGAGAGTTTTAGAAGGAAATTACAAATAAATCGTTGCATCTACTAGTAATTTATAATCTATATTTAATTTCTTCTTCTTAATTTTTAGTTCTGTTTTGTTTGGACTACGTTGGATTCGTTGTTACGAGCACTTCAATTTTCCTTTGTAAGTTGGTTTGCTGGTCGAGCGTATGAGGTATTGATGTGTTGATTATCTCCTTAATCACTATTATTGTATGATTTATTTTATGGACATGAGTTCTTATGGTCTTATGCCAAAGATTTAACTACCTTGCTTTTATCGTTTTCTTAGCCTTTGGGTAGATAAAATATCCGAGTCAAACAAGGGTAGACAGGTAGTTGATAGCAGATTGCGATCAATAAATTTTTTTTGGATTCGAGATCATTCTCAAAAAACACATTTTATGGACCACTTGAGTGAGTAAAACCTCGATGAATAATGTGTTGTTGAATTGCAGGAAGCCAGAAATATTTGCAGACTAGCTAGGGCCATGCACCGGCCCCTAAACTACCCAGCTATTTCTTCCATTGTTTTGCCTTGTTCATGATCATGTTCCTCTGCTTCATGATGTCCCATAACTTCAGCTACTAGCTATACGTAATTGCAAACAAATAAGCAATGCCAAGGGAAACTCTTTTCGACAAGGTTACTTCTGGCACTGTATTTATTAAACTCTGAGCAGCATTTGAGTTCTTGGCGTTAAATATATATATCAGCTTGTTTGAGCACACTCCATTATAATCACTAGATCAGATATCAATGTGGTATTTTTTTTTCTTAATCAGCAAGTGGGTGGCTGGAAAAAAAAAACAAAAAAAATCTCCGTTCTAATTAGCAAAAGAAAAAAAGGATATGGAAGATTAAAGCCAAGATAAGAATTCAGGATACTGGTCATTTTGGTTTGCTGGTCGAGCGTATGAGGTATTGTTGTGTACTTGTGTTGATTATCTCCTTAATCACTATTATTGTATGATTTATTTTATGGACATGAGTTCTTATGGTCTTATGCCAAAGATTTAACTACCTTGCTTTTATCGTTTTCTTAGCCTTTTGATAGATATATAAAATATCCAAGTCAAACAAGGGTAGAAAGGTAGTTGATAGCAGATTGCGATCAATAATGTGTTGTTGAATTGCAGATAGCCAGCAATACTTGCAGACTAGGTATTTCTTCCATTGTTTTGCCTTGTTCATGATCATGTTTCTCTGCTTCATGATGTCCCATAACTTCAGCTACTAGCTATACGTAATTGCTAACAAATAAGCAATGCCAAGGGAAACTCTTATTGACAAGGTTACTTCTGGCACTGTATATATTAAACTCTAAGCAGCATTTGAGTTCTTGGCATTATATATATATATATATATATATATATATATATATATATATATATATATATATCAGCTTGTTTGAGCACGCTCCATTATAATCACTAGTTCAGATATCAACGTGGTATTTTTATTTTTTTTTATCAGCAAGTGGGTGGCTGGGAAAAAAAAACAAAAAAAAAACCTCCATTCTAATTAGCAAAAGAGAAAAAGGATATGGAAGATTAAAGCCAAGATAAGAATTCAGGATACCTTCACAAACTGTCATTCGCTGGCTGATTGCAACCGAGTTTCCTTCTCTAGGAATATGAAGGAACCTAACCGATTGAAGAGCCTTAACAGAAGCTGAAGTGGAATTGAAAGGACTTAATACGATTTTCATATGGGTTTATATATATATATATATATATATATGGAGGCCTATTCTTAAAGTATAGTATGAATTCTACTTTTTCATTATCAAATAGGTATCAATATCACACTGGATTTTTAATTTGGTGGTCCTCTTAAATCCAGGATATATAAATAGTATGATATTTAGTGTTTGAGATGTTAATCAATATATTAAGATAATTGAATTTCTTCTTTTTAGATTAAGAAACTTCAAATTAACTAACAATAGAAGCTTGAGTATCTGTAAAAATAGTCTCAATCAATGGGACTTAAAAACTCTAATGATAAAGTCAATATCTATACGAGAAAAGCAATAAATAACTTAAAAGGACTTTAAATTCAAATAACAAAGATGTTCTTGAGTTTTAAGATGGTTAATGTTATGAAATCTATATAAGTTTTATTTTAAGAGATAAAAAGTTTTAAACTTTTACATGGATAGTTCAAGGGATATTTATACCCCATAAACCTTGTCGTTTTTAGAAAAGAAAAGGACTATAAAGTCCCTTGTTTTCAATGACATTAATGGGGGATACATATCTATTACATATCATTAATGAGATAATAAGTATGGTAGGTCTCTTAAAAGATCTTTTGTACACCTATGAGTATAGATAAATTATTACATCGGATATAAATGACTTATATAATTGTTCTAAATGGAAAGGTATGACGGTTTATCATGCCTGCAATACTTTTAATTTAGGGGATCTTCTAAATGAACCTAGTAATGGTTGAATTCAAATGCTATGAGTCTAGCATGCTTGCTAGATCCATGTTACCTTTGGCATAGCTAATTGTCAAATTCAAGTACTTTAAGCCTGACTTATATGCCAGACTCACGTCACCTTAGGCTTGGCTGACTGTCAAACCCAAGTATTTTGGGGCTAACATGTTTGCCAGACTCAAGTTATCTTAGGCTTGATTGATTGTAAAACCCAAGTTATTTGGGTATGGTGTATTTATCAGATCTATATTACCTTAAACTTAGCTGATTGTTAAACCTAAGTCTTTTGATTCTGACATGTTTTCTAAACACATGCTAACTTGGCTGATTTCCAAACCCAAATCTTTTGGTTTTGACATGTTTGTTAGACCCATTTTATTTTTAAGATCTTTTCTATTTATAAAAATTTATAACAAAAAATATTAACTCCACTTATAAAAGTTGGGAAATTAAGGTTTTATGTTTGAATTCTATCTTTGTTTAATCCATTGTGTTAAAAGTGAGAAACTTTATTGATAGATATGTGTTTTACAATCAAGAAATTAAAAGGTATATATATAAACACAACCAAAAAATTATGGAAATAAATTAGAATATTCAATTATTCAAATTCTTTAATTTCATCATTTGATGTAATACTTGATTTCCTCTATAATTAATGATTGAATTGATTGAATTTAAATCCAAAATATAATTTCTTGATTTGTTTCCTCAACATGCCCCCTTAAATTTATGGAGATTTTAAACAACTTCATAAGTTTGATATCTATATTTAAAAATAATATTGAAATCTTGATGATCATTTTGAAAAATGACCTTAATAGCCAAGGCTATTCAAGCCAATAAATACTAAAGATAAAAACAACTTACCGAACAATAGGTAACTCTCCATAAACAATTAAAAATTTAATTCAAACTTTACTTGAGTTTGTAACTTGAAAAATATAACATGAAGTTAATATATCATAAAAAAAAATGTTGTAAAAGGTATAATAAAAAAAAAAAAAAGGTCTTTAAATTTTTCAAGGACTCTCTCTGCAATGAGATCGTGTGTGTTGTTTGCCTTTTCAATGTCCAATTGGGCCTTTTGATAGAATTTTAGCTATAGGTGCATTCTTAGTTATTATTTTGAGATAAATAAAATGAAGACAATCGAGACAAGAAGAATATATTTACTTGTCTTTTTTATTTCGGAAATTTATAAATTCATTCTGAAATTATACTTGTTTATGTCTCTGTCTCCTCCTTAATCAAACATAACCTCCTTCTTTTTCTCTCGGACGAGTCTGTTTAACTCGGAGGGTTTTCCTTGGAATCACAATTGAAAGACCTTTTTTTTTGGACGAGCAGCCATGAGAGGACCATGTTATTGCAGCGAGTCCATGCCAATCCTTGAGCATCAAAAAGATCGGATGGTTTAGGCAAAGTGTCATTGACAAAGCTGAGTTTGTTCTTGGCTGATAAAGCCATCATCATCGCCCTCTTCCATGAATTATAGTTATCACCATTGAGAGGCTTGGAGACGATCATGGCTCCAGGACTGTCACCATGATGCAAAAAGAATGGATTGGAAGAATCTATCTCTGATGTTGGATTGGTGTTGACTGCCATTGTAAAGAAAGGCCAAGAATGCAGAAAAGAGAAGGAAGAAGATGAAGAAACTTTAAAGATGCGGAAGAAAAAAAAATCAGAGAGAATGCTCTGATACCATATTGAGTTTTGCAGAAAGAAGGAAAATACTGAAATGAGCAATCTTCTTCTTATTCAACTTAATGATTCATGCACTGTTACATTGTTTATATAGGCTCACGAATGAATAAAGATTAATCAACAATAATAATTGAATCCTCTAACTGTTGTAACTAATTCTTAACGGTTTTAACAAACTCCAACTGATGCAATTGCGTGCTGAAGACGTCATGTATATATGGCTGAAGATTGCTGCTGCTCGTGGATAAGAATTCTGTTCTGTTGTGGCTGCATGTAAGTTTGATATCTACATCGTTAATCTCGACGTTGAAAGTAAAATTGATCCAGAAATAAGGAGATGGCTCGAATCCTTGGATTCGGCACAGGAAAACCCTCCGAGTTAAACAGACTCGTCCGAGAGAAAAAGAAGGAGGTTATGTTTGATTAAGGAGGAGACAGAGACATAAACAAGTATAATTTCAGAATGAATTTATAAATTTCCGAAATAAAAAAGACAAGTAAATATATTCTTCTTGTCTCGATTGTCTTCATTTTATTTATCTCAAAATAATAACTAAGAATGCACCTATAGCTAAAATTCTATCAAAAGGCCCAATTGGACATTGAAAAGGCAAACAACACACACGATCTCATTGCAGAGAGAGTCCTTGAAAAAACAATGGAGAAATTTCAAATGTATAAAGTTTTTTTCATTTGTTTGTGGCGCTGGTTGGAACTGGTTTTCTGCTACTTGGAATGATAAGCTTCATTTCAATGCAATTGTTCAATAATGAATTGCATTTTATGGCTGGAATCTAGGCTACAACCCGGCGGATAATATATTATCTGTCATATAGCAAGAAACATCATTTATTATTTTTTTAAGAAAATAAAGGCTAAAAAAAGAAAAAATTAACAGGCCCACACACATACAAACATTGGGCTACTTTGGCCGTCGCGTTTGAACCCTTTATTTATTTTTATTTTTAATTTTAAGTTTTTATTTAATATTTTTATTTTAAAAGAAATTATCATTCAACATATGACTGATTGTGAATAGATTTTTGATTTTTTAATATTTTATAAAAAAAATTAATTAAACTCAATAAAATCTCTAATCTAGATCACGGGTTTGGTAAATTAAACCAATGTTATTTTTTTTTTTAACTTGTTAAGCCGAACAACAAGATTACTTTACTTTTATATAATTAAATTTAAAATTCAAGCTAGAAAAGAAACTCAGGTTATTCTATATAGTATAATTTATAGTTTCTTTTCAAAATAACCACAGTTGATAAAATATCTAATATAAAAAAAATTAAAAATACAAATGACTCATGGAATTCGAAACTCTTGACCTCTCTCCTCTCGCAATGTATTGTTTTATCCACCAGGCTACACGAAAGCCACAATGGTTGGTGGACTGTCTGGTTTCTGCTTGGAGGATACAAATTGATCAACTGCACAGAAGCTAATAAATAATGACAAGGCCACGTAAGTTTTCCTCTTCCAGCCAAGCCTGCAGTGCATAGTGCAGAGCACATAACCCTAGAGTATACAGCAGAGACACCTCAAATTCGCTGTATATGTCATAAGAATGGGACAGAGTAGCGAGCAGCTCACACATCCAACTGTTTAGTGAACCTGTATCATAATTTAAAAATTATCAAAATGTCAAACACAGTAATAAAACAATGGCTTTTCTTCTCTTCCTCTCTCGTGGAGTTACCTTCGCGGTCGATGTCTCCAAGGAAAGGGGAAAAAAAGAGAAGACAATCCAAGTAAGTGGGTTGCTTTGGTTGCTTGTAGACTGAAAAATGCCTTTACCATCGATTCAAGCAACCGAGCAAGAGAAAGGTAAACCTCAATCACCATTGTAGGAGAAAAAGCTCTTCGCACGTGAATATCACAAACTTTTGTCGTCAGCCCATGACGATGAATGCCATTACAGTAGCATGGCTTTAATTTGTCTGAAAGGAAGAGGGACCCTAGCAATATATACGGGTGTTTACTGTTGAAAAAGATGGCGCAGGCCAAAAAAGGTTAATTGAAAATAGTACATGGTCGCAGTTGCTTTGACAGTTTACTGTAGCAAAAGCATTACTACACAAGGATTGTTTTGCAACTACAGTTTACACGAAAAGGTACGATTCAATTTTTTAAAAAAAAAAAGCTGACACCCAGTGGACTATGCCTGAACTTGTACCCTTGTAAATGGGTCATTTCCCTTTTTCCTCTCTAAACTTTTTTGAACTCCTTTTATTTACAGAATCATTCCATGGACCCGCCAATTAATTTTGATCATTGGTTGACATTTAAACCAAATTTGAAAACTTGTAGTTTTATACAATCAACAAGCCTCTTCAAATGGAACCGACTGTTTGTTAGCATTGATCAGCCTCCAGATTTCGCCCTACGAGCGGCAAACAGCAGGGTTACATGGGGCTTTGGAGTGGATTATAACCCGAGCTCCTGACGCAAGCCTGTTGAGAGGAGTCAGAATAATGTCAAAATGCGACAACAAAAGGATAAAATTTAGCAGCAACTTTTAAAGCAGAATGGAGTCAACACTTAACTTTCTTCGATCTTGATCACCCTCTCCTCCTCTCTGAAAGAATCGAGCTTCTTTGATTGTTTCTTACCTGGAACAGGCTCTGTGATTCTTTGACTGCCACCATTTGATAAGCTATAATGTATTACTTGAGAGCCATCAGCCCCGTCAGAGGAGTTTCTAGGTTTATCAGAAGGAGGTGATCGCAAAGATATGCCGTGCGGCTGCTTGCTTGGGGAGGCTTTTATTGATTGTGAGATGCATTTTGAGTGTCCAGAGGTTGACTCGCCATTGTCTTCAACTGAATCTGGTTGTTTACACATCCTGAAATTTAATTTATGTTTGTAATTAAGGTGGATTGATAAATAACAAGGAAAGAATGTAGAACTACTTCCTCTTTGAATAATACCTTTGCCCATAATAAAACATAGAGGAATTTTTTATGTAATTTTATAAACTTTACTACAATACTATCACATTTCAAAATCAATATAATTTTTTTCATGTTATTTTATTCCTATAGTATCAATCAGACAGACAGGGACAGAAAATTATATCTTGTCTACCGAACCAAACACAAATTTAGTCTCGTCCCTGGTGTCTCGTCTCATACTATCTGCTTTCTTGTTCCTCCCGTCCTGTGCATCATTCCAAACCCACAACCATAATGACTCAATTTGTGGCATGACCTTTTGTTGTGCAGACCAATTATAACCTATAAAATTTTCTATGTGCTTTGCTCAGTAAAAGCTTTGAGCTTTTGAATACCAACACTCTAGGATGACTTAAATACAATGGGACATCGCATGTGACCTCATTATTAACAACTAAAGCGCAGGGAAAGCAGTAAGGTTAAAGAGGGTGGGGTTACAAGTCTCACATAAGGGAAAAGACTTTAGCTCCAACAAGTAGACACCATCATGTTATGTGCTTACCAACATTATGGGATCCCTCCAAACCACATTAAACTGAAACAATAGTAAGGAAATCCACTGGTTGACGTTGTGGATTCGCTTTACCAAGCCAAATGGCCAAACTGAAAACTCAAGGTTGATTCTTGGATGATGGCTCAAGAATACATGGTTCAGAGCCTAAACCAGTAAAGTGAATTAACCTAATAAAACATTCAAATAAGCAGTCATGGAAGTTGTCAATTTAGCCTGTCTCCAGTGGTGGCAAAAAGTCTGAAGTGTAACAATTCTTCAGAACACCTATCTGGTAAATTGCCAACTATCCGCAAACTGGTTAACAAGCCTAGTTGTTAAGTTAAATAACCCAATTCAAGTCATCATTCAACAAGCCAGCCCTTAGATTGTGCATGCTCTTATTGCAAAATATGTAGAAACGTCATGTATTAGCTTATTGGGTTTTAGCACTACAACAACCAGCTTGCATCCATGGATCCTTGAGGGAGGTGAAAGAAGCAAGCACATTTAAATGATATGCGAAGGATTTAACACAAAAGAGAAGCAAGGGTTGAGGCAATGTTAACCTGTCTGCATTGTACGAAGAAGAACGCTTCAGACAAGTAAGCCCATCTCCTCCCTCTAGCATTTTCATCTCGATCAGGCTCCCACTGAAATACTCCTTTTCTTCCAATTTGAGACCCGTCACCCTTGGATTCTCTGACAAGCTATCAAGCTCTCCTAACATTACTGAAGTAGAGTACAACGGTGAGGGAAATTTTGAATGAGAAAATCTCGGCCTGTAGGTTGGAACCAGTCCAAAACTGTGATCTTTCACTGAAATTGACCCACAGGAGATCAATTGCATCAACATATTACTGGCCTTGAGCCTTGCATTGTTTGGCATTCGAATGTCTTCCTCTTCAATAATTCTAAAACTGTTGATTTTATTAACATCAGCTCTAATAAGAGACTCCAAAGTTTCAGTCTTCCCGCCCGATGATGATGGGCTAGAGGAAGACGGGGGAGGGGAAACTGAATTCTCACATATCTCAGAATTTTCCTTCACGCATGGAAGCCGATTTTGACAATCCTCTTTGCATTCCTGTTCCAGAGAAGCATCATCAGTCGAGACACCCCTTGTACAAGTTTCTCGGGATTTAGGTCTGCTTCCATTTTCCTCGGTCTGAGTCGAAGCATTTGCGAATCCATCACTCTTGTAAACCTTGTATTCTGTCAAGCTAAGAGAGCCATTCCACGTAGAATTCTTTCCAGCAGTAGACTCTGGAGACACGCCAGAGGAGCCAGGATGTTGCAGTCTAGGGGAGATTTCATCTTCCTGAGAATGCTTTGTTTCCTTTCCATTCAAACTTGAAGCTGACGAGGAGTCATCTTGACTTCTAGAAGAAAATGGTTGTGGCAATAGTTTCAGATTTTGCATTTTTATGGTTCCAACAGGAGCGAAATGATCTGTAGAGATTAAAAAGCTGTCAGGCCTTAAACCTATCCATGTCACAAAACAACAAGTAAACCATGAATCAAGCTGAATTTCATCCATAGCCCACCTGAATTAGATTCTTCAAAGAGTTCAGAACCTTTGAGAACATATTCATTTCCATGAGCAGGAAGAATTAAATCATCCTCACAGAGATCATGCCATACAAATCCATTCTTATAGCTTCTGCGATACATAACACAAACAAAAACGAACAAATAAGCATAGGCAGAATAAACTAAAAGTAACCCCCAGTTTTTTCAACAAAAAAGAAAGAATCTTTACCAAAGATTTTTCAATTCTTTCAGGATTTTCAAATCAAAACAGTCCAAGAAACTAAAAACAGAAGAAAGAGAGTAACTTTGACCTCTTAGAAGACCAAGAATACAAGGAAGCCATCCCTCTCCCTCTCAAAACATTAAGCCTCTCAATCACATCTGCAACAACACATCAAATTACATTCATTCTCGAAACCAAAACCCAAAAAAGAAATCACCAAAAAATACCTCTAAGGTAGAGACCATCAGGTGAAGCAAGAGGGACTTCAATGAAATGAGGGTGCTCCAGCTGGCGATTTCTACAGAGGTAATAAACAACAGCAACTTTACGGTTCTGTTGTTGATACTTTGGTGACCTCTCTGTCCACACTTTTGCTCTCTCTGGACTCAGTTGCCTGTTGTACTTTTTCATTCTCGTCGTCTCCATTATCACATCAAAACCCTAACCAAGAAAATACTGAGACTTGAGGGCGGCGTACCAGTCAAGGAGATCCAAAATCGTTATGGTATTGCTTTTGCTGTATGAAGAAGAACAAACGACAAGAAAGGAAATGTGGTTTTGGATTCTTATTATCTGCTCATACTTTTTTTTCTCTTCTATTTTTTTGGCTGGTTCGATGGAGGCCGAGAAAGGAAGGCGGGGGAGAGGCGAAGCTAGTGGGTGAGCTCTGCCCGACCAAAGACTGGTTTTTGTTTTGTTTTGGTTTTTGTTTCTGCTTCTGCTCTTCCTCTTGCTTGCTTAGTTTTGTCCTTGCGGTTTTATAAATTGAATTAAATAGTTTATTTAGTTCTAAAAGTTAATTAATTAATCCTAAATCGTTAAATATTTAAAAGACTAGTCAAATTTACAGAGGGAAAAGGGAAGAAAAGATAAGGAGAGGGAAGAGAAAAAAAGAAGAGAAGAAGGAAAAAAACGCCAAGTGGAGGAGGCAGAGAAGTGATGATCGATATGTTGGCTGAGTAGGAAGAAGTGAAGGTAAGGAGAAGGAAAGGAGAGACACAGGCTTTTTTAATGATTTGATATTTTCAATGAAATTGAAAGTTTGGAATTAAAATAGAGATATTTTAAAGAAAAAAATACAGAATTTGTGATATTTTATGTGTATTTAATACTGTGATAGCTTTTATAATTGTAATTCATTGATAGTAAGAGTGATTTTGAAAATAATATTACAATATTAATAAATTTAAATATGTAAAGAATATTTATATAATGTTTCAAATTAAAAATACTAAACAATTTCTTTCTTGAAACATAGAGACTAACTTATAATATACCATTTTTTAATGCTCAACCCTGTCTTTTCCGCCCCTTTAGAAGAAGCGTCAAAACAAAGTACAATGATTTAACGTAACTTTTGGTGAATACTGTTTTTTAAAATGTTTTTTTTAATATATTAAAATAATATTTTAAATTTATTTAATTTTTATATTACAATATCAAAATTATTAAAATATATATATATAAAAGACAACAATTTAATATTATTTTAAAAATAATAATTTGAAAAGCTAATTGAATCATATAAGTAAATACTTCATAAACCATATTACCCTGCTATATTAAAAAACTTGGATTTTCATTTTCAATTCTTTTTTTTTTTTCAATTTTTTTCTTAATTTTTTTTTAATAATTAGTCAGGTTATTTTTGAACTAAAATTAACTAAATTATATCAAGATAACTTCCATATGATTTAGTTTTAAATTCATATTAAATAAAGAGTCAAGTCGAAAAAAAATTTATGTTAATTTCATTTTAGTTTTTCATTAATGTCATCTTCAAATTGTTTTTTAGCTTGTTGTTCAGATTATTTTTTGACCAGCTAAGTTAATCAAAATCATAATTTAATTTTAAATTTAAATTATGTAAAATGTTAATCTAAGAGTTTTTTTTTCTTATAAATTTTATTTCATTTCTAATTTTACTTTTAGATTTTTTTTAATCGATAAGCAGTTTGTTTTTAAAATGATTATATTAAAACAATTTTTATAAAATTTAATTTTTAAATAGAAATAGGCAAAAATCAAGTCAAAATTTTTCAAATTAAAATATTAAATTAAATTAAATAATAATATTAAATAATTCTCAAAACCCAAGTGTTTTTTGTTATATTTTAAAAAAAAATCAATATGTTCCTCGGTATTAATTGTGACCAGTAGGGTTTCATAACATCACTCCACAATCTTTCCTAGCAGTTACTGCTAGATTGTAGGCAGATGATGAGAAATATAAAAAATGGTACTTTTACAAGAAATACAGTTTAATACTTTTTTTTTATTGAAACACCTTTTCTTCAACTACTTTCCAAGTAAATCAACTTTTTTTTTCCTTTCTCTTTTTTCCTTTTTTTTTTAATAATATATCCATGAATCATAACACGTGTACTTGATCATAAATTCTTGCTATGCCAGTTAATGTTGTCATTTTTGTGACAACTGGTATAAATAATTTATTAATGGACACATTTTCTTCCACTTGGGGGCATAAGCTCCTTAGCCATCGTCTCATTGACACTGATTTCTTAAGATTTTTGAATTTCTTTTTAGTTTCAAATTAACTTTTTTTAATATTTTCAAATTACTTAAATATGATAATATTAAAGTTAAAATGAAAAACACTTTCAGTGTCGCAATCTCAACCGCTCCAACGTTAAGGAAAAGGCACGGCAAGGCACAGGAGCAACCTCATAAATCATAATGAACGGCAGTGCCCTGCATCCTCTTTTTTGTCCCTAGTTTGCTTGATCTCTCTTGCTTAATAAATATAGCTAGAGGGGGCATCGTGTTACTTTCGTGCACATGCCATGACCACTTGCCGATGTTCTTGGCAAGATCAGATTCAAATCTTTTCTTTCCACCTTTCTCTCTTTCTGTAGGGATCGAATCCACGTTGATCGCTCCGGTGATCAATCCCATCTCTACGCTGGAAAGTTCAAAAGAAAAAAGAAGAAAGTTGACAAGTATCAGCTAAGATCACCTCGTTGCTTGAAACTTGCATCAATCCTGTATGTATAGATATTGACGCATAACTATATATATTATCATCGAATTTGCATGTAATTAAGACAGACAGAGAGGGCACCCTTCCTCATAGGTGAAGTGAGAAGTGCTTTCAATTTGATAGCCATAGCACTTCCCCCATCCGCCATTGATAACTATAGATCATGTCCTATCAGTCCCCAGCACATGCAATACAACTGGACAGACAGGGTGGAATGAGTCTAAATCGTTATTAAAAGAAAGATAACGAAATTTTATTTCACTTAATGAATGTTGATGTAGCTTCCCTTGATCCCGAGCTTACAGATTAAAGTTGTGGAAATTGAAATGAAAATTAAAGATAAAACAGAGAGCAAAATTGAAAAAATAATGTGAATTGATAAACCTTAACTAATTTTCTAGGTAGCTTAGACCTCATGAGTGAATGTTATTTGCTATAAAGCAATTTTCCCCTCTTTGCAACCCTGCCGGACTGCTACATAGGAACCCTGATCGTTTGGTGTTGCGTAGGGCTGGATAACTCTCTTTTTTTCTTCGATTTTGCGTAGTTTTATGGTTTGTTTATAATGTTATTAATTAGTTTTGTACTTGGGCTGGATGAATAATGTTTACTCCATTGTACTATTAATAATCTCTTATCATTGTAGTGAAACCTGGATGGATCCCATGTTGATTCGGGATTTTAATGACCAAGAATAAACTAGTCTGAGTTAAAAAAATAAAAAAATAAGAAAACTTGATTTATTAAATATCCAGATTAATTTATTGACTAGGTCAAAACTCTATCCTCTACTCTATGACTTTTAAAAAAAAAAAAATTATCAAAACAACATTTTTGTTATTTTAAAAAAGAAAAAAATAAGTTGATCCTCCTAACCCATGACTAGGACAGTCAACAACTATATCTCCAACAAGTTAGTCCTTTATTTTGATTATAAAAAGGAATCTATAGAAAATTTAAAAACAAAAAAGAAATCAGGGTTTCATTATACACAAAGACTCAAGTTACAATGGATTGGAATAGTAAAACTATTATTTTGTTCTTGTCAACAAAGCTGAGTAATCTTGGTCTTTGGGGTATAATGATATTTTAACAAAAGTTTATTTGTCATTATCAATTAGGGACAAAACAGTCTTTTTATATTATTTTTTCCTATAATAAAATGACTTAATTATTCTTAAAAGTAAAAAATATTAAACTTTCATCTAGAGACATTTTCATATTTTCCTTTTTAGTGTAGTAGAATGACTTCAATACCTTTAAAAGAAAAACAAAATATTATTCTTGCTTTCAGGGCTTTGTGGTCATTTCATCTATGTTTTTGGGTTCTAATCAAGTTGGCTTAAGGGTATTTTAGTATTTTGATAAATATATAACAATATTAATAAAAAAAACTAGCTAGCGCATGCGTTCGCATGAATCGCCTCTATGTTTTTCGAACAGCGCATAACACGTCATCCAACAATGAAACACTGTCTCCCGTGACGACGATGGAACACTTTCTTTCATGACGATGGTGGAATGCCATCTTTTGTGATGGCGTTGTAAGCATCGTGACGCCTCCTTTCATATAGGGCAGCGCATGTGGCAGTTGAGATGATGATTTGTCAACGACAATCTCTTCTTTCTTCTTCTCCTCCTTTTTCTTCCTCCCCTTGGAATTCGCACCGGCCCTTCAAGATTTTAGAGTTTTCCTCTCATTCATTGATATTTCAACTTTGGTCCTCATTTGTTTTATTTCTAATTTGTGTTCTTGGCCTTTTTTGTTAGATTTTAATTTGTTTTCGATTTCATCCTTAAGTCAATAATTGTGATTTGTTATTTTTTTTTCAAATTTGATCCTCATTCTTTTATTTTATTTTTGGACTATTTTGTGAATTTGATTTTTCTTTTCAACTTCACCCTTCTATTTAAAATTTCAAAGCTGTCATCTCATTTATTTTTTATTTTATATTTGGTCCTTATTCTTAATTGCCATTTTTTGTTTTTTTATCTTTTTGTATAATTATTATTTTTTTGTGAATTTATTTTTTCTTTTCAATTTCAGCCTTTAATTCAAAATTATAAGTTGTCATCTCATTTATATTTATTTCATATTTGATTATCATTCTCTTAATTGCTTTTTTTTTAATCCTTTTTGTATATTTTTTTTTTCAATTTCTTCTTTTGACTTTTGATTTATTGAGAATTGGGTTTCGTAGTTTTTTTAGATTGGGTGCTTTCGGCTTATTGACTTGGGTCATAAGTCTGATAAGTTAACATGGGTTGACATTTTGTTTCTTCATTTTTTTTTTATTTTTTTTTTCAACGTTGTTTATTTTGAAAAATTAGATTTATGTTTTTCTTTAGTTTCCTTTAAATTAGGTTATCTGAATCTTGTGACCTAGGCAATAGGTTTGGCCGATTAACCTTACCATTTTTTGGGGGTGTTTTTTTTTTTTTGGATTGGTCCTTCAAAATTGAGGTTTTAAAAAAAAAATTAAGCCTTGTTATTTTTCCCTTATTTTTCTTCTATTAGGCTATCGCGTTAACATGATACAACTCGCGAGGTTTGGCAGCTTTACCTAGGGTTTGTAGGTGTTTTTATTTTTCTATGCTTCTTTTTGTTGATTTTTTTTATTTCAATTTCAGTCTTTTACATTTGGATTTTTGGGGATTGGCCACCGCTTTTCTTTTTTTTCAATTTGCTTTTTTATAACATTGGCTCGGTCTTATAACCCAAGTTACGAGTTTGACATGCTAACTCGAGGCAATTTGTTCTATTAATTTTTATTTTTATTTCAATTTCATACTTTGTGATTATTTTTCTATTGACAAGCACTTTTTTTCTTTCGATTATTGTTATCATCTTTTCTTTTAAGATTTAGTTTATTTACTGACGTTACCTTTTCTATTATATAATTGAACGTACATGGATTTTTTCCCTCTTTAAAATATACTTATAGCACTCGAACATCATTTTCTATGTTATAGAAAAGTCAGCTCGGCTCACGGTAAAACGCAAGTAACTTTTGGGGTATTTAAAAGTGTGGTAGCGGTTATTTTTTAAAGTGTTTTTCACTTGAAAATGCATCAAAATAATTTTTTTTTTATTTTAAAAAAATTATTTTTGACAGCAGCACATCAAAATGATCTAAAAATACCAAAAAATATTAATTTAAAGCAAATAAAAAATTATCAATTTGTTTCAAAAACATTTAAAAAAAATAAAAAGAGGTCCTAATCCTGGTAAAAAGGGTATGTTCTTGTCCCGGTAGCATGACTCTTTTGTTCTGGTAACTACCAAATCTAACCAAACGACAACCTCACTATTAATAGTGAGCTGTAAAGTCCCATGTAACATCTACTCCGTTGATCGGCTGTCTGCAATACCTTTCAAGCAGATATAGCAGCGAGCATCTATGATTTTGGCTAATAATACAACCACAGTCATATACTCGACTCAATAATAATAATAATAATCGAATAAAACGAATATTCATTAAATCCCGATACCATTGTCATCCTATATTTTCAAGTCCAGAATTTGTAAAGAATACGATATCCAAGTTTAAAGTCTAAAGAGATCATTATGGGATTTAAATTTAAATTCTGTGGCTTAAAATATCACCTGTGTTTTGACAAACATAATTATGAGTTTTTGGTCAAAATTAATCATTGACTTTTCCATGATGGGTCAAAATTAATCATACTTACTTTATCTTGTTTTATTTTCAAAGAAAGATAAACATAAAGGAAAAGGAGAAAAAAGAAAAAGAAAAAGCTATAACCTACCTTTGAAAATAAAACCAATTTTTAATACATTTAGAGTGTGTGTTTTTCAAAGTACATTTCATATCGAAATATATTAAAATGATATTTTTTTATTTTTTAAAAATTATATTTGAAATCAGCGCATAAAAACGATCCAAAACACACACAAAAATAATTTTAATAAAAAAATATTTTTGATTTTTTATAAAACACGGTTTGCCTCGCCTTTGTAAACGTTCTGAATTGTCAAAGCTCAAAAGACCATAAAATTTCTCATATTGAATGATCTTGTTCCTTCTGAAAACCTACTTCTTTTATACATATTTATCTTGTGGTATAAAATAAGTCACATTAGCCCTTTTTTCCTGAAAATGGAAGCCGTATTATTTAACTTTGTGAAAATAAAGATGTGGTTTAGTTAATTAACGAATCAATAAACAAGTTAACTAATATAATTGTCACATCATGTTGTGCTTTCGGTTATTGTATTTTGATTAAAGATAATTTTCCTTCTTTTGTCAGTTAACATCGTGATGGATGGGATAAACGAGTGGAAGGTATTTTAGTCTAATGATACAACTTATATATTTAGCTAGTTAATTTAAGTTTTTTATATATAATTTTTAATTGATTTTTTAACAAAAATTATCATTTAATATTAGTTTAATTTAGAATTAAAATTCATAATTTAATTCGATTTATTTTTTATAAGACTATCTCGGTCTCAAGATCCGGGTAATAGATTTAACATGCTAATATGATTCGATTTACTTTTTATATGGTTATCTTGGTCTTATGATCCGAGTAATATATTTGACATATTAACTCAGGTTAACTCAGATCAATCTACTAAGTTGTCATTTTAATTTTTAAAACAATGTATCATCTTAATTTTTTTAATAAAACTATATTTTTATCAATCATATAAATCATTTTTTTATTTATAAAATTGACTGCATTATAATGAATTAACTTCTATATGACTTAATTTATTAAAAAAAAACTCATTAGCAATGCTAGCTATTATTTTTACATTAAAAAAAAAATCAATCTAACTTGGATTGTGACACATGTTAAATATATCACATAAACTAAACAATATATATAGGAATGCTCAGGGTACACCCTAAAATGATTTAAATATGGTTTCTAGATTTCAAATTAAATAAAATCAATTTAAAAGGATAGAAGTTTGAATCTGTTTCAACTCAAATTTCAGAATTTTTAAAAGGTGATTAAAAATAAATGCTTTGGCATTGGGAATTGGAGATTACTATATCTTGTTCTTTTTCTTAATAATCGAATACCTTCTTAAAATACGCAACAATTATTATAGTTGGTGTCCACATAGCATCATCTTTCGAGGGCTTGTCGCCTTACCTTCCTCCACGGCCGCTTCTGCTCCCTGTGAAATGGGTGGCTGTTGTCGCCTTACCTGCCTCCACAATCTACTTGGATTTTTCTTTAATATTAACATATATTGAATGAGGAGCTCCGACATATCAAAGAGAAAATATGATTAAGACTTCAACTACTAATTGTAGGGCTTTACCCCTGAGGGAGCCCTTCCAGAAATTCTCGAAGGCACTGGGCCAAGCCCAGGCCTAAGAGGGGGTTTGGAAATAGTTTTCAACCAGCAATTGACGCGCCTCGGTTAGAACCTCACTAGCTGCGTCATTGCCCCAAGCGCAAAGATGGAGAACTCAGAGAACACGGTTTCAGTTTTATAGTGCACCATTTGTTTCTCTAAGTTTTGTCTTGTCGATGTGGGATTCGACCACTGAGAGTTCAGGCTTGTAATCCAGCTTCCTTGATGATTTGGCGAAATAAGACTAGAGCTGGTCTTTTGATGGAAAGATTACACCGAAGCTTCGGCATCGGGCAACTAAATTGCTTCTTTTTGCAGGAAGATTGCAATTGATTTCGGGGATAAACAAAGAAAAAAATTATTTTTTCTGACGTACATTTTTAACTTCCTTACACTCCTATCAACAATTATAGCCTCCATAAACGAAGAGGACTTAACCTTCAGCTGCTCATATGGATAGACAAAGACTACAGCGTCATTCAATTGTCGGGATTGAAAAATCTGCAAGCGGCAATGTTTGAGAACAAGATACAGCGGGAAGGTTTTAAACCAATTTCTTGAAGAAGGGTTAAGCAAGATCCTCTTCTCATGCAAGGCACTACCCTGATGCACACAAACCAACATCTCAGAGATTGCAGCAAATAGAAATTACCAGTAGAAGCAACCGTCTCCTTCTTTCACTTTGTTAATTATCAAAACAAGACCAAAACACAGTAAATTAACACTCACTTTAAAACCAATCACAACATGAGCAAATAAAATAACTTATCTAACTAATAGAGTGATATTGACACCACGGATGTCGATTTTGAAAGCAGGAAACGAACAATGACTTTGAATTTAAACGTATATGCCCTGTAGCTGATCAGCGGCATTGTCTTATCCTGAGTAGTTGTGCATTGGACTGAGGCTTGGAGGCATGGGGTTAAAATTTTGAAATACCAAACAAAGAATATATGTATGAAGGGATTTGCTCCCGATTTTCTGAAATGGAATGTTATTTAAGCATGCTAAAACCAATTTAAACGTACTTTTAAGATTCCAAATCTTGAAATATGCATGGAATAACATGGAAGCATTATTTGATGGAGCCAAGCTGATATCTTGGGGGGGGGGGGGGATCCATTGACAAACTGGCATCCCCTTGTTTACTACAAGTTTGGAGGCCATATATCTAAGGCAATCTCCTTCATGTGGTCTGTCTGGTGAAATGTTACGGCACCTTTTTTCTAGTTTTTCCTGTTATTTAGGATGTGTGGATGAGGTTGTTTGTTTTTAGTGTTGAACAGCGGATCTTCCTTCTGAGCTTGGAGTATTGGTTATTGACAATTTTCATGGAGTTCGGGATCGCAAAACATTGAAGATTCTTCTTAACTCCACTATCTACTTTGTCATTCAGAGTCTTTGTAATTAAAAAGAAAAAAATGAAAACAAGACAACTTTTAAGAACCAAAATCTTCAGGCACCCATGATGCAATAAAGGTTTTGGTTTTCTCAGGTGAGTTTATTTTGCAGCAATTTGCCAGCGCTTGTTTTTCAAGATGTTATGCCTTTTCAGGAGGATGCTTATTCTTCTCTTCTCTATATTTGTTTCCATCTTAATAAAATATATTCCAAAGTCCATTCAGTGTGTTTTTTATGTTGTACTTGCTGACATTTAAGTTTAGTGTATAATGTCAAATTGTCAATCCTCTTAAATTGCCGGTATTGCCTCTGAATATTTTCTGTGTTGCTTTCGGGGATGCAGTACTTGGAACTCCTCCCCTGCCCCCCCTCCCCTCTTGAATAACGAGTTTTAGCTGTCAAGTTGCGCGGATCCAACTGATGGTTCGGGAAAATATTTTTTTTAAAAAAAGTTCCTTCTAATACTTTTCCTCTATCTTCGTTGCAGTGGTGAATGTTATGTTGGTGGAATGTGGGCTTACGAAATTCTTGGTACTTTTTTTTTTTTTAATAACCCGGGATGTCCGTGCTAGCTTATGCATGCCACAACTAATCCCCGGACTCATTGAACATCCTATAAGCTCAGTAGATAGGTAAGATATCATGGTGATAATAGGCATGCATCCTAAGTCTTGAACCCAAGATGCAGAGTAAAGGAAATCCTTCCCAGGAATTTTGGGCTACAAGCCTTTGTGCAAATTCATGGTACTTTAGTATATCAGGTGGTTGTTTAACATTTGCTATATTTGTTTTGATCTGTAGTGCCATTCACAGGGACTGGAATTCAATGTGGATGACATGATCGTGAAAATGGCAAGCCAAGACCAAACAAAAATACTGCACATCAAACAGCAGCTGGCCACCATAATAGACCATACTCCAAATCACGCAGTATACCCTTTCGTATGCTCTCTTTTCCTTCATGTCTGCTTCTCTAGAAATTTCATTTTTTGTGCGAACGAGTCTTTAGTCTAGCAGCACTCTTCCTTAAAAAGCAAGGGCAGGGGTAGCAGTGTAGGTCTCTGGTTTGAGTCTTACCTTGTTCTACTTGGAATTTAGAAAAACAAAGGAACAATGAAATTGTCACTGTTTAGTTTCCTATTTGATTCGATTTCATTCATACATATGATACAGGAGGCAATCATGGATTTAAATGAAGAAGGGGGATCGACCAAGGATGCGATATCACAGTTCATCATGAGAAAGTATGATGTTTTTCAGGTTCATGTGGCTAAATTAATTGAGCAATTAGAGAAACTCGTGGAGAAAGAAGAGCTAGTTTTTACTTCTGAGAATCGTTACATGCTTCCAGCTGAGGATACAGGTTCCCCTGCTGATTTAAAGCCAGGGAAATCAGCAGTCCGTGCAGTGTGAACAAAATCTTGTGTGCTAACATTAGCTGGGTATTGGATTTTGGCTGCTAATGCATGCCTAAATAGCCAGTAGCTTAAATGCTAAACCATATTAAATATATGAATTGCGAAAAAGATAAACATATTAAATTATTAATAACTGAAAGATTGTGTATTATATGATCAATATAATAAAACATTATCAAATTTTCAGCAAACATAATTACATTGTTCTTAGAAAATACTACACGAGACATTGGCTAGTTGTACAGTAAGAGTGCAAAGCAACATTCATGTCAGAACTACAAAGGATGGGAGACAAGATTATGTTTATTAAGATTAAAGGATGGAGTTAACGAGTTATGATAAATCCATTGTAAAATTAAGATTTTTGGCACATGGAGGATCTAAGGGAAACCTGTATAGTAGTTGGAGAATCTTAATGTAAATGGCCCTTTTGAAAAATGCACTAAAAGTTTCATTAGATCCTAGACTAAACAACAGGTACATCTTTTTCTTTCTTCATTGCTCCCATTTCACATGCAAGTGAAATTCTATTCATGCATCTAAAACAAAATTTGTCAGACCATAGCAGGTTAATATGTGTGTAAGAGCTTCTAGTGATGCCTTCAATGCTTAATCAAGATGACAGTGAAGATGAATATGGAACAGAACTCTGATGTCTTGTCGTTTCCAGGCAAGTTTCCTTGTAAAGATCAGCAATGTCAGGGCAAATCAAAACCATTCCGTTCAATATCCCATTGACTGCTAGTTGTGTTTGAGCTTCCATACTCAGAGCATGACTTCCCAATGATAGCTAGCTACCAGATAACGTTGAAGATCAAGTTCTTGAGCAGTTCACTGGAATTTTCCTGTTTTGCTTGAAACACAGGCCCCTCTCGGTTCCAAATAGAACATCCGAGAGTCTAAAATGTCTATGCTTTGAGCATCGTTACAATACTAAATTATCATGCAGCTACCCCTTTTGTCAGCAAAGCATGGTCACCTTCTTTAGAGGAAAACCCTGCTCTGAAAACAACTGAACAGCAACACCAAGATGTCAGAATTTCTACTTGTTAAATGACAGAGTTTAAGCACAATCATTATCTCATTAATTAAAAAAACTTTTTTTATTTGAACAATTAAGCAAAAGCACTCCCATTGCTAAAACAGAGGAGGGTGGAGGGGGGACAGATAATCAAATTAGGCTCTAAAAATAGAAACTTGTAGCTCAATTGGAGTCGTAGGAATCCTCCTGTGAGGTTAGGATTTATCTTTCTTTCCTAAATCATGTTTTGATTATCCATGTTATGGTCTTAAACCGTAAGGTGGGTTTACTGCTTACTTTCTTACTGGCTGCGTAATGCGTTTCAGCCCTTTTCTGTGATTAATACAAGTCTAAACTTCATTATGTTTAAGGTGGGAGTACAAAACCTTCTTCACCTTCATGATAACATGCATCAATTTTGACAAAATATGTACGAAAAAATATAATAATCTTAAAACAATGATCTTTTATCATTAATTAAGAAAAAGATTAATTATATTCTTAGCGTAACTACCACTTCCGTTTTTTTTTTCTTTGGGTTATAGAAACAAGTCGTTGCTATATTATTACCATAAGAGATTTTTTTCTCTTTCAATGTATAATTTGTTTTTTGACATGATTTATCTTGATTTTGAGAATGTATATTTTGTTCAATAAGATTCAAGAGCTGCAAAAGGTTAAGGATTTGATTCCAGATATAGATATTGGTCTATATAAAAAAAATAATACTAGCTAATAGTTTAGATGAAAGAAGAATGACTTCGTCAACTCTCAAATTAAAGTTAGTGGAATTGGTGTATATTATTTTTGTGTTACAATATGTTTTTTAAAATTATTTCTCAGTAAAGTCACATACGAAAACAATTTATGGAAGTGAATTTCTTCCTAAAGGGTCCGTGTAACTGTAGTTATTGTCATTATCATGACAACTATGGGCAAATGCAGTTTTTCCTATGCTTATCTGTTGGTTTAATTTAATTTAATTTAATTGTTTAATTCCTATCATTGCATTGCCTGATATTATCTTCTTCGCAAGAAGTTCTGAGACGAAAGAGTGTTGAAAGGGGTGTCAGCCTGCTCAGCCTAGTGCAAGAAATAATTATGATGGCGACCTCTCCCTTCCGAAGTGAAAGAAAGTTCGAGCAAGGAGGTCCTGTCTAATCTTTTGAACAAATACAGATCGATCTTCCAGTCAAGTTCCCCACCACCATTTCTAAGCATTTGCCGTGTAGACCAGACAATCCATGTCTGCTCTTGCTCTAGCAGCCTAACATTTTTAACCTTGTCCACGGGGTCGTATCAATTGCTAGTTAGACGCGTTTTCTTTCTTCAGCCCTCTTTGGCTGCTTAAGAAGCTGGACATTGCAGATAGGCTGCTCATTATTTCTCTGTTGATACTTGGCTTCAGACTTCGTCTCAAGTAAAATTCTTCTTAATTTATTTTTAAAATTATATTTACCTGCTCTATGTTCGTATCAGTCATACAATGATAATGGTGGATAAACATGGAAGTAACAAATATGTTATATTAAAGGAGATGATCAGAGAGTTATTTATCAATGTTCTTGGCTTAAGTTGCAGTCCTGGAGGCAATCAGCGCGTCTGTCTTTGTTCATATATTATCGCAAGAAGAGAGAGCAAAAAAAGATTAAGGAAGAGAGGAGGTGAAAATAATCTTGAGTAATTGCATTTTGGTGTACTTTGTGATTTTAAAATATCAATTTTTAAGAATTATAATTCTTCTTAATAAAACTGGATATGTTGATAAACTAATCTAGGAGCAGAAGACATGGCCAAACTAGGAGGAGCCTCAAAAACACAAGAAAACTAGACTCGTATAATCAATACTTTTTCCTTCAATAATGAAAAAAGAAAAAAGAAAAAAAAAAAGAGTAATATAATCATATATCACACCAGTAGTAGATCCTGATTCTGATTTGTGGGATCCACTCAACCCGACAAGCAGGTCTCTCAAACCCTATGGTTGGTGGCCTTACTCATCTTCCAATCCTAACAACTTCACAACCATCAACCAATGTTTTTGATTGCGGTTCTGTGTTCATCTCCCTTTCAAGTTCACACGCTTTTTCTCAAACCTGCACACCACGACTACTGTATCCGAGTTACAAGTTACATGCAACAGCAGTGAAAATCATCAAGCCCCCTTTCACATCATGGAACAAAAACTAAAATGTGAATAAGAGAAAGAAAAAAAAGAAGAAAGAGACCAAAATCTCCACCCAAAAACATTGGCCAAGAACAAGACCATCGACTACTCTTCTGTCTTCCCATCACTTTGGTCAACTTGGAATAGCTTCCCTAAAACAAACTTCTTCTGTACAAAAATGCTAGATCAGTCTCGTGCCCACCCTGCAATTCCCTTTCCTCACTAATTTTTTTAATTAGTGGTATATTTAAATGATATAAATATATATAAAAGTTGTAAATCATAACTTAGTGGGTTTTGTGGTTGTCAGTGGAGGGCTATCCTTTGGTACTTGGTCTCCGTAGGAGAATCAAAGCCATCAGAGAGAACCCTTTTTCTATAGCAACCATGAGGGTTGGTTAATGAGTCTTGGTGGGTGAGCTGAGGCACTGCGGGTGGTGGGGGTGGTGGTGGTGGTATGGTGACAGGTGGGATCTCAAAGGAATCGAGTGGTGGTGGTGGGTGTCGCCATTGAGGAAGTGGCCCAGCTAGGAGGAGAGTCTGCAAGAGTGGACCAGCTTTCATCACTGCCTGTAAAAGCTTCCCCTTTTCAGGTAATGGCTTCTCCGGAACCAACTCAATTGCTGCCTGAGGGATGGTTTGTGGTGCTGCTGTTTGCGGCAATTGGGATGGTTGTGGAGTTGGGTCAATAACAGGAGATGAAACAATGCTCTCCTCACAATCTGATGATGAGAAGCCATTGCTGGAGTCAATTCCTCTTCTAGGTTCATCCTCAATACTGGAAATCCCAGAAAGAGGGGCATTTTGGTGATGTTGCTGCTGCTGGAGTAGGACCTTCTCAATGGCGAGTCTTTTCCATTTCTCTTGTGCCTCGTCTCTTTCTCTGATGGCTTTGCTCAATAGATCCTTGAGATGAAACAATTGGTCATCTTTCTTCCTTAGCTCTTCTTGGACTGCCAGCTTTGTTTGCTCGAGCTCTAGAGTTGTGTACAGAAGGGAATTCCTAAGGTCATCCATGGTCTGCATTAGTCAAAACACAGAGGTCCCGTCACAAATTAGCTCCTTAATATCCAAGATCAGAAACCTCATTTTGAACACTTAAGCAGAAAAACCCCCTCACACTCCTAACATCAGAATATGGAAAACAGAAAGCAAAATCAACACTAAAATAGCCAATAGATTCAAGAAATGTATATTACCTTTCCTTGGCAGTAGTAGCCCCAG